>CM023098.1:46525445-47027432 GCA_013103745.1 Gardenia jasminoides
ATATTTTCTCAAAAGAAAATTCTTCAAGAACAAACACAAATTTCGAGATCAAGTATTAAATTTACCAAGCATGGGTTCGGCCATCACATCTATTTTCCTTCAAAATTCTCAACAACAAAATCCTACTTTTCTAACCATATCATCATATATTTCACAAATATCATTCAGATCCCAAACAGGTCCTCAAGTCAGCTACCTAAAATCCACCTCAAGTCCGCTACCTAGGTTGGGAATCCAAGAGCCCAACTCAAATGCTTCATACATAAGCATTCTTATCAAAATAAACCATAGATCTGAGCTATTTAACACTAATGAAGCTATATCTACAAGGTTCAAGCTTTATACCTTCAGATCTGACTAGATCTGACAAGATCCAAGATGATCTCGTGGGTTTCCTCTTTCCAAGAGTGCTCCCAAGCCTAGCAACTCCTCAAGCTTCGATCTTTACCCAAGATCTACGGATTTCGACGAAGATCTACAACTTCAAGCTCACGATCAAGCAACACTCCACTCGATCAAGACTTGTTTCTTCACTTTTCTCTTTCTTTTTCCTTCAAGAACCTCGGCCCACTCTCTCTCTCTTCTCTCCTTGGTTCGGCTGAAATGGAGCAAGAAATCAAGCCACAATCCATCATCAACTCTTCACAAATTCATGTTATTTGTAGGAAGAAAAGGAAATGGAAGATCAAACCCACCTACCTCTTGTTTTCTTCCAAAAATTTCAGCCCAAACCTCCTTCTCTCTCTCCTCTTTCTCGGCTGCAATAAGGGATGAAGATGATGGGCTTCAATGGTGTCTTGAAGAATCAAACAAGGAAGAAGAAGAAATGGAAGATGAAGAAGAGATGAAGAGTTGATGTCTTGATCTCTCAAGTTCTTCAAGAAACAAGACAATGGACAAGATGAAGTTTTTCCAGCTCTCTCTCTCTCTCTCTCACGGCTGGAATTAGCAGCAACAAGGAGTAAGATGAGGCCTTCAAATGATGTTCAAGGTGCAAGGAAAATGGAGGAAGAAGAAGAAGAAGAAAGCTTGGAATTTCCTCCCTTTTCTCTCTCTCTCAATCGGCTGCCTCTCTCTCTCTCTAAGCCCAAAGAATGGCTGAAGATAACAAGGGAACAAGAAGGCTTAAAAGGTGGCTTTTTGTAGACAAAAGCCTTGGCTCACCTTAATTCGGGGAAAAGTGGTCAAAAAGCCACTTTTTGTCGCGTCACACGTGACAGTCTAACTTTCACTATTTTAATCCATTCCAACGCTGTCTAACCCTTCTAATATTTCCATAATATCACTACATATGCTCGATTTCAAGTCCAAGTCACTATTCACGTGTCGGAACAATTTTTAACGCTAAAATGGCCAAACCACCCACACCGGCAATAAATTCATATAAAATTCTCTAAATTGGAAAATAATCACTTTAAACCTATATTTACTCATATTTCAATAAATAAACAATATAAATAATATTATGCATTTTTAAAATAAAATCTGAATTTTGGGGCCCTCACAGAACTTCTCAGTTGTTGCTCCAATCTGTCACTTGCTCACTCCTTGGTTTGATCTTCTATGCTCGACTCCTCCAAGAAGTAAAAGTGTTTCTAATTAAGAGAATAAGAAATCTCACCCCTAAAAATGTCCTAAGTACTCCTATATATCAATGAATCCCAGTTGGAACAGGCTTTGACTGGCTAAGAATATCGCAACTTACGCCCCTTGCCACGACAAAGACCGGTGCCAACACCGACTTCACAACCGGTGCTGGTCTTTCATTGCTTCACATTTTGCTGAATGGGCAGAACAACACCGGCATGATAACCGGTTCAAAGACCGGGGCCAGAGTTGGTCTGCTTCCTTCCAATTTTGCACTTCCAGCCCCTCTTTTCCACGTATTTCCTGCAACACCCAAAATATTTATCAATTGCGCAGTTTAATCCTAATTCCACCACATAAGGCATAAATATTCCGCAATAAACACACCTTAAACTATACCATTCTACACCTTATCAAACTCCCCCACACTTAACCTATGCTTGTCCCCAAGCACATGCTTACTCAGCTAAGTCCAAACAATGGTTAGTACTCAAGTTCACACATGCAAAGGTACAAACAAGCAAATACCAAGTCCTCATGGTAAGACACTTAGATGAAATTCTCCGAGTAGTTTTTAACAACAATGACTTTTCCTATTTTGCCTAACCAAACTAAGAATATAGAATATAACACATCTCACAACCGGTCCAACCATTTAGCAAAATCTCCACGTATAAGCTCATGGTTCCGCAAGCTAGCATTCTTTAAAATTTCCACATGCAATTCATACCTTTTTTTTTCTGCATTTACCAGGCTCCCCCACACTTGATCTTTTCTCTTATTTTTCTTTTTCTCTTTTTTTTCTTCTATTCTTTTCTTTTTCTTTTTCTTTTTTTATGCTAGGGGGGAGTGAAAGACACTTCAACTCCCAGCCGCTTAAACCTTTTGACGCGAGCCCCGACACTTTTAGGTGAAGGAGTCCGATTACTCAATTTACACCACTCAAGAGTCTCATACTCTTGACTATCGCTACTGTTTGACGCAAAAGTCGACACTTTCAGGTGAAAATTCCCGGTTACTAGACAACAACAGCCAGCAGAGTACGATCACCTACCAACAATCCATTTTTTTTTATCAATACCAAACCTGCTTCATTTACCAACTCATGGAGAACTATGCTTAATACCTGGACCAATGTAAGAAAATGGCAGCAAGATATTGGCAATGCCTAAGTTAGTTAGCAAAAATAGCAAAAGCTCTAAAAATCTCCACATATGCTCAGAAAAATACATCAAAATACCTCCCATGCTACACTTGACACATATCAACCCAACAACCACAACCATCTTAACAATGGCACTTGAAGCAATAACCATCATTTAAAAAAAAAACTTCACCCGAAGCCATCCCCCACACTTAAAACAACATTGTCCGCAATGTCAGGGAGAAGAAAGAACAAACTACCACACAAAGTGAAAGCAACACTTCGCTGGACACAAGTGGGTAGAGCCAACGAACATCCATTGTGAGCAATTGTAGGAGAAAGAAAATAGCACCAACTGTTAGACCTACCAACAACAAAACTCAAAATGGAACATAGGAGTGAACATACACCACCAATAACTCAAATGAATGTAAATGACATACACAATACACCACCGCCATCCCTAAACAATACATAAAAATGAAAGAAAGAAATAAACTACGAAAGAGAAAAAATCAATGAGGACCCTACCAAGCGTTCCGAAATCTGGTCCAAAAATGGTAGTGGGAAATGGTCCTTCCTGGTGGCAGTATTAGGTTTCCTATAATCAATACAAACACGCCAACCAGTTACGGTACGGGTAGGGATTAGTGTGACAGCCCCACTTCTCTCTAGGGCGTATCCTAAGGTATCAGTGGACCGTCTGCCTAACTCTCGTCAGGACTCACTCACACAAATAATTACTAATTCTTCAAAGAAACAATTAAAATTTTAATCCCCACACTTACAATCAACTCATAGTCGATCAACTTCAACCTTACAAACCCAAAATTTTAATAACAACTTAAACCAAACGATAACTCATAAATTCATTACTCAAACTCTAGAATCCCAAAATACATATAATACTTAAATACACATTTAAAGTTCCACAACACAATATCCCAAATTCATAAGTCAAGTCTGTCAAGACAAATACAAAAGTAAACCTTGATACTAATGTTTAGAACCTTCGCTTGGGTTCTCAGTCCCTGCTAAGGAAAACAAACTGGAAAGAATTAACTAAAAGCCCAGTGAGTTCCAAAAAAGCATGCAAAGCACATAGCACATATGATATTTCACTTCAAAAATTCATATCTAGAAATAAACAAATAAGGAAAGCGATTAACAACACATAGATAGGATACGGGGGCTCTCAGGAGCCAAGATCCATGAAGCTCGATCTCCTTCCGAGCAGTTGACTCTCCGTCAACTTTCATACATATAAACCATGTAGACCTTCACTTACTTCTTATCCCACCAAACCCCCACCGAGCCCGACTCCAAGCACATCACATCACATCACATAATTTGTTTATTACTCTTCATTGGAGACAAGTCCATATGCCAAATCCCGAGCACACATCACATCACATAAATAACCCTATGGCCCTTCCCTTTCTCCTCTTCCTAGGCCTAGCCTATAGCTTGAGTTGAATGACACACCGATAGTTCTCAGAAATTTCCAAAATTTTAGATAGACACATAAGTCATTACAAAACATTTACATAAATATTTTCATTCAAATAGAGGTAAGTGCGATGAAGTACATACCACCTCATTTGATGGTTTGAAAATCCACTTTCACATCAAATCGCTTAACTAACACAATTCAAATCATATTCACATAATCACATAGCAAACATTGAAACTCACCACGGTAGCAAAGTTCATTTTCCAAGGTGGGATCTGGTTCAAATCCTTCCTCACCTCCTATAATCAAGTAAAAGGAAGAAATAAGTTTCACCTCACAAATAGCGAAACTAAACTCAAGTAACTCATTCATTTGTCTTATCAAAATTCTTCACAAAATTTCTCTAACTTTGCTCAAACGAAAAATGGTCATTTGAATCGAAACTCATCTTAAAAGATTCCATTTTCAAATAATTAAACCACTCTATCGATGTACTCCTTCTAGCGACTTCTAATGATGTAGTACAATGAAATGAAGTGAGGTATTTCATCTAAAATCACTCATTTGAGTTCAAACTCAATGCCACACTTTTAATCAAAGTTCTAACACATTTTTCAAACAATTTTTACTAGGTCTCAATGCACAAAATTTCATGAAAAATAGCTAAAATATTTCAAATCCACAAATTTGTCCAACATGGCACTTTTCCCTCAAAATTTAGTGAAATTCAATTTTTCACTGTTAAAGTTCAAGATTTTCACTCTGTTAAATCTTATACTCATAATCGAATATAATACATATATACTTAAGCAAAATCTCTTCAAGAAATATTATAAAATTTTGAAATCATACATCAAAATTTCCAAGCATGGTTCGGCCAACCCATAACACTTTCCTTCAAAATTTTTAACAACAAAACCTACTTTCTAACCATAAAATAAACTCATTTCATGAATATCAATCACAACCACAATCAGGTCCTTAAGTCCGCTACCTACAAGTCACCTCAAGTCCGCTACCTAAATTGGGAATTCAAGAGCCCAACTCAAATGCTTCATACATAAGCATTCTTAGCAAAATAAACCATAGATGTACTATATTTAACACTAATCAAGTTAGATCTAAGAGTTTTGAGTCTTATACCTTCAAATCTATCTAGATCAAATAAGATCTTGTGAGCTCTTCTCAAGAATGATATTCCCAAGCTTAGCAACCCCAAAAAGCTCCAACCTTAGCCCAAGATCCACTTGTTTTGATGATGGATTCCGTCTCCAAGCTCAAAATCAAGAAGTAGCCAACCAAAGAGAAGCTTTCTTCCTCTTTCTTTTCTCTCTCTAAACTTCAGACCACCCTCACTCTCTCTCCCTCTCTCACGGTAGCCAAGGAAGGAAGAAGAAACAAGTGCCAAGCCTTCAATGGAGTTTTCAAGCTTGAGGAAGAAGATGAAGTTGGAAGAAAATCTCACAACTCTCTCTCTTTTCTCTCTCTATGTTTCAGCCTCCCTCTCTCTCTTGGCTCTAGTGTGGTTGAAAAAAAATGAGGCAATAAAGGCAAGAAGAATGGCTTTAAGGGAATAAAAAGTTGCCATTTTCTCAATTGAAGGAAAAATGGTCAAACGACCACTTTTTGTCGCGTCACGCGCGACACTCTAACTTTTACTGTTTTATCTCATTCTAACACTGTCCAACCTTAAATATATCTCTGTAATATATCTACATATGCTCGGTTTCAACTTAAAGTTACTATTCACACTTCGAAATAAAATTTAATGCTTAAATTGCCCGAAACCACACACTGGCAAATAATACTCGAAAAATTCTCTAAATTAGAAAATAATCACTCAAAACATAAATTCACTAATATTTTAGTGAATAAACATAATATAAGCATTATTATGCATTTTAAAATAAAATTTTGAATTTTGAGGCCCTCACATCCTTCCCCCCTTAAAAGAATTTCGTCCTCGAAATTCGTATCTCAATTTACAAACCATTCTAGATAATTCCTTCAGATCTCTTCTTCAACTTTCCAAGTTACTTCCTTGATCCCTTGATTTCTCCATAAAACCTTAGCTAGTGGAATTTGCTTATTTCTCAAGTTCTTTACATTCTGACCATGAATCTGCACATGATGTTCATCATATGATAACATCTCCTCTACTCTGATATCTTCCAATTCCCATGACAGCACTCATTTCATCAACAATGGTATGGATTCAATTCTTATAAGTTGATTATCACCTAAAACTCTCTAGATGCTTATATATACCCCAGAGATCACCCTATTATAATTATGTTCCCACCAAAATTTTCCTTCCATAGATTTTATCCTACAAATAGTACTTCCTCATGGTTGGCAACACTACCTTCAAGTTTTGCTCATGCTCTCCTCTAATCTTAAATGTACCATGGTATCCTGGATAAATTTACCACAATGTAATTCGAATAAGGTTCAAATGTTGTGTACTAGCCCCAAGAATGCCACTGATATAGTGGTTAGTCTTATAGCATCACTATAAATCCATAATGTCCACATCAGTCGATAATAATACTCTTAATATATATCCTTGCTAATATTCCATTGACGATATTTTTATAAAATTTCATCTTGTTCTCAAGGCATAGCTAGAAAGAGTAGGTATCATAATGCCTTCTCTCAGCTAAATTTTCATTTGACCCTTGAAATTTCAAATTCTTCAATTGGTTCACCTTTTAGATCTAGCACTTAGATTTCCCGGTGTTATAACCTTCACCAATACACTTTATCAGCCTTTGGCTTTTCCATTTAATCTCTTAGACGTCTTTCCCTTAATCAATGTAGTTAGTGAACTCATAGATCTATTTACAAAATCACTAGTATATTCTTACTTCCCATTCATACTAACCTCAAGTTCTCGGATGGGATCACTCTACCTTCTCTCTCATTTTGAATTCCAAGTCCTTTCTCCAATCATTCGCGAAATCTTTCTGTCGACTTTAAGCGGTTTGGAGCCCTTCTTGGATTAACCTTACTTCCTCATGGGCTTTCTTAACCCAGGGTATAGTAATCAGATCCCAAAATCTTTCTGTTCCTTGCTTCATCCTTATGTATTGGCAACCGACATCTACTTTCATAAAGAGCTTCATATGGTGCATTCATAATCTTCAAGAAACTCTACCCCACGTCTCTATTTCAAACTTAATTCCTTTCAAGAAGGTAATTATTCAAGGTTCTTCTGGTTTGTATAAACCTCAAATGTTCTCCCACATAAACAATACCTCCATCTTACATACATGAAAAAATTTTACTGCTATACATCAATGTCTGGTGCAAATATTTATCATAATCACTCTAAAGAGAAAACTTCAAATTTTCCTTCCATCTACTACGCATCTCTCAAAATGCTTCTTGAATAAGTTAATCACTTAATAGCAGACAGAATAGCATAAACAAACCTCTTATTTACACCCAACTAGGTAACTGCAGTCATTGACTTCAAACAAAACCAACATTCGATGCCACCAACTAAAACATCAAATACCAAGTTCAACGGTCTTACAACAGATACACATTATTAAATTAAGTGTTCTCCACATAGCTTTCAAAAGTTACAACCATAAACCAAAAGATATAATTAATCCTATAACATCACCACAAGTCGCAAACTTTAATCATCACAGCAAATTTGACATAACCCAAGCGCTTAGTTTAGCCTGTCCTTCTGTCGAACTTCACTTATTTCTTGAGCCTTGGGCATGTGGCTATTTGGTGTTCGGTACCGCCATACCGGTAACATCTTCCTACTTTCTTCCAACATTCATCCTCAGTATGATTTATCCTTCCACAAAAATTGCAATGCTTGGCTTCCTTGCAGGATGCTCCTTGTTTGTCCCTTTCCACTTGGTGACCTGCTAGAGAATGCCCCTCGCATCATAGCTTCTCTTGATGCTCCAGGGGTGTTCGCTTCACTTATTTCTCTACTAAGCTTGGGAGGTGGAGCATCTACGTCCACTGGTTCACGGCTACTACTAGGAGCATTCCTTTTTTTGCATTGGAAGCCCTCACTTGGGCCCTCATACTTTCAATTCTTTGGGCCTTCTCGATCACGTCACTAGAATTAGTAACTGGAGTTGCTGCCAAACCTGCTTGTATCTATACATTTAATCCTTGCATAGCATGTGCATTCCCACTAATCTCTTTACATTTCTTGTTAACATATCGGGAGCTTCCTTCGCCACCTTCAAATTGGCCGCTAAGAGGTATACTTAGAGTAACTACCTGCATCTTCTCAAGCTCATTATGTAAATTTTCTATCGCCCCATCATATTTCGTTCTTACTCCCACATACTTGTTCAGCAACGAAATTTTCTCTGTGTTTTCTTGTCTCCAATGTATTTCCCAATATTTAGCTAGCTTCCTCAGAAATTCCACTTCCTCTTGAAGAGCCTCCAGCTCTTTACACTTTGCTTCCCAAGTCGCCATAGTACCACCTCACTAAATTTCAACGAGTACCCAGTCAGTATGACTAGCATCCTACATATTTTAGGCAAGGATCAAATCTTAAATCAAATCACTAATAATCAAAATTCTAACCAAAGAGGGGTTACTAACTTCGTCCATGATTCTTATAGAGGACTCAAGTTTAACATAAGTACAAGAAAAATAAAACAAGGTAAACTAGTGGTAGACCAAATTCTAAAGAGAACCAAAGTACTTTATATATAATCAAAGATGAAAGAAGTGTGTTGGGTATATCATAAAGCATGTTCAAATCAACAGAAGTACAAAAGTCACATTGAATTTGCAAATACACTGAATAAAAGAACAATACTTAAAGCAATTAATAAACATACATTTATAGAAAGGAGAACCATCTAGTGATTTTCTCACCAAAAGGATACTCGGTATTCCAACTACCAACCTCTCTATCCCTACTAGGGCTTAGTATCATATTGTTCTGGTTCACTTCATAATGAAGCCAAATAACCACAGATATCCAACACTAAAATCCTAATAACACACATTTTCAAGCACTAAAATAAGAAGGAAGCCATTTCACCTTATTGTTCACCACCCAAGAGGTCAAGTAATTCCGTCCTCATTCCTACCTAACATACCAAGTAAATTACACAATCTGTTACAAGGAGACATCCAACGCCCAAACTATCCCCATAGTTGTCTTTCCCTTTAATCATCACAATTATTGAATTCCTAAAACTATTCACAAAATCACTAGTACGTTCTCGATCCTCAATCACACTAACTTCAAGCTCTCAGAGGTAATTACTCAATTTTCTTAATCCTTATGCCTGAACTATGTTTAATTCTCAAATAAGCTTGTAAAAATATGCCAAAAGCAATTGAAGTTACAAAATTCTCATCAAGTTCATGGCTTACCTTACTAGAATGTAAATTCATAGTTCTTTCGAAACTCAAGATTTTCTTATTCATACATGGCTAATTTCATGTGTGAAAATATGTAAATTTACAATCAAGTATTGAAAGATACAATTAGAAAATTTCAACTTTCTTCTCAAACCCAATATATGGAAATCTAACAAACTCAGCAATTTCCTTCCAACTTCTAATTCAAAAGATAGTGGGATTCACATACATGTCAAGAGTGACATGTTAAAAAAATTTTTAAAAACACATAAATGTCATTTTCAATCATCGTTTTGAAAATAAAACTTGTACACCTCGGTTTTCTTATAGGATTCAGAGTGGCAAATTTTTAGCAGGTAGCTAAGTGGGAAAAACACATTTTATTCTTTTAAAACCTCCTTTATTTTGGCTAAAAACCATCATCTAAGGAATCAAATAATAATTTTCAATCTCTTAACTTCTACGGCCAATACCGTTAGTCACCCAAATTTCCTTCCATTCTTACAAGTACAATGATCATTCAAGTCTCAGTCAATCTTTCACTACAAATCTCCCATAGAATTTTTACTTCCATGTAACATTACTTAATTCCTCAGTTTTGTTTTCCACTAATCCCATATAAGAAACTTTCAAGTAACATATCCTCTTTAACCACTAAAATACAGTGAGTTCTCCAATTCACGCAACATGCAAGTTAATCCCACAGTCCGGCATCCTAAACTTTAAACCTAGGATTTACTACAAAGATCCAAATCCTAAACTCTAATACCACCTGTGACAGCCCCACTTCTCCCTAGGGCGTACCCTAAGGTATCAGTGGACCATCTGCCTAACTCTCACCAGGATTCACTCACACAAATAATTACTAATTCTTCAGAGAAACAATTAAAATTCCAATCCCCACACTTACAATCAACTCATAGTCGATCAACTTCAACCTTACAAACCCAAAATTTCAATAATAATTTAAACCAAACGATAACTCATAAATTCATTACTCAAACTCTAGAATCCTAAAATACATATTGTACTTACATACACATTTAAAGTTCCACAATACAATATCCCAAATTTATAATTCAAGTCTCTCAAGACAAATACAAAAGTAAACCTTGATACTAACGTTTAGCACCTTCGCTTGTGTTTTCAATCCCTACTAAGGAAAACAAATTGGAAAGAATGAGCTAAAAGCCTAGTGAATTCCAAAAAAGCATACAAAGCACATAGCACATATGATATTTCACTTCAAAAACTCATATCTAGAAATAAACAAATAAGAAAAGTGATTAACAATACATAGATAGGATACGCTCTTGTGACAGCCCCACCTCCCCCTAGGGCGAACCAAAGGGTTCAGCGGACCGCCTGCCCAACTCTCGCCGGGACTCACTACGGACACCTAAATATCGATCCAAACATTCATTCGTAAAGTCATCATTAAAAGATATTAAAATTACTAATAAACTCTCACAAAATACAAACCCCAAAATTCATTAAAATTACATTGATAATAACTCCAAAGTACCATAAACCTTCAAATTCATCCATTAGTTTCAATCTTATACAAAATCAGGAAAATCCTACTAAAGTACTAATTTTCTCGATTCACGTGCCTCACCTCGAAACCTGTTAAGGAAAACAAATTGGGGTGAGTTAAATCTCAGTGAGGCCAAGAAAACATGCATAGGCAACTCAAAGCATTTAAATAAATTAATAAAACAATAAAAGAGCCAAAAAGTGAATTTAGTAATAAAGCTTTTAAACAATACAATTTAAAGGATACAGTTGCCGGCTCCACATCCACAATTCTCTGCAATCATTTTCTTCACCAGCATCAATTCAAGCCACATGTTGACACTCCGTCAACCACTCACTCTCACAGTCCATCTTCATCACTTTTCTCCCTCTCTCGTCTACTTACGCCCTCTTGACCAGGCCCGAACTCCTAAATTTGAATAGTGTTTGGCAACCCACTATGAGTATGCCAAGTCGGTGGACTCATTCCAACCGACGTACTTTAAACAGTAAAAACCCATGGTTCACCCAACCCTTGCCCTAGCCCCTGTTGCCGGACAAGGTGAAGGGATCCCCGATGGGGTTTGGGCATCCCCACAGTTATAAACAATATAAACAGTTCAAGCAAGTCAAACAGTCAAACAAGTAACCATTTAAACAGTTAAGCTCATTTTGAGATAATTCAAGAATGTGAGGACGATAAAGTACACGCTTACCGGGGAACACAAGCATGCTTTCAATTTATTTACATTATTTAAAGCAATTAAACATGCACTTGAACACTCACCAAGTCAAAAGAACAAGTAATTGTTCACACGGGCGGATTACACTTCCGGAGGTCCTTCCTCAAGGAAACTTTGATCACCTAAGGACAAATTTTAATTACTAACCAGGCCAAGCGAGTCGGTATGCTAAGCAGTGCATTTGAAGTTTAGATAACTAGTTCCACTAATTGGCACTTTCAAAGAAAATTTATAACTAAAGTTTTACACATCGGAATTGGGCGAGGCTTGAGCCGTGGGAAACTAGATTCAACCCTCTAAAAGTCGTGAGAAAACATCAAATGCAAATTACCAAAGTAGGGAAGTAAATTTTGGAGATTAAATGGCTGCTGAGACAAAATCCAGGAAAACAGGCAGAATTTTCAGTCATCTTTCAAGAATAACTGTAGCTTGTAGGAATGGATTTAGTGTGCAAGGGTTATACCGTTAGAAAGATCTTTGAGTCTATTTTCAAATGCCGCTGACGGCACTTAATTTCGACTCTCAAGCGCGAAATGACAGTCGTTAGAACAGAATAGGACAGGCTATAATCCTGTCAAGTTTCATCCATAGACTCCCACGGGAAGGTCAGTTTCCAAATGTATAAAGTGTCCAGGTTTTCAAGTTCAAATCTGGAAATTTGTTCAACTTCCTATTTGAGTACAAATTTTTGAAAAATCGTAACTTGAGTTATATAAGTCCAAATTTTATTTACTTGATACCGTTGGAAACCTCTTTGAAATTTCTAAAACTTTACAGAAGACATCCAGTTAAAATTATGGGCAGAAATTGCCCAGATTTTTAAGAAAGAAACTGCTACAGTACCAAAACAGGGCATGTCAGGTTGGTCGACCAGCCCAATTTGAAAATTCACCAAAAATTGTTGAAAAATAATCAGCCTCTGAAATTCATACATTATATATTACTACATAAGTAGTTTAAAACTCCACCAACGGCACTCAATTCTGACACTTGAGCAAGAAATTATAGCAGTTCAAACATTGCAGGTTCACAAAACTGAATTTTCTGGAATCTGAATTTACAGGGCAGAATTCTAAGCCTTGTTTGAGTGACGGTTTCTTGTCCAAAAATTACCAAATTTGGTAAACCAATACTACCTTATAAAGGATATGTTCACACCAAATTTCAGCCATAAATTCAAACAAATGAATGTCAAACCAAAATGAATTCACACAGTGCTCAAAGCTAGGGAAAATTTTCCAGATTAAAGAGGCAGTTTTGAAACATCATTTGAGTAACGAAATGGTACTGGAAAATTACCAAATTTTTCAGGCAACAACCTCAGTATATGAGCTACATTTTTACCAAAATTTAACTAAAAATTCGTATGGGAAGGCAATGTTCAATGAGACCAAAACAGGGCATAAAAATCAGAAAATAAACTGGCAAAATAACATTTCCTTCCTCCTTTCTTCCTAGCTTTCCAACTTCCATGAATTCATCACAAATTCATTCCATCACACACACACACACATCATGGCAGTCCAATAACAAGAAAGGTGGGAGTTCATAGAGCCCACCAAGCAACTCAACAAACCCAACATCAACCTTCCAAGAGGCTTCAAGATTTATCATCCAAGAGAGAAATCATGGACTAGATCTTCTAGATTAGGGATTTACCTTGTGCCTAGTGTTTGTTCCAAGTCTAAAGCCTCCAAGAGTCATCACCAAGAGCTCTTCCTCCTCCAAGATTTCGGCTAGCCTTAGGTGAGAGAGAGTGAGTTCCTCAAGCTTCCAAGTCAAGAGTTGGAGAGGAGGAAAGTTGGATCAAACTTGAGAGAGAAAGCAAAAGGGATGGCCGGCCTTGAGGAGCAGAAATGGAGAAAGTTTGTGTTGTTGGTGAAGCTGATTTTCTTGAGGAGAAATGGAGAGGAGTGGCCGGTTGTAAGGAGAAGAAATGGAGAGGGAAATTGAGGAAAAATAAAATGGAAGAAATTAAGAAGAAACCATAGCCATACATTTTTGGTCCAAAGTCAACTAAGGAATAATAGCTCATTTGTGCTCTTAATTGAGCTTAACTCTAATCATTTACTGTTAATTCCTTAATTTACTTTTCTTAAGGTACAAATGATCATTCTTATTCTTCGAACTTACGTCACTCTCTGTCCGAAGGTTTGCCTCGAAAAATGTGCCTTTTCCCATTTTTCACAATTGAGAGACAAAAATATTAAATTGATGGCTAAATATAGTTTTTAAAAATAAAATGAGGTACTATATGGTGTAATTGTAATTAAAATAATATAAGTCAATTATTCGGAGAAAATAAATAATTAAATAAATAAATAGGTCAAATAAAAATAAAATTTTCAGGTCCTCACAGCTCTCAGGAGCCAAGATCCACAAAGCTCGATCTCCTTCCGAGTAGTTGACTCTCCATCAACTTTCATACATATAAACCATGTAGACCTTCATTTACTCCTTACTCCACCAAACCCCCACCGAACCCGACTCCAAACACATCACATCACATAAGTTTTTTATTGCTCTTCATCGGAGACAAGTCCATATGCCAAGTCCCGAGCACACATCACATCACATAAATAACCCTATGGCTCGTCCCTTTCTCCTAGGCCTAGACCTAGCCTACAACTCTAGTCGAATGACTCACCGATAAGTGTCAGGATTCCCAAAATTTTATTCACACACATAAGTCATTACAAAACATTTTCACAAATATTTTCATTCAAGTAGAGGTAAGTGCGATGAAGTACACACCACCTCATTTGATGGTTTGAAAATCCACTTTCACATCAAATCGCTTAACTAAAACAATTCAAATCATATTCACATAACCATATAACAAACATTGAAACTCACCACGGTAGCAAAGTTCGTTTTCCAAGGTGGGATCTGGTTCAAATCCTTCCTCACCTCCTATAATCAAATAAAAGGAAGAAATAAGTTTCGTCTCACAAATAGCGAAACTAAACTCAAGTAACTCATTCATTTGACTTATCAAAATTTTTCACAAAATTCCTTTAACTTTGCTTAAACGAAAAATGGTCATTCGAATCGAAACTCATCTTAAAAGATTCCGTTTTCAAATCAAAACTTCAAATAATTAAACCACTCTATCGATGTACTCCTTCCAGCGACTTGTAATCATGTAGTACAATGAAATGAAGTGAGGTATTTCACCTAAAATCACTCATTCAAGTTCAAACTCAATGCCACACTTTTAATCAAAGTTCTAACACATTTTTCAAACAATTTTCACTAGGTCTCAATGCACAAAATTTCATGAAAAATAGCTAAAATATTTCAAATCCATAAATTTATCCAACATGGCACTTTTCCCTCAAAGTTTAGTGAAATTCAATTTTTCACCGTTAAAGTTCAAGATTTTCACTCTGTTAAAGCTTATACTCATAATCTAACATAATACATATATATTTAAGCAAAATCTTTTCAAGAAATATCATAAAATTTCAAAATCATACATCAAAATTTTCAAGCATGGTTCGGCCAACCCATAACACTTTCCTTCAAAATTTTTAACAACAAAACCTACTTTCTAACCATAAAATAAACTCATTTCACGAATATCAATCACAACCACAATCAGGTCCTCAAGTCCGCTACCTACAAGTCACCTCAAGTCTGCTACCTAAGTTGGAAATTCAAGAGCTCAACTCAAATGCTTCATACATAAGCATTCCTAGCAAATAAACCGTAGATCTACTATATTTAACACTAATCAAGTTAGATCTAAGAGCTTTAAGTCTTATACCTTCAGATCTATCTAGATCTAACAAGATCAAACAAGATCTTGTGAGCTCTTCTCAAGAATGATATTTTCAAGCTTAGCAACTCCAAAAAGCTCCAACCATAGCCCAAGATCCACTTGTTTTGATGATGGATTCCGTCTCCAAGCTCAAAATCAAGAAGTAGCCAACCAAAGAGAAGCTTTCTTCCTCTTTCTTTTCTCTCTCTAAATTTCGGACCACCCTCACTCTCTCTCCCTCTTTCACGGTAGCCAAGGAAGGATGAAGAAACAAGTGCCAATATTTCAATGGAGTTTTCAAGCTTGAGGAAGAAGATGAAGTTGGAAGAAAATCTCACAACTCTCTCTCTTTTCTCTCTCTATGTTTTGGCCTCCCTCTCTCTCTTGGCTCTAGTGTGGCTGAAAAAAAATGAGGCAATAAAGGCAAGAAGAATGCCTTTAAGGGAACAAAAAGTTGCCATTTCCTCAATTCAAGGAAAAGTGGTCAAACGACCACTTTTTGTTGCATCGCGCGTGACACTCTAACTTTCACTATTTTATCTCATTCCGACCCTGTCCAACTTTAAATATATCTCTGTAATATCTCTACATATGCTCGGTTTCAATTTAAAGTCACTATTCATACTTCGGAACAAAATTTTTATGCTTAAATTGGCCGAAACCACACACCGGCAAATAATACTCGAAAAATTCTCTAAATTAGAAAATAATCACTCAAAACATAAATTCACTAATATTTTAGTGAACAAACATAATATAAATATTATTATGCATTTTAAAATCAAAATTTGAATTTTGAGGCCCTCACAATTAGTTCATCATTCTCATTCTTCATTACTGTTATGCCTTCCTTCTTGGGCACCACCTACACAGGACTAACCTATGAGCTATCAAAAATAGGATAAATAATCCTAACATTAAGTAACTTTATTACCTGAACTCGGACCACCTCCTTCATGTTCGGGTTAAGTCGCCTTTGATTTTCTACTGAAGGTTTAGAATTATCCTCCAATAGAATTCTGTGCATAACCACAAACAAACTAATACCCGTAATATCGGAGATACTCCAGGCAATAGCAATCTTATGGTCATGGAGTACCCTCAACAACTTATCAAGTTCTAAGTCAGTTAATGAAGAAGAAACAATGACAAGATAGGTTCTATTCGGTCCTAAGAAAGCATACTTTAAAAAAGCCGGTAATGGTTTAAGTTCTAAATTGGGACACGACTTTTCCTCAAGTGCAGCAATTTTTTCAAACTGTTGACTTTTTACCTTTGAAAGCTCTTCATGCCCATCTAACCATTTAACAGAGTTTAACAAATTAATGTCTTCTACATGCTCATCCAAACTTAAAGTAATAACATCTCCCAAAAAATCATCACAAGGTGCATGCTCAAAAAGTTTGTAAGATAAAGAATCACACAAATCAATTTTCAACCATGACGCATTAGTAGAAGGACACTTCAAAGATTTAAGTACATTAAACTCTTGCCTATCTTTCCCTACTCTTAAAGTGAGTTTTCCTACTGATACATCAATTAAAACCCCTCCTGTAGTCAAAAATGCTCTACCTAAGATTATAGGCATGCTTATATCCTCTTCCATTTCAAGTACCAAGAAATCGGCTGGAAAGTAAAATTTACCAACTTTAACGATCATATCTTCAACTACTCCAACTGGGTATCTCACTGAGTGATCAGATAGTTGAAGGACCACCGTAGTAGGCAACATCTCAACAAATTTCAATTTCCTGTAAAAAGATAAAGGCATCAAATTAATGCTAGATCCAAGGTCAGATAAACATTTGTCAACTAAAATATTTTCAAAAGAACAGGGTACTGTGAAATTCCCTGGATCCCTCATCTTGGTAGGGAGACAATTTTGGGCCACTGCACTACACTCTTCTGATAGAGGTACTGTAGCAAACTCCTCCAATCTTTGCTTGTTAGAGACAATTTCTTTGAGGAATTTGACATAAGTAGACATGTTTGCTATGGTCTCAGCAAAGGGGATATTAACTTGGAGCTTCTTGAACATCTACAGGAATTTTTGGTATCGTCCCTCACTTGCTTTCTTTCTCAACTGTTGTGGGAAGGGTATAGATGGAACATAGGGTTTGACTTCAGGTGATTTCACTGGAGAAGCGTCTTTTGTAACCCCATCACCTGAACTCCTTCTATCATCCTCAGCATCTTCACTTTTCTCCTCACATAATTGCTCCTCTTGCTTATTCTGTTTATCCTTAGATTTAGGCGGGATATCCTCAAGCACTTTTCTCGACCTAAGTGTTACTACCATGGTAGCCTTCTTAGAGTTCACTTCCATGGTGCTAGGCAATTTGCCTTGTCCTCTTTCAGTCATCGCTTTGGCTAACTGCCCAACCTATTTCTTAAGATTTTGAATAAATGCCTATTGAGATTGAACCATTTGGTCTATTTTCTACACATACTGCATCATTACTTCCTCCATACCAAACTTTTTCTCTTGAGGTGGTTGGAGAGGATATTGAGGCTTTTGCGGTTGATTCTGGAACCCAAGTGGTCCTATATGCCTATTCCCAGACTCCCTCCATGAAAAGTTAGGGTGATTTCGCACCTAGGGTTATAAGTGTTAGAGAAAGGGTCGTTCCTTTGTTGCATTCTAGGACCGCCATAAATCCCAGTGAAATTTGCATCATCCACGGAAGTAGATGGCTCACTATTGTAACAATTTGCACATGGCTCAGATTGATGATTATCATGGGTAAGGATGGACTGCATTTGTTGCATCTATCGAAATAATTCTGCCATTTGTGATCCCAAGTCTCCTTGTGTGGACACCTCATGTACTTTTGCCCTCTTGCCCCGGATTGCCTTTTGTTGTGAATTGCTTTCAAGCAATTCATAAATTCCAATAACTTTCTCCGGGGTCTTGTCCCCAATATATCCTCCAGTTATAAAATTGACCATATTTCGGGTTTTCAAAGTTAACCCGTTGTAGAAGAATTGCACCTTGAAGAGCTAGAGGATTGATGATGAGGACACTAAACAAGTAGCAGATTAAATCGTTCCCAAGATTCATGTATAGGCTCCCCCTCCATCTGTGAAAATGTGCAGATTTTGTTACTCAAGTCAATAGTCTTCTGTGCCGAATAGTACTTCGTCATGAAGATATTGTAGACATCTTCCTATGTTCCCAAAGTTGCTCAGGGAGGCTCATGAGCTATGACTTAGCTCAGTCTTTGAGGCAATAGGGAAAACACCTCATTCTTAAATCGTCCTCAGTAATCACATTTAGTGGAAGAGTCTGTACAACTGAGTAAAATTCCCGGATAAAGGAGAGCGAGTCCTCATTTGCCAAACCATGGAATGCCGGTAACATGTTAAAATACACTATTTTGAGCTCATAGTTTCGGGCCCCATTGCTTAGAACGATACAGTGTGGAGAACCTGCTATCACGGGATGTTGTATATTCCACAACCGAAGTCCAGTACCAGCTGGTGAGACAACTTGGCTATTGTTATTATTTGCTTGATTGTCTTTTGCCATTATGTTCTCGTCAGAGCTGCCTGATTCGTTAAATCCCAATGCAATATTCAGTCCTGGTGAAGATTGGAGTGTGGTTTGCTTTCGTAACTTAGTTTGTTTTCTCAAGTTCTTTGTAGTCTTTTCAATTTTAGGGTCAAATTTCAAATCACTATCATGAGATCGGGTCATGCACTAAAGTACCTATGCAAGAGAATTAAAAACTAAGTGAAGAGCTGAAGATAATAAAAATTACTACAAAATAAATATGAAAAATAAAAGTAATTAAAATAGAGAAATTAAAGTTGTACCCGGCAACGGCGCCAAAAACTTGGTCAACAATTTTTACAAGTGCACAGAACTAATTGTAGTAATAAAAATCACCTGGAGTATTTCAGGAGTCGAATCCAAAGGACGAGTTAATTCTCTTCTCTAATCGCTATGTTAAAATAAGTGGGACAAGTTGGGGAAAATAGGGAGTAAATTCACTGCAATGTATTTAAAATCTAATCTAGTTAAAACTAGAGAAGTCAATGAGTAAGAGTCTAGGGTATCGAAGTCAATCCAGAATCTTGAACTAATACTCCAATTATTATCTTACTTGGCTATGGACGCATCACACTACTTTATTTTAGATTACCTCTCGATGCATCTAAAGTGTGCTTAACTGAACTCTATGCCACTCTCGATGATCATAAAAGTTCAATTAAACCCATGAAGATCCTAAGTGATATAGGCGTGTCACACATACTCTAACCTACTCTTGTGATTAGCTTGCATGTTTTCATTCACCTAGTGCTCGGTTGTATTTCCTTTCTCAATTCAACACAAACCCACAATTCATGTTCATGGTGATTAGGCAGAACAAGCATTAAGAACAAAGTAAACAAACCATAGCACAAACTAAGAATTTAACGGGGGAAATCAATCAAAAATTCCTTCATAAACCCTAACCCTAGAAAGTATTTAGTTCGTCATGATAGAAGGATAAAATCACAAAGCCAAAGAAGTGATACAAAAGATCGAATGAGAGCTAGGGAACTTCTCAGTTGTTGCTCCAATCCCTTGCTTGCTCGCTCCTTGATTTGATCTCCTATGCTCAACTCCTCTAAGAAGTAAAAGTGTTTCTAATTAAGAGAATAAGAAATCTCACCCCTAAAAACGTCCTAAGTACTCATATATATAGTCTCTAAAAAGTATCAGTGAGTCTCAGTTGGAACAAGCTTTGACTGGCTGAGAATATTGCTACTTATGCCCCTTGCCGCGACAAAGACCGGCGCCAACACTGACTTCACAACCGGCACCGGTCTTTCATCGCTTCACATTTTGCTGAATGGGCAAAACAACACCGGCATGATAACCGGTTCAAAGATCGGCGCCGGAGTTGGTCTGCTTCCTTCCAATTTTGCACTTCCAGCCCCTCTTTTCCATGTATTTCCTGCAAAACCCAAAATATTTATCAATTGCGTAGTTTAATCCTAATTCCACCACATAAGGCATAAATATTCTGCAATAAACACACCTTAAACTATACAATTCTACTATACCATTCTACACCTTATCAATAATATATGTTTATATAACTTTATTACACATAAATTTTATACATACACACTAACATACAACTGCACTTACACACTAAATTAGGGGTGGGTATGGGTCAGCACCCGCTCCTAATAAAATTTGATGGACCTGACTTTAACTTATCAGGTCAGTAATTTTTGAGCCCTAATCTGCCCAGCATGTCTCTAGGTATGATATCCTCAAGTACATTGATGTGTCATGTTTTATATGTTTTTATATTCTCCTATCACTATATTTTATAGAGATTTTATTTTTTAAAGTGCCACTTAAATGTGTTTTATTATTTTGCCCAGTTAAATAGCAGTTTGAGAGAGAATGTTACAAAAGGAGTTCAATTAAGAGAAGAATATTAAATTTGAAACATTAGTAGCTAATGGGTGTCGTGATGGGGATCCAACTTAGGGCCAATTCGACCTGCAACTGATTTTAATTGTATTGAAGAATTAAGCAATGATGGGCATCCCTCTTGCAATCCGTCTAAGGACCCAATATCCTCTTGTCATATGAACAGTAACTTGAAATGGGCCACTTAACTCTAACCTAAAAACCCTACTTTAAGAGTTCTATAAATAGATGCAGGGAGCTGTCAAAGAAAAGGAACCAAAGGGGAGAACGACCATAGGCCGCTACTTTCTCTTATTCAACATCTGTAGGAATAGGTTAGACTAGAATTAGAACTAGAATTTGATTATGAATATATTTGTTTCTCTATTGAGGGAAGTATTTGGTTAATTCAATAAACAAGCCAAGGATTGAAGTGCTTATTCCAATGATTATGAAACTGGGTTTGACCTTTTCAATTTTTAATTTGTTATCTATGATTCCTTGATTTCTATTGTATGTTGATGCATGTATAGTAGAGTAAGTGGCCAGTTATTCTCTTTGCATATATTCTTCCTGCCAAAATACTAATCTTGATTCAAAATTGTCTTGTTTTGGTGTTTCTACATGGCAATTAAGGTTAGTGATTGGTTGTCCCCTTTTGCGAATCATTAGGGGGAGTCATGGTGCTAATTAAATGACTGTGTGTGTCACGGGTTTTTGTCATCTTTGGCTGATTCTTGATTTTTAATGCTGTTATTAGATTAATCAGAATTGCGTCAATACCTAGATTGTCTAGTAGCAAGATTACAATTTGAGTTTGTCATTCTTATTATTGATATCAAAGAATTCTGTGAGTTACTACTGCGTTGGGGTAACTTAAGTCAAATAGTTTATTAAAGTTTAAATCTTTAGGTGTTGAGGATCAATTGGAATAAAGAACTTCATATCCTTAGTTTGGTTCATTGCTTATCATTTTTATCTTCTATTATTATAACCTTAATTTAGTTGCAGTTTTGATTATTTTAATTTACTTTTTATTATTTTAACAAGGGAAATTAATGGTTTCACGATTCCCTGTGGGTTTGACATGGACTTCTACTATTACAGTTTTGGGAATTCACTAATTAATTTTTGGCATTCGAGACAAGTGATCAAAATTTTAGCGCCATTATCGGGGAACGGTGTTAATTGTTGCTTTTATTTATTAATTTTTATATATTTTTATTGCCCAAGAATTTTAGGTATATTTGATCTTTCCAGCAATGGCTAGTGCTTTTGGTCTAGAAGGGACACTTCCTGATTTGGTCTCATTGGTTCACCAATTAAAGAGAAATGTGCAAATGATAACAATCTGTCGATTTTGTTCATTGGCATATTCTACGAACATGTGTCTATTACTTCTAGAAAATTCATTTGAGCATGTTCAATTTAATGAAAGGATACGTGATCCACCTCATAGGAGTATGACTAGTATTCATATATGGGTAATTAGGGTTGAGAAGAGTTTCCAAACTATAGTTATAGAGGTCAACCAACTCAAACTCCTTACTAGTATCACCTATTTCAATATCAACAATCAATTTATTCACGACTATTAGATTATTCAATTTCTGGTATGAGGAAGAGCAAAAAGGGATGAGGAAGAGCAAGATATTGTTGATGTTGTTCACAAGGAAAAAATCAACATTCCATTACTTAAGGTGATTAAGCAAAGTCCAAAGTATACAAGATTCCTTAAGGAATTGTATACTCCAAAGAGAAATCTCAAGGAGTATCGAAAGGTGACTGTTAACAAGAATGTCTCTACCTTGATTCAAAAGAAGTTGTCTCTGAAGTACAAATATACAGGTACATTCACTATTTTTTATGTCATTAGTAATGTTCAGATGAAACAAATTATGTTAGACCTAGGAGCATCTATCAATGTCATGCCCTTGTTGATGTATTATTCTTTGAATTTGGGTCGTTTAAAGATAACTGAGTCATTATTCAATTGACAAATGGTTCTAATGTTTACCTGAAAGAAGTACTAGAAGATATTCTTGTGCAGGTTGAAGAACTAATTTTTCCAGTTGACTTTTATGTTTTGAATATGGAGGATGATAATTACCCAATTCAACATCAATTTTGCTTAGAAAACCCTTCATGAAGACTACTAAAACTAGATTTGATTTGTCTAATAGTACATTGACCATGGAATATAATGGTGAGATCATTAATTTTACTATTCTTGATGCTATTAAATATCTAGTTGATGTCAATTCTATGCTCTCTAGTGATGTAGTTGATAATATGTCAACAATAATTTTTGTTTGTGGATGAGAATAAATTTGATAAAGTTGATGATTTGTCTCAACAGATTTTCAATTTTAATGTGTTTATTGATAATAATCTAAAAGGAAGAGATGAATTTTTACATCTTGACGATAAGGCACTAAAGTTAGTGTAGGTCCCGAAAGCAACCTAAGAGGGGGGTGAATTAGGTTAATGGAAAATTAAAACTTGACGAGTGATAAAAACACACAAAATGAATGGATCAAGTTTCCTTGGTGACACAAACTGTTCAACTCGAGATATCAGGATCACATCAAGTAAATAAACACAAGTATAACATAAACTAAAATTAAAAAGATGAATTCAAATGGACTACCAAGTTGCACCCAACTTGAAGTCCAATACCTCAATTTCAATTGCTACTTCAATTTGATGAAGTTACACCAAGTTGTACATGGAAGGATCACCACTTGCTTGCATCAATCTCTCCTTGATCAAGCCAAGAGATTTTACAACAGCCTTACTAACCCTCACAATGCTACACACTTGAGCCTTCTCTCACAATTGAAAAGCAATGCTTGTTTGCACACACACTTACACTACAAGAAGTAAGAAAGACACAAATTTTTGCTAGAATTGCTCTTGAAGGCTTGTAAGTAAAGGTTGCAAAAAGTTCTGAACATATCCAGCCATTAAGGTATTTATAAGATGTAAATATAACTACCCAAACTGCTCCAATAGTCCTGAATTAAATGTAGGAAAAAATAGCCGTTGGGCATGTCAGACGTCCGATACTCAATTCTGCGTCTGAAGCCATCGTCCAACAGTTTGCTGAAATCCTGAGTTGTAAACTGTCAGACGTTCGAACCAAAGACTCCACCGTCCGACAGAACCAGTAGCTAATTTGTTCATCCTCTCAATCTGTCGGACGTCCGAAGCTTTAGTCTTCGTCCGAAACCATCATCCGAAACTTTATCGTAAACTGTCGGACTTCCAAAAGTATCGTCCGATAGAACCAGTGACTTTGTCATCTTCCATTGCACCCTGTCGGACGTCTGAACCTATGTCTTGCGTCCGACAACATCGTCCGACACATGTGAATGAGATATTTGATAAAAAAAACCTGTCTCACTTACAAATAGACTTGAAAGGGGATTAGTAAAAATCATCATATTGGTTTGTTAATCATCAAAATAGCCAACAATCTCCCCATTTTTGATGATGACAAACCAATTGATGATTTGAATAAAATAGAAAGCAAGAAAATTTGTAGAAGGAAATACTCCCCCTTACTCGCACACCTCAAATTGCAAGAAGGCTCCCCCTTACTTAAGCACCAACTTTTGGTAAATACCAAAATAACCAACTTTACTCAGCCAACCATCCAATCAAACCAACCATTAATTAGCCAATTAACCAAAACCACCAAACATTAATCAACCAACATCAACCAAGATCCACCAAACATTCATCAACCAAGCATATAACCATTCATCAACCCATTAAACATAATAACTAATCATCGTCAATCAAAGCATTTCTCCCCCTTTTGTCATCAAGAAAAAAAGAGAGTAAACAACAAAGGAGAAGTGAGTAAGGCATAAGATTAATTAAAAAGAAGCAGTCACAGTAGTTTAGTAAATTAAGGCCAACCATGCTAAGGCCAAACAAAAACAACCATGGCCAATGAAGAAGATTTGGCTTCACAAAAACATTACAAGAAGCCCATGAGAAAATATGAACAAAAGGATGTTGGCCTAAAGGATGCCTAATGAGATGAGCCTATTAGATGCCTAAATGACTAGAACTGTGAACGAGATGAGCCACGACACCTGCGAACAAGTCAAAACCCCTCTGAACTCTCCTCCGTATTAGTGTCCATTTCTTGAGGAGGAGTGTGAAATTGAGAAGGTCCAGGATCTTGAGATGTGGCCTGGTGAGATGTGCCCCACATTTCTACTAGACCTTGAGCGACTTGCTGGTCTTGTGCAGTTTCTTCTTGGTTGGAGTCAGCTTGATCAGTCCTTTCTTGTGCTTGTTCATCAGTGGTGTGGACAGTTTCTTCTTGGGCTTTCGTTGCTTGATCAGTAGGCTTTTGAGCTTGGGAAGGTAGAAGATTCTCCTTGAGTTGGAGAAAGGCTTCCTTTTGCTCGGAGTTCATAATCATTTGAAGACCTTTCTCAAGAAGAAGATGTCTTTGTTTGAGTTCAAGCAAAAGAGTAAGAACTTGGTCCGAGGAGGTAGAAGAGGAAGGCTGGGATGTCACAGGGGTAGAAAAATCAAAACGTGGACGTTTAAAATGAGGAGTCACTGGTGTTTGAGGAGAAGAAAGTGGATCATGGACTATTTTTGTACGAGTCTCCAAGGCAGTCTCCTTGTACACCCATTCATCACCAACAAAGCGAATGTTTTTCTTTTCAAAATAAGCTTTGGTAAAAAAGCAATTTGGAGTTTCAGTGGTTGGAGTTCCAGTCAAAGGAATGTTGAAATGATTGAAAATGGAAGTCAAAAACTTTCCATATGGAAGTTTTCTACGACTATTTGACTTAAGTTCGTTCATGAAACGACATATGATAAAACCAAAGTCCACCCTTATCATCTTTGAGTGCATCATAGATATTCTTAGGCTCAAAATGTGAGATAATGCAAAATTATCTACTAAAACATTCTTATAAGATCGAGTTTTTACCCTTTCGGATGGATCACCTATTATAAGCTCCTTTGGATGATGTTGAGTGAATTTCCAAACTTTTGGGCGATCTTTTTGAGTTTCTTCACTTTTCTCTTTCTTTTCTTGTTCATCCTCATCTTGAGGTGTATTATCTTTGATGTCATCTTTCACCTCCTCATTTTGCTTTTCATGAATGGATAGTTCTTTGAGTGTTTCTTGTACACCTACATCATCATCTTCACAAACATCTTGGAAAACAACATCATTAGCTTCATCAAATGTAACATGTATGGCTTCTTCAATGACAAGAGTCCTTCTATTATAGACTCTATAACCACGTTTATTTTCATAATATCCCAAGAAAATGCCTTCATCCGTTTTCTTGTCAAACTTACCAAGATGCTTTTTAACATTGAGAATGAAGCATTTACAACCAAATACTCTAAAATAGCCAACAATAGGCTTTCGCCAAAAAGAAGTTTATATGATGTTTTATTCAAAATAGGTCGTAAAAGAATTCTATTCATCACATAACATGCCGTGTTGACCGCCTCGGCCCAAAAATATTTTGGCATGTCGAATTCACTAAGCATGGTTCTTGCGGCTTCTTGAAGAGTCCTATTCTTCCTTTCAACAACTCCATTTTGTTGTGGAACTCTTGCTATAGAAAACTCATGAGAAATCCCATTGTGATCACAAAACTCCGAAAAACCACAATATTTAAATTCGGTCCCATTGTCACTTCTAATTTTCACAATACTCAAGTTTAGCAAATTTTGAACTTTTGCAAATAAAGACACGAAACTTTTGAAAGCACCATCTTTATGGGCTAAAAACACAACCCAAGTATATCTAGAAAAAGCATCAACTATAACAAAGCAATATCGTTTACCACCCAAACTAGCAACTTGAGCAGGACCAAAAAGATCAAGATGTAAAAGCTCCAAGGGTATTGATGTGGAAACACAATTTTTTGGTTTGAAGGAGACTTTTGTTTGTTTTCCAAATTGACATGCATTACAAATACGATTCTTTTCAAATTTGATTTTGGGTAACCCTCTAACCAGCTCCTTTTTAGAAATCTCATTGAGTAAATCCATGTTGAAGTGACAAAGTCTTCTATGCCATAACCAAGGATCATCATTAGTAATGTTAAGGCATTGAAAACTAGTTGAGTCAATTTTCTCAAGGAAAACACCATAAATGTCATTGTATCTTTTCCCTTTAAAGATAATATTAAAATTTGTATCAAGGATCAAGCATTCATATTTCTTAAAAAGCACATAAAGATATCTATCACATAATTGACTAACACTTAACAAATTGTAACCCAAATTGTCAACTAAAAGAACATTATGAATAAAGGTTTCACCATGCTTACCAACATCACCAATCCCAATTGTCTTAGCTTTTGTGTCATCTCCAAATGTGACTTTTCCACTACTTTTTGATTTAAACTTGACAAAATGAGATGGATTACCGGTCATGTGTCTTGAGCACCCACTATCAATGAACCACTTTGATGCTTTGTTGGAATTCTTCAACTGTACCTACATAAGAGATAATGAGAAATAGCCTTTGGTACCCTTTATATCTTTGGATCCTTAGGAGTTAGTTACAATCTCTAACTATCCAAGTAGTTTTTAAGCCATTTCTCATATTTTTATTTACATAGCAATGACTTTTCATATGTCCATATTGACAGCAAAAACTACACATTTTGGTAGTGTCCTTGACACTAATGGGTTTTTAAGTATTTAATTCCCATTTTCCTAAGGATGGTAAATTTATTCTCACCATAAGTAGCGCTTCTAACACTCATTTGATAAAACTTCTGTTTCTCATTTTGAAGGAACTCATTTAAATCATCCATTATTTTCTTCAAATTATTTTGTTCCTCATGGAGTTTTTTGCAAAACATTTCTTTTGCATCTAGTTTCTTTTGCAAATTCAAGTCAATCTCAAAGCTCTCTCAATTCAACATTTTCATTTTTCAATCTCTTATTTTTGTGGAAGAGTTTTGAATTGTCACGAAGTAAGAAATTGATTTTCATTTTCAACTCTTTGTTCTTGGCATAAGACTCTTTTAGACTTTCATGCAATTTTTCAACAAAGGATTCAACATCATCATCATTCTCATCATCACTATCAAAGATAGAGTTATTAGTAGATACCTCATTTTCACCTATGGCCATAAAAGCCATTTGAGCGGACTCTTCTTCTTCTTCTACTTCACCATCGGAGTTGCACTCATTCCAAGTTATTTGGAAGTTTTTATATTTTTGTCTTCTTTCTCCTCTTCCTTCCTTTTTCTTCTTCATTGGACATTCATTGGCATAGTGCCCAATTTGTCTACATTCGAAGCATTTATCTCCTTGCTTCTTGTTGACTTCTTGTTTTCCTTTTCCTCTTTGATTGGGGTTGTAGTTGCTTAGGCCTCCTCTTCTAAGCCTTCTTCTATTGAAGATTCTTTTGAAACTTTTGGAGAGAAGTGCCAAATCATTGTCATCCACTTCAACATCTCTATCATCTAAGGAGAATGATTCATCCTCCTCTTGTGAAGTTTCGAGAGCTATACTTTTCTTCATCTTTGCATCCTCTTCCTCTTGAACCTTAGACTTGAGTTTCAATTCATAAGAGGTTAGACAATTTATAAGAGTTTCAATAGATATGGAATTTAAATCCTTAACTTCCTCAATAGCTGTCACTTTGCTTTCCCAATCCTTAGATAAAGCATTTAAAATCTTTCTATTCTTCTCACCTAATGTATACTCTTTTCCCAACACTTCTAGATCCTTTATGATATCATTGAATCTACAATACATTTTGTCAATATTCTCATGAGGTTCCATTTTAAAAGATTCATATTTAGTGACAAGAAGTGATTTCTTTGGTTCTCTTACATTGTCACTACCCTCATGTATTTCTCTAAGTTTATCCCACATTTCCTTTGCTGTCTTGCATCCTTTCACCCTTGTAGATTCGGTTGCATCTAAAGCATTGTATAGCACATTCACAGCTTTTGCATTCAAGGTGAGATTTATTCTATCTTGGGGAGTTAATTCCATTCTTGTTTTTGGTCTTGGTTGATGAGTAAGCTCATCTACAACAATGGCTTCAAATGGACCTTCATTTACAATGTACCATAACTCAATATCTATTGATTGCAAGAAGATTTCCATTCTATTCTTCCAACTCACATAATTTACCCCATTAAACATAGGTGGTCTAGTAATAGATTCTCCCTCTAAGAATAGTGCATTGTTAGTTGCCATGATCACTCCAAAGCCGATTGAGCTTCATCTTTAGGAGACCAAACTCTAATATCAATTGTAAGTCCCAAAAGCAACCTAAGAGGGGGGTGCATTAGGTTGATGGAAAATTAAAACTTGACGAGTGATAAAAATACACAAAATGAATGGATCAAGTTTCCTTGGTGACACAAACGATTCAACTCAAGATATAAGGATCACACCAAATAGATAAACACAATTATAACATAAACTAAAACTAAAAAGATGAATTCAAATGGACTACCAAGTTGCACCCAACTTGAAGTCCAATACCTCAATTTCAATTGCTACTTCAATTTGATGAAGTTACACCAAGTTGTACATGGAAGGATCACCACTTGCTTGCATCAATCTCTCCTTGATCAAGCTAAGAGGTTTTACAACAGCCTTGCTAACCCTCACAATGCTACACACTTGAGCCTTCTCTCACAATTGAAAAGCAATGCTTGTTTGCACACGCACTTACACTACAAGAAGTAAGAAAGACACAAATTCTTGCTAGAATTGCTCTCGAAGGCTTGTAAGTAAAGGTTGCAAAAAGTTTTGAACATATCCAGCCATTAAGGTATTTATAAGATGCAAATATAACTACCCAAACTGCTCCAACGGTCCTGAATTAAATGTAGGAAAAAATAGCCGTTGGGCGTGTCAGACATCCGATACTCAATTCTGCGTCCGAAGCCATCGTTTGACAGTTTTCTGAAATCCTGAGTTGTAAACTGTCGGACGTCCGAACCAAAAACTCCACCGTCCGACAGAACCAGTAGCTAATTTATTCATCCTCTCAATCTGTCGGATGTCCTAAGCTTGAGTTTTCATCCGAAACCATCGTCCGAAACTTTATTGTAAACTGTCGGACGTCTGAAAGTATCATCCAATAGAACCAGTGACTTTGTCATCTTCCATTGCACCCTGTCGGACGTCCGAACCTATGTCTTGCGTCCGACACATGTGAATGAGATATTTGATAAAAAACTTGTCTCACTTACAAATAAACTTGAAAGGGGATTAGTAAAAATCATCATGTTGGTTTGTTAATCATCAAAATAGCCAACAGTTAGAGCTTTTACTTTTACCAAATTATCGCCAATATATCTTTTGTGTTGTAAGGAAGCAAAATTTGGATATTGAGGAAATTGGTGAAGTTGGAGATTTCATGTTGCATCTAAAAAGGATCACTGCATTTACAAGAGATATCAAAAATATATAGTGAAAGCAGTGGAAAAAGTTGAAAGATTTTATCCTCCTTGAACGCATTTGACTGCATCGAGCCAATGACGTTAACCAAAAACACTTGTTAGGAGGCAACCCAACATTTTATATTTTAATTACTTAATTTCATAATTGGTTATATTTATTATTGATAATTTTTCTTAGTTATTTTGTAGGTAATAATGAAAATAGCAATGCTGACAAATGGAAAAAATATGTTGGGCTCTATGTCGGGTTCTATGTTTTCTTGTTCCAACTTTCGTGTTACTAGAAGTTCTCGTGGCCATGTCTACCTATTTACGGTTTCTCAGATGAGTATTCTCTTTCTTTAATTTCTTTACATCATTAAGGATAATGCTGAATTTAGGTGTGGTGGATTGTTTCGTGATAGTTTTCTATGTTTCTTTATTTGTGTTGTTTGTGATTGTCAATAATTGTATTTAGAGTAATATAATGATCTTATCTAATACCTTATACAATATTGTGGTGATATATTTGTAATCTCGAATTAATGCATGCAATAGATGTTTCTAGTATGGGATTGGCCTAGTATGATAGACGATTACTTGTGAGGTTTTTGGGTTTAAAGATTGAGCTTTCATCAATCTATTCTTCATGTGATGTCGTTCATAAATTTGTCACCGTAGAACTCGCTTAATAACTTTCTAGATTTATCTTGGGACATGTATGCATGAAAGTAGTAGTAGTAGTAGTAGAAGAAGAAGAAGAAGACTGAAAAAAAAATTTAAAAAAATGTAAAGAAAAAGAAAAGTATGTTTTGTCATTTTTAGTGTTCTCTTGGTGCTTTATGTGTTTGTAATGAGTTATTATTATGAAATGGGTAGCTAATGATTGAAAATGACTTCTTGTTTATAAGAATATATTTGGTACTTAGCAATATTAAAAAGAAGTCTTGGGAGTTATTTTTTGTGGAGAATTGCTAGGGTGCTGTACTAGTTCTAAGGATTATTGGCCTTGCACTCTCTATTATCTTACCATTATCCTACCATTTATTTTGACCTATTGTAACCAAAATCAAAGTCCTTATGATTCATGTTATGCATGTTTTGGAGTGATGAGAGATTAGATCTTTTGCAAGCTTATGGTATTATATTTTTATGGAACATATTTGAGTAAATTTTGCCCTTTTTGTGTGAATATTGCACATGTTTGAGAGAAGTGAGATTAACTAATAAAGTCTATCACTTAGGTTGATTTTGTGCTTGGATGCATTTGTTGTGTCAAGAGTTTCTTGATTGTTTAATATTTCACTTAATATTGTATTTTGGTTCTTTGTACTGTGGTTATTTAGTAGGGGTAGTAGCAGTTCAATGTTTCAGGGAAGAGTTGAATTAATGTATTGGGTATTGTTCTAATGTTCTCTAGTTTGGTTTGCCCGAGAATGCACAAAGATTTGGTGTGGGGGAAATTTGATGTGTCATGTTTTAGATGTTTTTATATTCTCCTGTCACTATATTTTATATAAATTTTATCTTTTAAAGTGCTATTTAAGTGTGTTTTATTGTTTTGGCAAGTTAAATAGCACTTTGAGAGAGTGTTGCAAAAGGAGTTCAATTTGGAGAATAAATCACGAAATTTTGTCATCCTTGGTTGATTCTTGGTTTTTAATGCTGTTATTAGATTAATTGGGATTGCGTCAATACTTAGATTGTCTAGCAGCAAAAATACAATTTGAGTGCGTCATTCTTATTGTTGATATTAGAGAATTTTGTGTGTTAGTGCTACGTTAGGGTAACTTAGGCCAAATAGTTTATTAAAGTTTAAATCTTTAGTTGTTGGTGATCAATTGGAATAAAGAACTTCATATCCTTAGTTTGGTTCATTGCTTATCATTTTTATCTTCTATTATTATAGACTTATTTAGTTGTAGTTTTGATTATTTCAATTTACTTTTTATTATTTTAGTAAAGAAAATTGAAGGTTTCATTGTTTTCTGTGGGTTCAAACTAGACTCTCACTACTACAGTTTTGAGAATTCAGTAATTAATTTTTGGCATCCACAACAAGTGATCATACCCAAAAAAAGGGACAGGGCAAAGTGTACCTCCTAATCCCAAAAAAAAAAAAAAAAATCCTTCCATATTACATAGTTTCCACTACAAAATCCTAACATTTCATCAAAGATACAATAATAAAAGTCCAAAATCAACACATTTAATCCAAGATCCCACAATCCAAGAAAATTAAATTGTTGAGGGTTCAAATTTAGCACAAGAGAATAAGAACGAAGTTGGGTCAAATTTGGCAATGGTCCACGAAGGAGATGGAACAAGAAAAAAGCAATCACAAGGATGAAGGCAAAATGTGACATAATGAAGGAAACATATGCCAAGAAATTAATTTCCGAAATTCTAGATTTTTAATGTTAAAAATTGATTTTCCCAGCTCAATTGGTTGTTTTTTGGATTACTTAACCAAGGTAAAATGTTTGGTTGTGTATATGAAGTAGAATTTGATCTGAGGTGCTTTTAGGGAAGAAAACCTTAATTTTTTATCCTAACATATTTTGTTTGAACTTTTTAAAAATTTTTTAGAATTTTTTTTTTTTACTTTTTACTGTCCGAACAAGTAGCATTCAGACTGAGGAAGCGTTCTTACGGGGAAATCTAATGCTCCCAAGAACCAGTACTCTAATCGATTAAAAGACCACCATTTAACAATTATCCCTTCCTTGGGCTGTTAGGGTTTTTTTACAAGCAAAGTAAATAAAAAGCAACAACCTAATATGGTCTTTCAGAACAATGATCCTCTCATCTATATACTGATCCTTTCCGAGTTGGTTTGATAGTTGGAGCTTCTGATAGTGAAAAGATGATCCCTAACTTATTGTCAGCCACTACCTTATTCCTCCCCATAGTTTTATCTGTTTCTCCCTTCCCTTCTCTTGAATGATTCTTCATCTTGCTTATTGCTAAATTACAATATTCTTCCCTAGATCCATTTGCATTATATACTAATTTTGGCCAACTTTAGGTTTGAACTGTACTCACTCAATAAATGCCCATACATAATCAGCATGGACTTTCCATTCTAATCTCTTAAGTTGACTAGCATCCATTACAGATCCATACTATTCAAGGCAGTCATCAAATGCCTGAAAGAATCTTTGCTTTTAAGTCATGTTAAAGAATTTCAACTTTCATCTGAAAACATATTAGTTATAAAATAGTGGCCCATGATCTTATTGCTGTAGCTAGATTTCCTTAAAGAATTGAGGAATATTTTGTCTTTTAAAACTGTTAACATAATAAAACTAGTGCTGAAGTGGCCAAACTTCATATTTACAGGCCCATTGCCAATCTACAAGGGCCCACATGGCCAGCACGCATCTCTTGAGTTAGTTAACTGGCCAAGCCTTTGCCACAGATCCATCACTATTCAAGAGTGCAATCAAATGCCTAAATTAACTTTTGCTCTCACATCATGTTAAAGAAATTAAACTTTCAACTCAGAACCTTTAACAATGTGTACAATGGACTAAGATTGTATTAATTATATGACTGAATTTTTTAGAGAATCGAGAACATTTTGTATCTTAGCAAACGTAACATGCTAAAACCAGAAAGTGAAAATTATAATAAAAAAAATGTGTCTAAGAAAAATGTTCCATCAATTCATTTATAAAGTATTTATCTACATAAACAAATTAGAAATAAAATAAGGCACTAAATTATGTGAACTTTGGTTGAAGCAATAGAATCAGCAAGACTTTCCTCTACATTGGGCAATCACTTTTGAATTACCAATCATTTGTTTCATTGTTGTCGTTCAGCACATCAGCAAATGATTTCATATATACAACACCAATTACTGTAGTGATACGAACTACGTTAACAAATAACGCAACCCTTACACGACAAGTTTTAGGATCTAGGATATTGGTAATCAAAGTTGGAAGCACACAGCGGAAGACCTTCACCCGTTGAGCACTTGGACAACGAACGTTGGTATGAGGTAGAAAATGCCACAATTCAACGTGTTCTTGAATTGATAAGTCAAGCGAACACCTAAAGAGAATTCTAAGGTATTCAAGTCGCTTCAAAAAAGCAAGAGAAGTGATAACACTCACAAAGCAATTTGTTGAATATTTCTTGATTGATGAATAATGAAAAGAGGTGGCTATTTCTAGCCTACAAGACATAAAAATCTAGTCCAAAAGGAAATCATAAATTCAGCCAGCTTAGAAGCTTTAGGAAACCAAATAGCAAAAGATTAGGAAACTAATGTTTAGGGAACTACTAATAATCCTAAATACTAAACAATTACGAAACTACTTTAAGGAGGCATGTGGTTAAGGTGAATCCAATATAGAAACTATTTAACCAATGCTTTATTGGACCTAATCAAAACTGAAATAATAACTACTACATTTGGACAAGGATATGGCCAAATGGGCCAAAAACCCTAAGTGATAATCACCAAGGAAATGCTGCTTGAAGCCTCCTCAACACGTAGTATTGTGACACAAGGTAGTGAATTATCTTTCAAAATGCTAAGTGGTTAGACTGATCTTTGACTTGGGGAATCTAAATTCATATTATTCCCCCTCTCTTAAAAGAGATTTGCTCTCAAATCTGCACTTTGCTTATGTTGAAACTCATCGGGGAATATGTGTATAAAAGCAAGCCATGAAGCATGTCGCCAACTCAACTTCATCACGAACATGAACCAACATGCATGCCCCATTCTCCAAAGATCACTTGTAGGGCCTTTATCATTCCCTCTCCCATGAAAATGATTCGACCTCAGATCGATGCCTGGATCAAAGACAAAACACAAGGCATTAGGATGAACAAAAGAAGGATAAATAGTAAATTCACCCAACATATAACATGAAGGGAAGATAGGATTTCCATGCATTATGGGAATAATGTTCACAAGCTCTAATGACACATAAGACTCACTACACAAACATGCGTTATAATGACCAACACAATGGGCACACAACTCAAGAAAAATAAAAGACACATAAGGACTCAAAACGCAATGCTGAGAATGACCTATTTCAATACTAGGACTAATAACACAATGCAAATAATTGACACAAATAAGAAAATCAGATTGGAAAGGAGTAATTTCAGTTTCAAAATCAATTGAAAGTAAACTCCCTTTCAAAGCACGTGGCTGGTTTGCTAAGGCAGTGCATTTCGCCATAGCGTGATGGTAGAAATTAGCAACTCCTTGAAAGATCAACAATCCATCAAATGACTTAGCAATGGTGCATGTCAAAACTAGCTTCACTTCACCTTATGTAACCAGCAAAAAACAAGAAACACTAAACAAAGCAAAGTTAAGTTCGTTAGAAGAAACATAAGATTTTTGGACCCTCTCTTGCTACCAACTCAAGTCTGGACTGCTCACTCTCTTTTGCTTTTACAAATAAGGTGTTTTTCCTTTCAATCTCTCCTCCTTTGGCCGAGAGCTTCCTCTCTCTTTCTCTCTCATCAGCTTCAGCCAAGACTTCCTTTTTCTTACCCTCGGATTTTTATTATCTCCTTTTGGCAGCTTCTAATTCGTACCCCTTGTGCAACCTTTCTTGGTCCTCACGAACTTGGCTAGGAGTTAAAGGTGCAAGTACGACTTTCCTTTGACCGTGCATGAAAGAGTATTTGTTAGTTACTCCTTCAAATTAGATGGCTCAATTGTATTGCCACGGCCTCCCAAGTAGAATATGACAAGCTTACATTGGCGCCATGTCACACAATATGACATCCTCATATTTGCCAATGTGGAAGGGAACTTGAACTTGCTTGGTGACTCGTATATCACCACTACCATTTAACCATTGTAAACGGTAGGGTGTACGATGCTTCAAGATTGGTAAGGCAAGCTTCTCCACCATGAGTTGACTTGCAACGTTTGCACAACTCCCTCCATCTATAATTAGGCTGCAAACTCGTCCAAGAATATGGCAATGAGAGTAGAAAATGTTCTCCCTTTGCAAACCATCATCAGCCCTCATTTGTGTAGCTAGGGCACGTCGAACAACAAGCCCTACACGCTCATTAACCGACACCTCTTCATTTTCTTCTCCTTCTTCAGTCAAAGGTGGCATGTCTTCATATTCACCTTCATCATCGGTGACCCAAAAGCCATTTGGATGAATGATCATGGCTCGTTGATTAGGGCATTGACTAGCAATGTGCCCTCTTCCTTGGCATTTAAAGCACCTACTATCCCTATTTCTCTTTTGAAGATAAGTAGGGGTCCAAGACGTAGGCTTTACTTCGGCCTTGGGAGTGTCAATCCTAGGCGTTGGATTGCTCGATCCAGTGGTTGACTTATCCTCCTTGGGGCCTTGGTAGGTTCGGCCACCTTGGGTTGAATATGTAGGGGTTGACCGGATTGCACCCCTCCTCTTGTGCCACCTCTCAATCTTGATGGCTTTCTCAACTAGGTCGTTGAGCTCCACATAGTGTTGTAATTCAACTTGCTCAGCAATCTCAGGACGCAAGCCATTCAAGAATCGAGCCATAGTGGCTTCGCAATCTTCAACAACATCAGCTCGTAGCATGAGAACCTCCATCTCCTTCTGGTAGTCCTCCACACTTCTAGTACCTTGAGTAAGGCTTTAAAGCTTTTGGTATAACTCACGGTAGTAGTGGCTTGGTACAAAGCATTTGCGCATCAAATGCCTTAATTCATGCCAAGTATTGATGGCCGGTTCCCCACTTCTTCTTCTGCTAGTCGTCACTTGGTTCCATCAAACGACGGCGTAGTCAATGAACTCCACCACGGCTAGCTTCACTTTTTGCTCTTCAGAATAGGTATTGCAGTCAAACACCAACTCAATCCTCTTTTCCCACTCCAAATATGCATCAAGATCGGAACACCCTTGGAATGATGGAATCTTCATCTTGATATCGTGGATGGAATCCCCACTTGGTCCTATTATCACGCTTAGGTCACCGTTGTTTATTGTCAAGTTCCTCATTGGAGTCGCTTGACTCATGCAATGGTGTCCTACTACTAGTTTCCTTGGCATTTGCATATGGTAACTCCAATGTATCAATTTGTTGATGTACGAGTTCCAACTTTTGCTCAAGAATTCGATCAATGTCTCCTTTAAGTGATTCTGCAAAAAGTTTGAGATCAAAGGCTTAGGAAGATCCCTCACCCTCGTTAGACATTATGAATAATAAAAAGAGTGAAAATTAGGGTTTAGAAAGTCCTCACACGCTCCCTCACGTCTATGCACTCAACCCTCGTGTTTACACTCAATAAACACTCTATTACTCTCACCAATCACTTCTCAAGTGAACTTTGTCAACAATTTGAAGAAATTAGAACTTCTTCTAGTGTTAACCAACTTACCAATTTAGACCACAGTTGATTAGGCAAGAATGACAAAAAAAAAATTGAGGAAATAAGACACAGATCACTTAGTGCTCAACAAAGATGAAAAGAATGATGGAATTCAACAAATTAGGATGCCGGAAATTAACTTCAAAAATGGACACGAACCCTAGAAAAAAATTTCAGTTTATCACAAAAGAAAGAAAAAAAAACCCTAACCAAATTGCTTGGATGGATTTTTTTTTTGGTTCGGACTTTCTCGTTGGGCCTCAAAAAATCTGGGCAGTGTTGTGGCTGGTTTAAGCAATTTTCCAGGTTGATTTGTGGCAGCAAACATGGTAGCACTTGTTTCCAAAAAGGAGTTTCAAAACAGGTTAAGGAAAAGAAGGTCTAGGTAGTGGACCTTCCTTGTTTCCAAAACAGATTTGGATTTGGAAACTTGCTCTCAATTGGTTTTTGGAAACCTGATTTCAACCGATTAGGACACTTCCCTTTTGCTAATTCTTGGCTTAGTCCTTTCTCTTTTCTTTTCTTTTTATTACCTTTTTCATTCTTTTATTTTTTTTTTCACAACAGCAATACACTTCGGCAGCCAAGAATGTGGGAATGCAGAATTTGGAAAGTGATTTGCAAGTTCAAGAACCGATTGGAAGATCCAATTTTTTCAAGCCAAAACTTCAAGATTCACACAATAATATCAAGATATAAAGATAACAATCAAGGAGACTCAAAGTTCAATCAAATTTTGCCCAAGAACTTCAAGTTTAGCAAGATCCACAAGACAATTCCTATTTTCCAGCAAGCTAAGGTTTGGACAGAATTGAAACAACAATTTTTTTTTTTTTACTCAAACACAAAACTAGATGCAAGACACCCTAGGAAATTTCGGACAGCAAACAACAAGAAACAATTCGACTCAACAAGAAGGAACAAGGACGAGACACAAAGACAACAAGAAGATAAGGAACAAACTGTGACTGTTTTTTTGGTTTTTTTTTGACACAACTGAAATTGAAAGACACAAGAAACGAAAACAATTGACTCTAAGATATACTTTATTACCTCTAACTAGCTCTGAGGCCAATTGATACGAATTATGTTAATAAATAACGCAACCCGCACACGACAAGCTTTAGGATCTAGGATATTGGTAACCAAAATTGGAAACACACTGCGGAAGACCTTCACCCGTTGAGCACTTGGACAACGAACGTTGGTATAAGGTAGAAGATGCCACAATTCAACGTGTTCTTGAATTGATAAGTCAAGCGAACACCTAAAGAGAACTCTAAGGTATTCAAGTCGCTTCAAAGAAGCAAGAGAAGTGATAACACTCACAAAGCAATTTGCTGAATATTTCTTGATTGATGAATAACGAAAAGAGGTGGCTATTTATAGCCTACAAGACATAAAAACTTAGTCCAAAAGGAAATCATAAATTCGGCCAGCTTAGAAGCTTTAGGAAACCGAATAGCAAAAGATTAGGAAACTAATGTTTAGGGAACTACTAATAATCCTAAATACTAAACAATTAGGAAACTACTTTAAGGAGGCATGTGGTTAAGGTTAATCCAATATAGAAACTACTTAACCAATGCTTTATTGGACCTAAATAAAACTGAAATAATAACTACTACACTCGGCCAAGGCTATGGCCAAATGGGCCAAAAACCCTAAGTGATAATCGCCTATGTAATGTTGCTTGAAGCCTCCGCAACACTTAGTATTGTGACACAAGGTAGTGAATTATCTTTCAAAATGCTAAGTGGCTAGACTGATCTTTGACTTGGGGAATCTAGATTCATATCATGTAGTACCTGAGAATCAACCAAAGCCACATGCTCGTGCGGTCGACGTGCTGGGAAGAAAGATAAGAGCCAAGGGGGAAGAAAGATATTAGAGTGGTGGGCATACCAACAAATGATGGGCATGTCATCCAGAGATCAGGATTATTCAAATGATGGGAATATCATCCAGAGATCAGGATTATTCTCCGGTGGACTCTGAATCTCCTTTGCTACCTTCAGCTCTAGACACAATTTCAAGTTTGAAGTTAATGTCTCTCCTACGGAACATGAATATGCTTAGATTTTTTATGATATATCAAAGGAATAATCTTCAAATTTTGAAAGACTTGGAACGTGATGACCTGGGTGGTAATGATGAGGAGACCGCTGGTGCTAGTGCTAGTACTAGGAGGGCTTCAGAAACAGAAGGTGAAGCTAAGTACATCAACGAATCATCCAAGCTATGCTGAAGCTTTGGAAGTTGATAAATTTATGAATAATCTCTTTTTACATGATTGCTAGCTTTTGTAGCTGATAAGATTTTAACCTACACTCCAGTTTTAATACCTAATTTCTCGTTTACTACAAGTATCCAGGTCGTTAATTGTAGTACGAAGGAAATAGGATCGTTTCCATGAGAATCACACTTCAATTACAAAGGCCTTTACCTTGCTCTATCTAAGACTATCCAAGAATTATTATTAAACTCAACAAGACAATAAATAAAAGTTGTAAAAAAACCTAACTTTCTTGGAAAGTATTCAAATCACACAAGTGTTCTATGATATATAATCTACTAATCACACTTAATCATGAAAACAAACATCAATTTTGACCAATTTACTCGTCTTACTTGGTATGGATTTCACTAAGCCTATTGGAGCATGCTTTTGCCAATGAAACAAACTAGCTGACACTTGGATCTACCTACTTTTGTGATAAAATCACAAGTATCAACTTAATCAAGTACAAGAAATCTCATAACATCCACCTAAAAGTGCCACTATTGTTATGTGCCTACTACTTAAGTTTCTTCTATCATTGTTCCATTATTATCAACTATTTTCATAGATTAACGATAACTAAGATGACTTGCAAATGGCGATCAAGCACTCACAAGTTTTTAAGCATGAATAGACGAATGAACAATTACAAGCATGGTCAAAACAATGTCAATCATCCACAATCAAGACATGAAAAGCTTCCTCTATCCCTAGAACAAATAGATCTAGTTAGACATGCTAACTACAACAAATAAGCTCTTATTAAAGATACAACCACACATTCTTCTAACAAAAAAGAGATTAAGGAGGAAGAAATGCTTATTCAAATGAAGAAACAAATTATCCAATCTTCACCTTCTTCATTGCCATCAAAACATGAATTACATCAAGTGTTCTTCAAGTTTTCTCCAAGAAAAGTGACTAAAACTATGTCTACAAGTTAGAGAGAACATAGTTGTTCTCCCAATTATTCTATATTATGTCTCTCCCCTCTCTTTCTTCTATTCCAAGACTACCTATATGCCCCTTAATTACTGTCTAGAAATAATTGGTTTTGGAAAGTACAAAAGTGATTATTCAAATCTCTATCATGTAAAAAGTTGTCTTCCAGCCAAATTTTCTTTTGGAACAAAAGTCAAAAAGCAAGCTTGAAAGGAGCACAACTTGCTCTACAAGTTGCAGATTCAAAGTGGGATCTGAGACCCCAATCCGAGGTTGGATTGATCTGTTACCTCTCGGATCCAATTTTGTCCCTTTTTATTTTTGCTTATCAAGCCCAATTCGAGGCCTTGTCATGAGGGATCTGAGGTCAGATCGTTCCCCTTGGATCAATCCTTTGATTCCAAAAGTTTATCCAAGGGTTGGATCCACGGAGTGCATAAGTGGTCCGAGTTCGAATCAGCCTCCCTTGTTTCTTTTTTCAAAAGTTTTCCATTTCGCGCAACTCTGATTCTTCAATGTTCTTTGAAACTCGAACCAACTTCAACAATATCCAACTAGAATATTTTCCAGTCAATCAGCAAACATGAGTGAAGCTTCAAATCCAACAAAAACAACATGAATTAAAGCATTAATTCATTCAATTTTGCTAAATTGCAAGAAAATGTTACTTGGAGAATTTTTTACTAAAAATGACTAAAAACACCTAACTAAAACTGGGAAATACCATAAAACTAATACCAAATAGTACACTAATTATAGGTAAAATAGACGCTTATCAGTAGCCTTGATATCACTTTTTCTTCATCATGGAAGAGGTGCATTTTCGGGTTTAATTTTGAAATTCCGCACCTGCAGCTTTGGCATTCATCGGTAAATCAGAATGAAGAAAAAACTGCAAGCCACGTGACTTTTGAATGCGCATAATACATAGTAGTGCAGCCTGGGTGCTGGTCTCGTGGAAAGCACCCTAGACCTTAATATGTAAATGTACCAAATCTTCAAATCTTCTAAATCTCCAACAAGAAAAAGGCCACAGAGGAAAGAAGTAAAAGAAAAACTCAAAGAGTTCTAGTGGCAAGAACAAGAACCAAGGGGAAATGGGACATAAGGAGCCATAAAAGGAAAATAAAAAAAAGTTGCAAAAATATCAAATTTCTGAATATTCTAGATTATTATTGTAATAATTCGGATTTTTGGAGCTCAATCGATATTTTCTAAGATTATTTTTCTAAGTAATGCTAAAATGTTTGTTTTGTATTAAATTTGATTTGAGGTGCTTTCCTGGCACAAATATTCTTCATTTTAACATATTTTGGTTTGATTAAGAAGAAATTATTTGTAGACTTTTGGGATACTTTTATATTTTGGTCCACCTGATAAAACAAAACTAAGGCAGTGTTGAACCTCTAGGTGGACCTCAGAGACTTAAATTTGGGCTCTCGGCTTTATGGCACTTAATTGAATATGTGACTGGCTGGTGGATTTCATCCGTAGCAGAATTTTCAAAATGAATTTAAGAGGGAGCTTTGATGAATCAAGTAAGAATTCTTTATAATTAGACACTATCTATTTTTACTTTGTAAAGTCCATAAAAAATTACTAAAAGGGGAAAAAAATAAAAAGCAGCAACAACAACAACGATTATATGACTTAGGATGCGTTTGATAAAATAAAATATGAAATCTGAAATCTAAAATCTGAAGTTTGAATTTATTAAGTGATTGAATTTTTAAAACTAAATCTGCTACATTTAAATGTATATCACATTCAATGATAAGTAAATAGCTGATTACTTTTTTTTGGGAGCAAGTTTTGTCTAAAAAATTCAGTGTCAATTAATTCATTAAGATGTTTATTTTCGGTTATCAAACGGTCTGAATGTGTTAAGATTTGAATCCATTAAATTTAAGTGCTAAATTGTGTCATCAAACGGGGCCTTAGTAATTAAGTTTATGGAAATTTTCTATTTTGGACAATTCAACTATGGATAATTAATTTAGATACTGCACACCTCTAAAAGTACAAGTTTCATTTCACATGATGCAACTTTTCAATCTAATGAAACAATTAACATGCCTTATAGAAGAAATTTCCTCTTGTATGGCAAGAATTGTTCGTGGCAGCTCTTTTTTCCTTTCAGTTATAAACCACAGATCATCTACATAACTCTTCCAGTGTCATCTAACAACATAATTTGGTCTGTTGGACGCCTAATTTTTTTATGCTAACCAATATATTTCAACACAAATTGGATAGGCAATCATGAGAATTACACGTAAATATTAACCCCTCGGGACTGATTTCATCTTTAGATTGCTAGTTTGTTGAAAAATATTTTTCATTCTGTTGGAAAAGAAACTTATCTAAAGAAATTACCTAGCTAAAGACATTAGAAGGTAGACAAGGCACTCAATTATGTTAACTGTGAAGTCTGAACTTGTCCCACGAAGAAACTTCGCCGCTGCAACCTTCTGCATTTGAAGTAGAATAAAACATGGAGATTTTTTTTTTAATTTGTCTATTTGTTGTTTCCATGTCTGCCTTGTTCTCTGCAAAATCCCTTTCTTTTTGCTTGTCTATTTCTTCCCCTCAAATAATCTCTTTATTGTGCTCAAGAGCATTTGGCTCGATCAGTGAGTAATAATGAATAAAAACTACAAGCAAAATGACAACAAATCTGCAAAATGCATACCCGTGTGGTCTCCGTGGTAGTCACTAATTTAAAAATATGATATAGTATACGAAAATGCAAAGTCGTGAAGTCTTCTCTACATCTAGTAGTCTACATGGGTTTCATGTAGCTTGTTCTATAGTCAAGCAAACTTAAAAAAAAAAAAATTAGGAGGATAAATTAATGAAGATGCTAGAGCTCTTGTGGCAATAAGAATATATAGTATGGGCGAAGGTCGCCCAATGAGCAGCGGAGCGAGGACATTTAGTTGGGGGGGGGACTTATGTCGTGTGTCGAATATTGTTCTATTAGTGTACTTTTAGAATTATGATTTGCTTGTTTTTATATTCTTTTTTAACACGCGATGTCGTAATTGCAACGTCTTCAAGAAAAAAGCTTTAATTTAATCTATATTTTTTTATCACTGGATTATTTTAACAAATCAATAGTAAATTTAAATGTATGAAACATAATAAATAAGCTATATATTCATTATTGTGTCAATATATATATATATATATGGACAAATTATCTATTAAGCCCTTGCACTTCTATTCTAGGTAAAACTTAACCCTCCAACTATTAAAATTAACTTTTAGTCCTCCAACTTCTGAAATAGTGAATCTGTGGCCTTTTTTATTAGTTTAGTTGGTTTTACGACTAAAAAGACGAATCACATGACAGGCATGCTGCATTGTATAAGGGCTTTTTTGTCCGCACACGAACAAAACCAAAGCAATTCTGCCCTCAAAGAAATTGCTGTTAGAATTTCTCTTTCTCTCTCTCTGTTTTTTTTTGGTCAAATAATAAATGCCCCATATTAAACTCTGCACTTACTAGGCAGTTCTTAATAGTCTTATTTGATTCCCACCACTACTTCGAAAATCCAAACTCCCCAACGGAACTATCCATCCATCGAAGCTTTTTTTTTTTTTTCCTTCAATTTTGATAAATTCAAGCCTTCTCCGAAGTAGGTTCAACTCAATTAGAACCTATAACTTATGTATCATGACAAGTTTTCTAACAGGAATCGGACCAAATAATTGTTCAAACCTGAAATTGCATTTGCCTAGAACTTGAAAATCCATCTGTCCAAAAAAGAAAGAATAGTGATTAGTAGGAGGAGAGGAAGGAGAAATAGACTATGATTTTAGAGTTGCCAATCTTGGAGCCAAATCGGATGAAAAATTGTTATGACAAATACAAAAAATGGAGCACAAGTGGACAGTAATGACGAGAAAATTCATTTATTATTTGAAGAGAATGTCGCTTCCTGGAATTTTGAAAAGGAATCAGGGAAAATTGGGAAAAGTGGATTGCATAATAAGAAAAGTGGTGAGGCTGGAAGTAGTAGTACTGAGAAGGAAGTTGAGAAGAAGCAAGCAAAGCAAAGGAAAAAAAAAAAGAAAAAGAATGCTAGAACGGAAGAGAAGAAGAGGGAGCAGGAGAGGAGAGAGATGAAAGAGATTTTTTCCCTTCTAGTTTGGTTTTGTTCGTGTACAAACCTAAAAGCCCTTATACAATGTGGCATGCCTATCTTGTGATTCATCTTTCCGGTTGCAAAACCTACTAATCTGGCTAAAAGGGCCATGGGTTCACTATTTTATAAGTTGGAGGGCTAAAAGTTGACTTTCAATAGTTGGAGGACTAAGTTTTACCTTGATTAAAAGAGGGTTGAATTGATAATTTTGTTAATGTACTTATCTTGACAATAGTAAAGGTAGAACACTAGCAGTTGTGTTTATTTTTAATTTCATTCTACGTGTTTTCAAATTTACCCTTGTTAACTCTTATTCAACCACAAATTTACCCTATTAACTCCTATTCAATGGAAATTATCTCATCCCAATTCTCACATTCTTTCGGTTATCCTAATCAACTGCTATCTCTGCCTTCTATTAAAATATTTTTCTTATAGATTTGCACACACATAGGGTGTGCTATTCCTGCTAGTTAGGATAACTACACATTTTTTTATTTTTCCATTCTTAGAATCCTAAGGGAAAAAAGTATAATTTCACTATTGCATTGTATTAAACATTAATAAATAACCACATTTCTAATGCGAATTTGAAGTGCACAAACAACATTGCTAATTGGAATTTAATCAAGGTTATACTTTTTATGGGGATAACTTTAAAAAATATACAATTGTATTAATAATTAAGAAGTCAATATGTAATGCTTCAGGAAATGATAACATCGATAGCAAGGTCAAAGATATAATATGTAGAGGGGTCATTAGAATTTTATTAATATTTTAGGTAGCAAAAGAAAGGTTTTTAATGAAAATCTTCATAATCTCCTAGGGCTTAAAAAAGGAATATGTTGAAACTTGATAGGCTTCTGCCAATGATGAACGTCTCAACTAAAAAAATAATAATCAAAATAATTTCCACCACTTCCAATGATCCGACTTCTAACGGGTAAATGCCTTGAAATTAAAGTGTTTATGGTTTCAATTGTTTTGGCCTTGGACTTTGAAGTACCTGGTTGGGGTACATAGTAACTCATGATCATCATTGATCAACATTGAGAATCAATGATGATCAATTTACAATTGCTATCCTTGTTGGTACTTTAAACAATGGAGTGTTGTTTCTCCTGTCAAGCAAAATGCAGAGGTTGTCATTGTGGATCCCAAATGAGATTTGAGAGGATCAAAAGGGCCTGCAAAGGAAGAGAAATGAAAATGTTCATGAGTTCTAGTGGTAATACAAGGTTTGTGAGGATATAGGAAAGACGGGTAAAAATATGTTGGCCGTGTATGGGGGGCCTCTAATTGTTGGAAGGGTTTTGAGGTCATGGACAATTGCTGCAACCGATGGTGAGAAGCAAGCTTATAAGGAAGAAAATGTGCACTCTGCAAGTTTTGGAGATTAAAAAGAAAGTTGGATGAATATCATTCAAATAGAATAAGCACAAAGGGGAAGGGAAGCGCTGCTGAAAGCCATCGTGGAAGACTTCTTAAAATGCACTAAAGAAATGGGTACCAAAATGTTACTGCAGGCCAGAAAATAAAAAGAGGAACCAGGGGAAATATTGATGTACTACAGTGCAAATTGTGACAGGTTAAAATTTAAAAGTTAGTCAAAAAGTAAAAAAATCCACACCTGATTTGACAAAGGACTAGGATTAATTAAGAAATCACAAGAAACAAGTGTAAATGGGATGTAAAAGTGAAACACGTTTCAAGAAATCAAGTTAATCAGCATTCTTAAGGCAAAGTATAGCCAGAGGCGATGATCAGGTCATGGTTTAATTTCTAATGACCAAATGACTTTTCAAGGCATGATCGTGCGGAATATGTGGCTGGCATTCAGAATTTTTCACTATGTTCTTGTGATTTTGTGATTTTTTTTTTTCGTGCTTCGATGTGCATTTGCCTCTATAAATTCGTTTTATGTGTTCTAATATTTCTTTCTGTTACAGTTGTGGTTCATCCTTGGAAATTGGATTCTGACTGAAGTTTTTGCCTACAGGATAGCATGAAATTAATAGGATTATAATACGCCGAATGTCATAATCTTCAAGGCGGTAGAGGTCAGCTCTTTGACAGTTTTATTGATAACTAGAAAATCAATAGCATTGAAAAAGCCAAAATTATGAACTGTGTAATAATGCTAATGAACTGATGCGAGCGATCTTTGTTTTAAAGGATTGTTGCACACAGAAATCTTTTCCCAAAGGATCTCCTTCATTGAAATGGCGGGTTTTATATGGGAATGTCCTTATTTTAACTTGGCTTTTATTGTGACGCCATAGTTAACTTTTGTCTGTTGGATCCTTAATCCAACGTTGGACTTATATGTAAATAATTATGTATTGCAGGCTGTCAAATAAAGTTAGCCCAATTAAGTGGTCTACTATGGCTTGGGCTTTAATGTATCTAATAGAGTGTAGGCCTTTAATGTGTAGAGACTTAAGGGGATTTCCTATTTCAATGATGGGCTGAAATAGGGTTTCCAACAGGTAACAGGAAAGTTATCTATAAATAGGGTCATGGTCCCAGGTCACACGTAACCTAACTGTCATATTTTCTAGACATCCCATCCTCTAGAAATAATACCTAGAGAGAGACTAAAGGCTCACTCAAGAGGAAAAGCGAGTACGTGTAGATCTGGAAGGCCACCCCATCCCAGGATCTAAAGGATTCGTCAAGTACTCAGTCAATATGAGTTCAGGTACGCTTCCGCAATAGTACTTGTTATAACTGTATTCAAATATCTGATATTGGGATTCTGAATTAAGTTCTAACAAGTGGTATCAGAGCACCCAATATCAGGTTTTGAATCACCAAAGTTTTGAATTTGTGATTTTTGTTGGAGTTATTCATGATTATACTATGAATTAGCTTTGATCCAATGCAATGGAATAAGATAGAACTCATGTTCTAGTTTCGAACCTGCGATTTCTAAGTTGATTCATATGTACGGCCTTTCGTATGATTTCTTCGATCATGTGGCTTTCCCGATTCCTGTCGCACGTCATGCATATTAGTGCCCTGGACCTTGCTTTTGGTTTATGCTTGTTGGATTAAGGAAGTCTATCTGTTTCTTGTTTCGTTTCTTTTGGTTTGCAAGAAATTGACAAACGAAATATGCATGGGACCCGCATGTCCATTGGCTTTCTTGTTGCATGGACCCGCATGTCTCTTGGCTTGCTTGTTGCATGGGACCCGCATGGGATTTTGGTTGTATTATCTTCATGGAATCCTGCTTCCGCATGCACATGTAATTGTCCAAGTTTCATGATTGTTACTCGAAATAAATTGCAATCAAGCACCATCCATACGAATTCATGTGTTGCTTGTTTGGTTAATTGACATTGCTTGCGGCTTTCTTGCTTCCGCAGTTTATGGAATTAAAGTTTTATGAAAGTTAGTATGGTTATCTTAAGAAAATTAGGGTTTCCTAATTAAAGTTAATTAAGCCTTATAAAGTCCAAAAGGCTGGCCCACCAAACATATGATCTTATAAAGCATTTATGGACTTTAATAAGTATTTGGGCTTAAATAATTAACTATTGGGCTATGGATATGGATCTTTGATCCAATAAGTTTTGACTCAATTGTTGGATTTGACCAGTTAACTGGTTGACTGTTGACCAGTCTGACCAGAATTGACTGAGGTTGATTTTGGCCTAAAATTTTGTATACTTTTAAATTCGAATATTGGTATGGTTATATATATTTTGGGATAAATTTAATTGAAACAACATGTCACCAAAGTGACCTCTCTTGTGGAAATTAATTTATTCTAAAATATAATTAGTTGTGTATTTGTATTTTGTGAATATTGATCGGCCCAAAGGAAGGTCAATATTTAACAAATTGCATATGCACTTGTGGTAATAAATACGTGATAATTATTTGGATTTTACATGTGAATTATAAATTGGCCCAAAGGAAAATTTATTTTTCGACATGTATTTATTGTCAGTGTTTATTATTACACCAAGATATCACTAGAAGTTAATATTTTTGTCCAAAGACAAATATTAATGGAATATCGATGTCTTGTGATGAGGTTACCTTTATTTGAATTTATAATTATTTTTCGGTTATGTGAGCTTGTTTTAATTATATGTGTTGTTTTCTGTTTAGTTGTGAATGATCCTGCAAATATCATGACCAAAGATCGCAATATTCCTTTATTAAATGACACTAACTTCAAGTCCTGGAAGGAGAATCTCCTGATAGTTCTTGGAGTCATGGATCTAGACCTTATAAGGGTTGATACTCCCCCACCACTTACAGATGCCAGTACCTCTGATGAAAAGAGGAATTTGGAAATGTGGGAGAGATCAAATCGTATGTGTCTAATGATCATGAAAAAGGCCATTCCAGAAGCATTTAGAGGGACTATGTCTGATAAGACACATTCAGCTAAAGCGTTCCTTCAGGACATTGAAAAGAGGTTTGTCAAGAATGAAAAGACTGAAATAAGTACATTCTTGACACGCCTAATTTCAATGAGATACAGTAGTAAAGGCAACATCAGGGAGTACATTATGGAGATGTCTCATCTTGCTTCTAAATTGGGTGCACTAAACCTTACAATTTCTGAGGAATTATTAGTGCATCTGATTTTGATATCTCTTCCTACACAGTCAATTTAAGGTGAGCTATAATCAAAAAAGGAGACTTGGTCTCTAAATGAACTCATCTCACACCGTAGAGGAAGAGGAAAGGTTGAAGCAAGATCGCATGAAAGTGCTCACTTAGTCTCTACCACTAATAATAAAGGGAAGGGACGCAAAAGGAAGATGGATAAAGAAGCTGCAGGTACAGCACCTCCAAAGAAACAACAAAAGAAACTGGTTGAACCGGGAAAGAATGGTTGTTTCTTTTGTGGTGCTGAAGGACATAGAAAGAAGCACAGCACCAATTATCACGCTTGGCGTGCTAAGAAAGGTATGCTTCTTAATTTGGTTTGTTCTGAGGTTAATTTAACTTCGGTACCTGGACACACTTGGTGGATGGATTCTGGTGCAATAACTCACATCAATGTGTCTATGCAGGGTTGCCTGAGTTGCCGAATGCCTAATGATAGTGAAAGATATATCTATGTGGGCGACGGCAAAACAGTTCAAGTTGAAGCAATTGGAGTTTTTAGATTATTACTAAAGTCCGGGATTTTATTTGGATCTTAATGAAACTTTTATTGTACCGTCTTTTAGACGGAATTTAATTTCTGTTTCTCTTTTGGACAAATCTGGTTATACTTGTTCATTTGGAGATGGAAAATTTAGATTGTTTCATGATTCAAAATTGGTTGGTTCCGGTACTTTATCATAGTGTGATAATCTATATTTAGTTGACACAATTGCTACATATAATGAATCCCTGCATTTGAGTACTAGAGGTGTAAAGAGAAAATTAACCAATGAGAATTCAGCCACATTATGGCACAAGAGATTGGGTCATATCTCCCAAAGGAGAATAGAAAGACTTGTGTCAAATGAAATTCTCGACCCCTTAAATTTTACAGATTTTGGTGATTGTATTAACTGTATAAAGGGGAAACAAACCAATAAAAGGAGATTTGGAGCCAATAGGGTCTCAGACGTCTTAGAACTTATACATACAGACATTTGTGGACCATTTCCTATGTCTGCCTGGAATGGTCAACAATATTTTATAACGTTCATAGACGATTTCTCGAGATATGGCTACATATATCTCATTCATGAAAAATCTCAGTCCCTAGACGTGTTCAAAAATTTTAAAGCTGAAGTTGAGAATCAACTCAACAAAAGAATTAAAAGCATCAGGTCTGATCGTGGTGGTGAATACTACGGTAGATATGATGGTTCAGGTGAACAATGTCCAGGGCCTTTTGCTAAGTACCTAGAGGAATGCGGTATCGTCCCACAGTACACTATGCCGGGTTCACCCACTATGAATGGTGTTGCTGAAAGACGAAATAGAACGCTTAAGGATATGGTGAGGAGTATGATAAGTCATTCTACCTTACCAGAATCACTCTGGGGCGAAGCACTTAAGACTGCAGCATATATCCTTAACAGAGTTCCAACTAAGGCAACTACCAAAACCCCTTATGAGCTTTGGACTGGTAGGAAACCTAGTTTGAAGCATTTACGTGTTTGGGGTTGTCCAGTTGAGGCAAGGCCTTATAGGCCAAATGAAAAGAAACTGGATTCAAGAACGGTCAGTTGTTATTTTGTTGGATATTCTGAAAGATCTAGGGGTTACAAATTTTATGATCCCACAATTAAATTAATGTTCGAGATAGGAAATGCTCGATTCTTTGAGGATGTTGAGTTTGGGGGAGAAGATATAGTTAGAGATATTGTCTTTGAAGAGGAATATGTTAATATTCCCACAGGTGTTATTGGCATTGTTCAGGATCCTATTCCTAGCATTGTTAATGACACAGCAAATCAAGACAATGTCAGACAATCTCCTACTCTGGAGGAACAAACTCTACCACCTCAAGAATTAGTGCCATTAAGGAGATCCACAAGAGAAAGGAGAAGTGCAGTGCCAGATGATTACATTGTTTTTCTCCAAGAACATGAGGCTGACATTGGATTGATGGAAGATGATCCAATCAACTTCCTTCAAGCCATGGAAAGTTCAAATTCTCAAAAGTGGATTGATGCCATGAATGAAGAGATGAAATCTATGAAAGACAATGACGTCTGGGATCTTGTCCCATTGCCAGAAGGAGCGAAACCTATTGGTTGTAAATGGATATTTAAAACCAAAAGGGATTCGAAAGGTAATGTGGAAAGGTACAAAGCTCGTCTTGTCGCCAAAGGTTTCACACAAAAGGAAGGCATCGACTATAAAGAGACCTTCTCTCCGGTTTCTTCGAAGGACTCTTTTAGAACTATAATGGCACTAGTGGCGCATTTCAATCTTGAACTACACCAGATGGATGTAAGACGGCGTTTCTCAATGGTAACATTGATGAGACGATTTATATGGTGCAACCAGAAAACTTTGTATCAGGTGATTCAAAGAATATGGTTTGCAAACTTAAAAAATCCATCTATGGGCTCAAGCAAGCATCTCGACAATGGTATTTTAAATTTCATCAAGTGATCATCTCGTTTAACTTTGAGATGAATCTGGTTGATGAATGCATATACCATAAATTCTGTGGGAGCAAGTATATTTTCCTGGTATTATATGTTGATGATATTTTGCTTGCCAGCAACGATATAGAATTATTGCATGAAACCAAGAGATTTCTAACTAAGAATTTTGAGATGAAAGATCTTGGTGATGCATCTTTTGTGTTAGGCATTCAGATACATCGGGATCGTTCTCGGGGTATTCTTGAACTATCACAAAAGGGCTATATCGAAAAGGTTCTCAAACGATATGGCATGCAAAATTGCAAACCAAGTGATACCCCTGTGGCTAAAGGAGACAAATTTAGTCTCGATCAGTGTCCTAAAAATGCACTTGAGGAAATAGAGATGCATAAGATTCCTTATGCATCTGCAGTAGGGAGTCTAATGTATCTTCAGGTATGTACGCGTCCGGATATTGCGTACATTACCGGGATGCTTGGTAGGTATTTAAGCAATCCAGGATTAGATCATTGGAAAGCAACCAAACGGGTCTTGCGGTACCTACAAGGAACAAAAGACTGCATGCTCATGTATCGGAGATCAGATAAGCTCAATATCATTGGGTATACTGATTCCGATTATGCTGGATGTCAAGATAGTATGAAATCAACAACGGGCTACATCTACTTATTGGCTGAGGGTGCCATCTCTTGGAAGAGTGCTAAACAGTCTCTCATAGCCTCTTCCACTATGGCTGCAGAGTTCGTAGCTTGTTATGAGGCATCCAACCATGGAATTTGGCTGCGAAATTTTGTCACAGGATTGGACACTATTGATGGACCACTCAAACTATTTTGTGACAATAAATCAGCAGTTCAATATTCCAACAACAACAGCAGCTCGACAAAGTCAAAACATATAGACATCAAGTTCCTGGTTGTTAAAGAAAGAGTTCAGAGTGGACAGTTGTCTATAGAGCACATTGGAACAAACTCCATGATTGCGGATCCGCTTACTAAAGGATTGCCACCCAAGATGTTTCATGAGCACACTGCTCATATGGGTGTCATGGCATTAGGTGATATTCAGTTTTAGTGGGAGTTTGTCATTTTAGATGCTCTCGGGACATTGATATTTTTCAGTTGTTTAAGGATATTTCTGTGTAAATAAAGTTTCAGTTCATTTCTACTATGTTTTTTGGTATGGTTTGATCTCATGAAAGTTTAAGGTGGACCAGTTGGAAATAGGCATGTTAAGATCACATTACATGAAATTTTCATACTACACATTCACATCATAATTTATGTCATTCAATTATATTAGCATACGTGACCATTGATGGGTCGAGTTACGAAAATTGTAACAAAGGCCGCTTTGATCCTATGTTTGTGTAATTGATGGACGGAATTGGTTAGAGATACATTTGGTTATGACAGCAAATTTTGAGCTCATATGGTTATTTTACAAAATATAATTATAAAGTTACACATATAGTCTAAGTGGGAGATTGCTGGATCCTTAATCCAACGTTGGACTTATATGTAAATAATTATGTATTGCAGGCTGTCAAATAAAGTTAGCCCAATTAAGTGGTCTACTATGGTTTGGGCTTTAATGTATCTAATAGGGTGTGGGCATTTAATGTGTAGAGACTTAAGGGGATTTCCTATTTCAATGATGGGCTGAAATAGGGTTTCCAACAGGTAACAGGAAAGTTATCTATAAATAGGGTCATGGTCCCCAGGTCACACGTAACCTAGCCGTCATATTTTCTAGACATCCCATCCTCTAAAAATAATACCTAGAGAGAGACTAAAGGCTCACTCAAGAGGAAAAGCGAGTACGTGTAGATTTGGAAGGCCACCCCATCCCAGGATCTAAAGGATTCGTCAAGTACTCAGTCAATATGAGTTCAGGTACGCTTCCGCAATAGTACTTGTTATAACTGTATTCAAATATCTGATATTGGGATCCTGAATTAAGTTCTAACATTGTCTACATCGGTTTAATAAATCATCCCTTCACGATGGAAGAAGTTTGCACAGAGATTGTAATAAGTTCCTTCCATTCTTTGAAATGTTTAAAAAATTGATATGGAGAGCGTTTAAATGAAACAAAGAAGCCAAATAGCCTTATCAACCATTGTGTTACTAGCTTTTTGTAGGATGTGTCTGCCAAAATAATGTCATTTTCTCAGCATAGCCCCAGAGCTATTTGCATTTTGTCTGCAAATGGGGCCATACCAAATGTGACACTTCGTCAAGTTGCAAGATCCAGTGCAACTGCGACTTACAAAGTTTTCAGTGCTTAAATGTTTTATTGATACTGTCAAATCTGAAGGTATATATCAATGGTGAAAAGTTTTGATTCTTAGGATGATAATGTTGGTCAATTTAAACTAAATTATATATCACCTCATCTCTTAAATAATATACAAACTCAATTTTTAGGTCAAGATAGAGGCAGAACGTGGCATGTAGCAGTATGGTCCAAGGCTCCAAGTGAGCTAACTTCTAGAAACTAAATACCTCCTTAGCAAGTAATCGTGCGTGGTACGTGCGTGGGATTGCAAAGCTTGTAAGATGGTCAATTCTTATTGTATTCACTTCGTCTTTAGTTTTTGAGATTTAGAAATTCAAGACTCTTTTTATGATCAATTTGAAATTGCTATCATTATTGATCCCTGTGTTACACAGCTCAGAAGGATGGACTGCACAAGTTAAAAGTGTTTTTAAGACAACAAGAAATAAATCACACTATCCATGTGATTTTTTGGCTAAGAATTAGGTTTAATGGCCTGCCTTTGGCAGCCATTAGCACGATCAAACGTCTAGGAACTTCACCTCTCTTTGGATCACTGGCAATTCCAAAATCAGTTCTTGCCAAAGAATCACATGCTAAGGCATCTCCCCTTACGAAGTTGATTGATGAACATGGATCGTACAGTCATGCGTGCAGGAAATGATTATGTTGGTGGGATTCCTGCCCCATCAAAGCTATATACAGAAAACATCAAGAGACAGATCAAAGAGTACAAGTATCATGAGAATTTGAAGAATTCCATGCCTGGGGCAGAGCATTCATCTTTTCCTTTGCCCACTCCATTATCTAGAACGGTAGAGCCCTTGAGGAAAAAGTTCCCATCCATGGAGCTTTTGTCAATTGCTTCTTGTGCATTACTGACGAGCACATTCAATAATTTCTTTACCAAAACGTATCGATTACTTTCAATCCTTAATCAAGCAATAAGGGAAAGAAAAAGAAAGTCAGGGTGATGAGCTATATCTATATGGAATGGCTCATAGTTGCGTGCAATCAAAGGAATCAGATTGAAAGTATAAGAAGACTACCAGATTGAACGCATAAGAAAACTTGTAATTAAGTTCTATACCAGTTCAAAGGGATGCTAAATTGGTTCCAGCTACCATTACCAGCATCATATGATCGGACGGTGGAGGTCTGATATTGTGTTGGATTCGTCTTTATGTAATAGAAGGGCTGATTTTTGATGAAAGGGCTTGCCGGAGAGAGAGAAAAAATGAGCACTCTCCCAATTTCTTTGGTAAAGAAACCAAGCCATTGATAAAGGGTCCCGGTATCTGCTTTAAATAAAAACTTCCTTCTGATTGATTGCCCTAATCTCGTAATGAAAAATAGCAAAAAGTTCCGAATCATCCCTTGAAAAAGTGTTAAGAATTTGTTTAGTGCAAGGAATAACACTATATTGCCTGCATAGTTAATCTTTCTCGCAAGAAATGCAAGTGCCCAGTTTATTGATTTAACAGAACAACCTCAATAAAACAGGCACATTTAACATAAAACTAGTTAGGCAATCACGACAACGGCACGTAGATGCTAAACCCCTCACCCTCCTATAAACAAAATCAATTTCATCTTTAGACATCAAAGAAATTGGATAATGACTCTATCCCTTTAGTTTACGCTGGGCTGTGATTTGCTTGGATGAAGAATTTTAGTTGATTCTTACGCCGGATTCATGTGATGCAATCATTTAAATTAATGCCTTAACTGGCTTTGTACACAATTTTCTCTTGTAAGACAACATGTGGAAAATTCTCCTCTTTGCATGAAAAAGCAATTGTACTTGGAAACTCTTTTCTTATTTTTTTTCCAACTTTCAGGCAAATGGTATATAATGCTTAGACCATCAAACGGTTATTAGGCGTGATAGTTCATCATCACATACTTTTCTATCTTTAGCCCCGTTTGATAATACAATTCAGTACTTAATGGATTCAGATTTTAACACATTCAGACGCATTTAATAACCAAAAATAGAGCATCTAAATTAAATAAGTAATACTAAATTTTCTAAACCAAACTTGTTCCCAAAATTAAGTGATAAATTATTCACTTATTATTTAATATGATATATATTCAAATGTATTGATTTTAATATTTAGCAATTCAATCACTATGGATTCGAACTTCAAAATTTAGATTTCATAATTTAATTTTTGGACTTTAATTTTATCAAACACACCCTTAATTTTTAATAAACATGCAATGAAGCATAATCTATGTGAGTGTGTAGAACCCAAAAAGACTAATGTCTATGGAGATAGGGAAGTAATTTACACACATAAAAATATATGTGGGAGAAGAGAAATAATATCAACAATAATATATATCAATAATCACATGATAACAAGGCTCTCAATACTTTACTCTTCTCAACTAACAATAATACTAAGACTAACTATTTATAGACTAGATGACTTGCTAAACAAGTCTTACAATCACAAGAAATTTCTTAATAAAATACTAATTCCTAAATAATAAAACTATCGTAACTTGACTCGATTAGAATTACCAAAAATCTAACTTGACTAAAATATTGCTAAATAATAATTTAGAAATTTCTATTTTTAAATCTTGTTTTAATATGCCAACATTACCTCCATTCCTGAAACATACTTAGAAACAAAAATATGAACAACACAGTTCAATTTTGAGATAGAATATATATTACAAAAACTGCTTATTACCTTTGTCACATCTAACATGTCCATTTTAAGTTTTCTTGGTACCTTAGGCCAACTTTCAACATAGTGGATGATACATACCATTCCTAGCCAAACTACCCAAGAATTCAGAGAACGTAGTTTTTTCACTCATTGGCAACCCATTGTCATCGAGCTCAATCTCAATTCGTGGAAGGTCCTTAGGCTGACCCCAAATTTTTTTCATATATGTAGGGCCTCGAGTTTGCTTTGGTACATCACTTGCGGTACCTTGTAGTACAAAATCAAAATGAAGATGCATACTGTCAACATAAAATACAAATCAGCTTAGTACATTATTTTTGGCACATCAATTTTTGGCTTTCACAAAACCAGTTGCAAAATATAAGACCATTTATGGAATGAAAATTTTTGGTTAAATGAGTTAACTAATACCTTCATTGTCACTTTGCTGGATGAAGTTGGATTCATTAGAGTGTGGACCTCTAACATCTCATCTTGGTATGTTCTGAAATTGTTGAGTTGGTTCATGCCTTGTTCAAGCTGGAGAATGTTGAATCAGAAATTGCTGAACCTATTTTCAATTGGCAGCTGTTGAATTTGAGAGTATTGAAGTGCTTCATGCCTTATTCCAAGTGAATGCTGCTGCATCATTTCATGCCTTGCTAAAGGTTGCTGAATTGGTTCATCTCTAAATCCATTTGAAGTTTGATTACGTGTTCGAGCTTTATAGGCCATACCTGCACAATTAACCAATAATGTCCGGATGAATGTATCATTTGATGATTCTAGTTTTAAAAGCACAACAACTAATATCCATAATTTAAAAGCACAGTATTAAGTCTTTCATGTCACTCTATCCATCTGGAACCCTATTAAAAGAATTTTTTGAATTACATATTGATGCATTGTTATGTGAAGTTTCTCTATTTGCTATCCAATCTGTATAACCTTTGATAATCCATCAACTTTCAAATCAGTATAAGCTTTAGTTTCATTCACAGAAAGATCCATGCAGCATTTGACTCAAGGACATAAGATCTTTTCATCATGACTTCATTTTGAAAATGCAAACTTTAAGAACATCCTAAGGCCTGTATCATACTTCTCACTTGATCTTTAAAAATTCATCCAACTCTTATCCATACTCGTAACAATCAATCAAATATGCTCCAATAAGCTCCACAAAAGATAGAAATTTTATAACATATTAGAAAACTACTACATACACAAATCATAAACATGTTGGCATACCATGTTATAACACATAGACACTCAGCTTGGCTAATCATTTTTATACATTAGAAAAAGTTCGAGCCAGTCTAGAGTACTAACCTAAATTACCAGAAACTTGGCCAAAAAATGCATTCAGGCATTTCCACAAGATGAACAAACCTGCTCACTAATACTTTGAACGGCTAATATTAATTTTTTTTGTGAATTATTCGATAAGAGAAATAACATCAACCTGCAAATTTCATGAAAAATTAGTTAAATAAATGCGAAGAATAAAAAGTACTAGCTGATTGACTTTTCCTGAATATAAGACACAGAAAACAATTCAAGGAAAGAGCTCTACAGATTACAACAACTTATCACTCTTGAGAGGTCCAAGTAGGCCATTGAGTTATCATGCTTCTGTTTGAATCTTAATAGGTTTGGTTCCAAAATGTACAGCACGGTCCTACACTATTACAGCAATAATTCCTGTATCAAACATTGCTACTCTGCTATACCAGTACCTATACATCTCTATGGCCTATATCTATGTTATTAGCTAAGAAATACAACTGTGGTCTATTCCCCATTGTAATATGAGCTCTAAGTTCTCATTAGTTCAAGGTGCTCTAGGCCAGGAATACCAAATCATCCGCACCATCTTTATTGTAGCTCAAGGTACTTAGATAAGGATAATGATCCAAATGTGATTGAATAATCACAGGAGTACAGGACATCAAACCCAAGACAAAAGTCTTTGACAAAGTTGAAGTCTTGCAAGGTAGAAACAATCGAGCCATCACCCAATTAACTAACTCCTACAGTCCTATATCATTTTCTATTGAGAAATGTGACATAAGAGTTAGTTCAAAATCAGTTTAATCCTCTAAGTCCTATTCGCCCTTTTCAAAAGATTCAGTTTTTGACCAAAACAAAGCAAGCCCAGAAGCCAAAAACACCCAAAACCTCCTACATCAAAAGTTATAGAAACCCAGAAGAGAGAAAGCAGAGGAAAAACATAAGGAACAGAGCAAAGGGTTGTTATATAAGGTTTGTAAGGATACACATATAGATAATTCAAGGACAGGGACAAGAAAAATCAGACAAGATAACTATTCAAAATATGGGGAAAAAAAAGGCAATAAATTGGCAAAAACATCTCAATCTTAGGTTCTGTTACATTTTTAGCTGATGATCAGAGGGAACGGGTGATCTTTTAGAAGTCTAAACGATTTCAAGGATACCTAAAAATATCCAATACGATCACAAAAAGAAAGAAAAAATGAAGAGTTGTAGGTATATTTTGTGAGGACCTGAAAATTTATTTTATTTGACCTATTTATTTAATTATTTATTTATTTTCTCTGAATAATTGATTTAAATCATTTTAATTGCATTTGCACCATATATTACCTCATTTTACTTTAAAACTATATTTACCCTTCAATTTAATTTTTCTATCACACAATTGTGAAAAACGAGAAAAGCACACTTTTCTAGGCAAACATTTGATACGAGAGTGACGTAATCTTGGAGAGTAAGAATGATCATTAGTAAATTAAGAAAAGCTATTTAAGGAATTAGAAGTGAGTGATTAGAATTAAACTCAATTAGGAGCATTAATGGCCACTATTCAAAGTTGACCTTGAAAGCCTTAAAACATGGCTTTATGTCTTTTCTAGCTTTCACTATTTCACATCATCCAAAAGCAACCAAAAACCCTCTCTCTCTTCTCTTGTTGCAGCCGAACTCTCTCTCTCTTACACTTAGTTTGAGCTTCATTTCATCCTCCAAAAACTTGCTTAAATCTTGTCTCAACTTTGCTCCAACCTTGAATCCTCCTCAAACTTGGTAAGAAGGCTTGAAGGAAAGAAGATCGTTGGAGGTTTTAGTGCTTGAATCTTGAGTTTTGCTTGTCATCTTGAAGGTAAACACTCAAAAGAAAAAACTCCAACCTTTCTTCCATTTCTTGGCTAGAACTTAAGTATGGAAGTTTGGATTGTTGATGGATCTTATGGATCTTGATATTTGATGGAAGAACTTGAGCCATTTTCTCCCTTTTTCTTGTCTCTCTTGGCTGAATAGGAAATGAAGGAGAAGAAGGCTTAAAACTTCAATTTTTCTTGCCAAAACTTGCTAGGAAGGAAGGTAATCTGAATATCTAACCATTCCTGCACCATTAATTTTAGATCTAAGAAGATTTATGGTTTCTTTTGCTAGAAAATTTGACATCTTGATCTTTGAGTTGGGCTTTTGAATTCCCAACTTAGGTAGAAGTCTTGAGAATATTTTATTTGCTTTCTTGATTTGTTTTTAGGTAGAGGCCTTGAGGTATTATGTGCTTAAAATGGTTGGCTGGTTTTGGGAGTAATAAGTGTGTGTTGTAATGTTTACATCTTGGTGAAAATTTCAGTTTAAACCCCCCAAGTTGGATGAAAATTGGAGCTGAAAATTTTCTGTTTTTGAGCCTTCTATTGAGTCAAAATTTTTCCAAAACAACGGCATTAGATGCACCTTGATCGGAGCAACAAAACTGGTTTTAAAAGAAAGGAAAAGAGAGAGCTTTCATAACGTGAGTTGTTGAAAATTTCATATAGCAGGTTTTGAAAAGTAGCTGTCATAAAACTGTTATATCTTGGAGTAAAAAAATCCAAATTAAGTTTTGTTTGTTGTATTTGAAACTATCTTGGAGTTATTTCAGTGGTATAAATTTCAAGAGCTAGTTCAATTTCTGTGAATTTTAGCAAATTTTCAAATTAAAGTGAAAATCAAGACTGTTATGTCCTGTTTTTATTGTAGCATCGATTTTGAATTGAATTTTGACTGGTTTCTCATTTGAATCCTGTACTAGTGTCTTCTGAAAAGTTATAGTTTATCAAGTCTATTTTCCAACGGTATAAGATTTGTAAATTTTGAACTTATAGAACTCAAGTTATGATTTTTCAAAGAATACTGCACAAAACTAAAAATTCTTCTAAGGAAGCGACGAAAATTTAGAAATGCCTTGGAAACATTCCCTGGTTCTCAAGCCTAACCCTTTGAGTATTTGCACACCATTCCAAACTTGAAAAATAGATTTTCCAATCACATGAGATTCCTTTTGATTTGGAACAGGGAAATCTTGATTGTTTGAAAGTTAGCTCTGGTTGAATATCTAGGTAACTTCAATTATGCATGTCTCAGGTGATCACGTAGACACCGAGGAACTTGTTTGATCTCCTGAATTGCTCTCGCTTGTTCTCGACTATTGGTGAGTGTCAAGTGCATGATTTTTTGACTTGTTTGAACCTGTTACATGCTTAAATTGAACATATCATTAAACTGTCAAGGCGGATGTGTACTTTATCTCGTCCGACCACTCTTACTTGACCTGAACATGCTTGCTTGTACTTATTCGTACTTGTAATGCCTTGCCTGAACCTGCACTTATACTTGATTGATGATTGAGTATTGTCTCATCATCCTACTTGATTCTTAAACATGTTGGAGATGCCCAAAACTCATCGGTAAACCTTTCACTTCAGGCCGACAAGGGCTTGGCTGAGGGATTGGTAAGCCATAGGTCTTTACCTGTTTCATCGGTTGGAATGCGTTCGCTAACTCCTTGCCTGGGTATACTCGAGTATTACCAAATTACATATTTTGACGAACTGGCCCGGTTGGGGGGTTGAAACAGTGGAAGGAGATGATTGACAAGTGTGGTTCTACGGACTTTCTCTTGTTATGTTGACGAAGTGTCAACTCAATTGGAAATCTTGATCAAGTGAAGAGTTAGTGGCAGTACTAATTGTGATAAATCTTTTGTTAAGTTTATGATATCTTTTGTATATTTTGACAAGTATTTAGTAAATGCAAATTGTACTTGGGATGTATTTATGACATTTGGATTGTAATAGAAGTAGGATTTGGAACTTTGTGTAATTGTGGATAGTAGTTCGTTTTATGAAATGGAACTTAGTTGGTTAAATCTAGTGATTTCACTTGACTCGCTATTTAATCCCGACGAGTGATAGGGAGATATTTATACGTGTTAATTGATGGTATTTGATCTTAATTTCTCCCATTTATTATGCAAAGAATTGGTTTACTGCTTATATTTGAATTCTGTGGCATTTGCAGGCCTTTGGTGTGAAAATTGGTGCTTATTGGCAAAATTCCAGAAGACTTGTACTTCCAGGACGTGCCTGTTCCAGAGAAAGGGAAGCAGGGTTGAATTGGCAAGGTTGAGGCGAGTTCTTGGGTTTGGAGATAAATTGGAAATCAAATGTGGGAAGGAAACGTCTTTAAAAGGAGTGACCAGCGGATTAGGAAGTAAAGTCGCATGCAAATTTGGGAACTCACGTGAAGCTTAAGGGAACTTTCCTTGTCACATGAGAAGTCTGAAGTCCATTGGAAAAGAGCGTGTCTGCTGACTTCCGAAGAGCAATTGGAGTTGAAGACTTTTTATATATATAGGAATCGTTTGTCGGTGGGGGAGAACAACTCTTAGCCTAGCATTGTTTTCTTTATTAGTTCCCTGCCTTAGTTTTCCGCCGTCACGGGCATAACAATAGATTAGTACTTGGAGTTCTTTGTTTCTTTCGTCTTTTCCCGTTTCCCTTGCAACATATCAATAGAAGTAGATTAGTACCCTGCTTTTCTTTTCCTTTCTAGCAATACTCATTTTTCAATTGGAGATTTTCTCATTATACGATAGTTGTTTTGCTTTCATCCGAATTGCTTGAACTCCTAGGATCGCTTGTCGAGATGAGGCGTGGCTAATTCCTTTTCTAGTTGAGGAATAATCGAGACTCGGGGCACCATAACTGTGAGATCGTTTTGATTATTAATTTTAATTTATATATTCATGGGTATTTAATTATTCTCTGTTTTCAATTAATTATTATTTGGGTTTATTGGGTAATATGGCCAGTTATTCAATTGTCTAAATAATATATAGTCAATTAGGGTGTTGGCGCGTCGCCTTTAAGCAACCTAATTAGTGACAAACGAGACAGTTTCACCGCCTCGCAAGTGGTCTAATTTGTATCGTGGGGATAATTAATCTAACCTAAGTAAACCCGCATCTGTGTTTGCCATCTAGAATTGGGTCTTTCTAATTCCTAATGCTGTGACTACATTAAATCCTATGAGCATCTCTAGGGTTGTCTAGTTCACAAGAGGGTAGTCTATGACCGTCTCTGGGCTACTATAAAATTAAGGAAAGATTGGTAGTTGGGCGAGTCGCTTGACCACTATAACCATTTTATTCATGAACGTGTAAATATTTCCATGTATCTATTATCAGTTGTGTGCACCGGTGCCAAGATTAATTCCTTAACTAGATTGTTTTAATTAATTGTTTCTTGTGTTATTTGATTCTTGCATACTTGCTTAATTTAGAATTTCAGCTTTTATTCCTTTTTAATTATTTACTATCTTTTCCAAAAACCCCCCAAATTCTCTGTAGGAAATAAATCACCCAGTCCCTGTGGATACGACCCTACTCACCATTATACTTGAATTTATATTCTTAGAGTAGGTATTTTATTTTTTGGAGGTTTGACACCCACCAACGAGAGTTGGGCAGGCGGTCCGCCAAACCCTTTGGTTCACCTTAGGGGAAGATGGGATCGTCACATATTCAGTGTGTAAGCATTGAATAATTTATAACTGTATCCAATTTCTCAAAAAGCAAAAAAACTCCAACATGCAATTACAAACCTTCAATGGGCAAGCAAAGAAAGTGAAGGTTGCAGTGAGATTCAACCAAAAAAAAAAAAAGAAGCTCGATTGAGAGATATAGATAGTTGGACAGAGGTATTCGATAGAGATATGAAGGGAGAGAAGAAGTTCTTGTGATAGCGAAGAGGGGGAGATGAGAGAGTGGCACTTTTGGGCAAATTATGTTTTGAGATTTCACAAAGGCTTAGGGCCCCTGAATATTGTGCCAATTAGGAACGACATCGTTTTTTCTTTTCTTTTTTCCTTTTTTTATTTGGTATCTTTGGGATATCTCGCATAGAGCAAAGTGTTATAATAGGTACTCTAAAGGCACACTACTATTTTTAAATAAAATAAAATAAAATAATAATTAGAGTATGTATTGTTGAGTTGATATCAAGTGTCATGACAGAAGTGCTATAAGAACCTATACAAGCAAGTGTCATTATATGTATGTCAGGAAAAACTATTTTTGTTGTAGTGTTGCCATATTAGTTTAGGAAATATCGTTACTTTCCAAGTAAATTTTGGTTTATAATTGTATTTGTTTAGGAAATTTAATAGTTTATAAATACTACTAGTCTAACACATTGTTACTTGAAGAGTTCAATCAAATCTTGTTGAGTTGAGTTAAACGAAAGCTTCTAAGTTGTAAGTTGTGAGTTATCGTAAGCGAAATACTACGACTTAGAAATTATTTTGTTGAGTTAATAAAATTATTGAACATTTGTTTGTGTGTTTATTCTCCTTCTCTTCCCACAAATTTTTACATGTGTTAGAAATTGTTTCCGCTCTACGTGTACACGTTTTTTGTGCCAACAGAGTGTAAACTCTGGAAAAAAATAATAACAAAAAGAGGTAGGAAATAGCATAGGGACTATTATCGAACATGTATATAACATGGGAAGTTAATGAGGTAAATGAACTTAGGTGTTCGAACATCAAAGAGTTATGCCTAATGGGGTTTATCCTATGTTTGTAAACTCAGACTGGACCGGCCGGTTTGACCGATTGAATCGGGAACCGGCCAGGCATCCGGTCCGAGTCACCCTCAAAAACCAAAAGTTTCAAAATTTGGTCAAAACCGGTCAAAACTCGAGTTTGACCGGGTGAACTGATTGACCCGATTGACCGGATTTTGACTATTTAACCTTTTTTTTTTTACCTTTAACCCATCATATTCTTTCAAACTCACTTTTTAAGTTTTAGTAAATGTGGTTTAACCTCTCATCATTTTAATAAAGTGTAAAATTAATCCAATACATTTTTTAAATTACATTTCTTCCTATATATATATATATATATATATTATATTCTTTAAGTCAATTTTGTGATTAAATATAAAATTCTCAAATTTGTATATAAAGTCAAAAATCACCAATTTGAGAAAATTTTTTATATATATAAAGTTGAAAACTACCAATTTGAGGGAATTTTTATATACTATTTTTTAAGGAAATTTTTTATGTACTATTTTGATTATATTTATTAATATATATTTATGACATATTTATGACGTCATCCGATTCGACCCCCGGTCAAATCCGATCGACCCCTGACCCCTGAGTTCAGCCAGTTCACTTTCCGGTCCGAGTCTGAAAACATAGGGTTTATCCGAATGCCCTTAATGAGTACCACAAAGTTGTAGTTTGTATCATGAATACGTAATGCTCAATACCGGCGCTGTTTGCCTCCACCACGCAACCGAGGACATCTACTCATAGTGACAGCAATTACCATCCTTCTGCCGACTTATCCTTACCATCCTTCTGCCGACTTATCTTATTTCCAGCTTTGGCTCAAATTTTGATGTAATACAAGCCTCACAAGGCGTACATTATGCTGATTCAAACCAGGTGACTTAGCAAGATGAATGTTGATCTTGTGAGAAGAATTGCACTGCACTCTACTATTTAGAAATCTGGGACTATTGGAGACATGGCAACCATAATTAGTCGACTGGCTTCAGATCTTGTCACACAATGTTTTCATTCATTAAAATGGTTCGAATTATGAAAATCATACATAAATCCATACTCAACTAAATAGCTTTAGTAGGAATGAGTAGTGGGTCCAATAGTTTGAGCCCCCCCTCCCAAGTTTAGCTATACCATTCTCCAAAATCCCTCCTTGTAATAGAATAGGATTAAAAAAGAAAAAAAAAAAAAAAGAAAAGCTCTAGTGCAAATCACATCTGACTTTTGAGTCTAGACTTTGTCCATTCACATGCATAAGAATAAGGGCTCAGTTTAGCTATCCCCTTCTCCAAAACCTCTCCTTACAATACAATAAAATAAAATAAAAAAATCTAGTACATATCATATCTCACTTTTGAGTCTAGACTGTGTCCATTAGCGCCTATAATAATAAGGGGAATATTTTATTCTAGTGCTCAATATTGCATATCCAGATTAAATTGGTTCCTAATTGTTTTGTTGAAATAAATGAAGTCAATTATTTAATTTTTGGACAAATCAGTTTATAATGTATCTGTTTAAAGAAATGTAGTCGATAAGGTATTTGGTTTCAATTTTTAACCCCACTAGTCCCAATGTGGCATAAATACTGAAGAAAATGCCTTAGAAACTTGTGTTAAAAGCACATAAAAGGTTATGAAAAGTCTAGAAATGTTTAGCTATCTACCAAAACAGTTGGATGCATTACTTTGTTATGTAGAAGGTCAAGAAAAAAATTAAAAAGAAATGTAAAAATTTACAAGTATTTACCAAAACATTTTGATGGATTACTTTCTAAGGAAAAACATTTTAATATACATCAATATATGACTTACATCTATGATGATCAGGGGCAGATATGATCAGAATTTTCATACAATCGTTCGGTTGTCAAACATGATATAATATACATTTATATAACTTTATTACACATAAATTTTACATAGACACACTAATAAACAACTGCACCTATAAACTAAATTAGAGTTAGGCACGGGACAGGTACCCGTTCCTAATAAAATTTGGCTGACCTAATCCTAAGTTATCGAGTCAATAATTTTTTGATCGTAATCTGCTTTGCGTATCCCCGAATCCCAAATCCTCGGGTACCCAAAAAAAATGGAGCGGGGCACAGGGTACTTGCCCCTAATCCAAAAAGCAGAAAAAAAAAAAACTTCCAAGTTATATAATTTTCGAATCCAAAATCCTAACTTTTCATCAAAGATACAATAATCAAAGTCCAGACATCAACACATTTCATCCAAGATCCAATAATTCAAGAAAATTAAATTGTAGAGGGTTCAAATTTAGCAAAAGATAATAGGAATGAAGTTGCATCAAATTTGGCAATGGTTCACAAAAGAGATGGGGACAAGATAAAATGCAATCACAACGACGAAGGCAAAATGTGAGATAATGAAGAAAAACATATTCCAAGAAATTAATTTCCAAAATTCTGGACTGTTAATGTAAAAAATGGGTTTTCCTAGCTCAATTGGTATTTTTTAGATTATATAAATAAGGTAAAATGTTTGGTTGTGTATATAAAGTAGAATTTGATCTGAGGTGCTTTTAAGGAACAAAACTTTAATTTTTCTTCCTAACAAATTTTGTTTTAACTTATTTTTAAATTTTTTGATTTTTTTGATTTTTTTTTTTTTTACTTTTTGTCCTGTCTAAACAAGTAGCACGCAGACTGAGGAAGTGTTAGGACAAGGAAATCTAATGCTCTCACGAAGCAGTACTCTAATCAATGAAACGACCTTCATTTAATAACTATCCCTTCCTCAGGTTACTGTTAGGGTTTTTTTACAAGCAAAGTAAGTAGAAATCAGTAACCTAATATGCTCTTTCAGTGCAATGATCCTCTCATCTATACACTGATCCTTTCTGAATTGGTTTGATAGTTGGAGCTTCTGATAGTGAAAAGATAATCCCTAGCCACCCTTAGTTTTGTCCGCTTCCTTCTCTTCTCTGGAATTATTTATCATCTTGCTTATTGCTAAATTACGATATTCTTCTCTGGAATCCATTTGCATTATATATTGGTGTTGAGTCTATTCAATAATAATAACAATAATAATAAACCTAGTTGCCAACGAAAGTAGTTTCAAGTCAATTCTAGTGTTGGAGTAGGGGTTCTAAATGTGCAATGGGTTACTCGATTCATCCTGGTTCTGAAGACTTTGCTTATTCTGATATACCATAATTTATTCACGAGAAATTATTAATTTGTGTACAGGGCAAGTAGGGTCATATCCTCAGGAATTGGGGAAAATTCGCTCCTTCTCAAGTTAAAGGGAAATGGGGGGAGTTTTGAGAATTAAAGACTAACAAAATAATATCAAGGTGAAAAAATGTGAAAAATAATTAAAAGAGACAAATAGTAGGAAAAACTCTAGCCAAGGATGTGAGGGTCAAAATTCAATTTTATTTAAAAATATAAAATAATATTTATAATTTGTTTATTCACTAAAATAATAGTGAATTTATACTTTGAATTTTTATTTTTTAATTTAGAGAATTTTTCGAGAATTATTTGCCGGTGTTTGGTTTCGGCCAGTTTAAGCATCGATTTCTGTTCCGAGATGTGAAAAGTGACTTTAAGGTGAAACCGAGCATATGTAGAGATAGTACCGAAATATATTTAAGGTTGGACAGTGTCGAAATCAGATAAACCAGTAAAAGTTAGAGTGTCGCGCGTCGGCGCGACAAAAAGTGGTCGTTTGACCACTTTTCCCTAATTTAAGGGGAACCACACTTTATGTCTCCTTAAAGCCTTGTTTCTTGCTTCCTTTTCGCTTCATTTTTCAGCAGCCATTGAAGCTTAAGAGAGAGAGAGAGAGAGAGAGGAGAACCGGGTAGAGAGAGAGAGAAAAGAGAGAAAATCCCAAGCTTTCTTCTTCTTCTTCTTCCTCAATTTTCCTTGCATCTTGAACACCATAGGAGAGCTTCATCTCATTCCTTGTTGCTCCTCATTGCAGCTGGCCAAGAGAGAGAGCAAGAGAGAGAGAGGAAAGTTTCATCTTGTCTATTTTCTTGCTTCTTGAATAATTCAAGAGATCAAGCCATCAACACTTCATCTTCTTCTTTGATTTCGTGGAGTTTGAAGACACCATTGGAAAGCTTCCATATTGTTCCTTCTCCTCCTTGTGCAACCGTGTGAGAGAGAGGTGTGTGAGAAATCCGAGAGTAAGAGGGAGAGAGAAAGTGAGAAAAGAAGCTGCCTTTTGCTCTTCATCTTCTTGATCTTGTGTTTCGAGGAGGAAATCATCTTCAAACAAGCGGATCCTTGGCTAAGATCGGAGATTTTTGAAGTTGCTAAACTTGAGAAGTCACCCTTGAGAAGAGCTCTCAAGATCTCCCTTGATCTTGTTAGATCTAGATAGATCTTGAGGTAAAACACTTAAATCTCTTAGTATTATCTTTATTAGTGTTAGATCTTTCAGATCTATGGATTATTTTGCTAGAAATGCTAGTGTTTGAAATATTTGAGTTAGGCTCTTGAATTCCCAACTTAGGTAGCTGACTTGAGGTGACTTTTAGGTAGCGGACTTGAGGACCTGGTTATGGTTGTAATTGTTGTTTTGGAGATGAGTTCATTGTATGGTTAGAATGTAGGAATGTTGTTGAAAATTTTGAAGAAAAAGTATGAAAGCTGGCCGAACCTCACTTGGAATGTTTTGATATTTGATTTCAAAATTTTACGATGTGTCTTGGCGAGATTTTGTCTAAATAAATGTGTATTATGTTCATTTATGAGTATATGTTTAGATAGAGTTAAAATCTTGAACTTTAATGGTGAAAAGTTGAGTTTTCACTAATTTTTGGGTAAATATGCTATTTGGATAGATTTGAGGGTTTTGAAATGTTTTATCTATTTTTCATAAATTTTGAATATTGAGATTTGGTGAAAATTGTTCTAAACATGTGTTAAAACCTTGATTTAAGTTAGTGTTGAGTTTAAACTAGAATGGGTGATTTTCGAGGTGAAAGACCTCACTTTATGTCTTTGTTCTAAAAATTTAGAAGTCGCGAGTATGGAGTACATCGAGAGAGTATTTTGTTTAAATGATGTATCGATTTAAAAATGGAATCTTTTATGATGATTTTCGATTCGAGTGACTACTTTTCACTCGAGTAAAGTTAGACGAATTTTGGGAAGAATTTTGATAAAATAAATGAATAAGCTATTTGAGTTTAATTTCGCTATTTGTAGGGCGAAACTTATTTCTTCTTTTACTTGATCATAGGAAGTGGGGAAGGTTTAAACCAAATCCTAACTTGGATTGTCAGTTATGATTAAGTGGTGAGTGTTCCAACTCCTTTTTAAATGAAAATCTTGCTATTGTTTGTCAAGGAATGATTTGTTGAAATGATTTACCGTTATTTCCAAGTAAAATGCTTTTACAAGTGAAATAATTTATGAAGAGTTTGTGAGTTTCCATGCATGCCATTTGACTTAATTCGCAAATACTAACATATCATTTGACTTAAAACAAATACTAAATGAGATGGTGATTTATTTATGTGATTTTGAAACTGTGACTAGAGATGAATTATATGTTGAATATGTGTTGTGTCTTGAATTCGTGACTTGTGTTTGTTAAGCAGAAATATGTACCACACTCAATGAGTGGGAGGTACCTCTCATTCCGCCATATGTGATAAGTGGTAGTATGTACCATACTCAATGAGTGGTAGGTACCTCTCATTTCACCCTAATCCTAAATTTTGAATACGTCGATTGGAATATTATCTCGTCGACCATATGTATTAAGTGGTAGTATGTACCATACTCAATGAGTAGTAGGTACCTCTCATCCCACCCTAATCTTAACTTTTGAATAAGTCGATAGGAGCGTTATCTTGTCGACCATACGTATTGAGCGATAGTATGAGTGGGAGGTATCTCTCATTCCGTCTCAGTATCTTATGTGTGATTAAATCTGAACAGTGGTATGTGTCACACCCAATCAATGTGGGAGGCACCTCTCATCCCATCTCAATACCTTTTATTTGATTAAAGTGAATTGTTTGTTTAGTTATTGTTCGAATGATTGAATTCTTGCATCTTTTAATAAACGTATTCAAATGTACTCTCGAGTTTTCTCGTTATGGTATTTCTTAATAAACTTGTGACAGCCCCACTTCTCCCTAGGGTGCAACCTATGTATCCGTGGACCGCCTGCCTAACTCTACACAGAACTCACTCATACACAGATCACTAATATACCAAACTAAAATTTCCAACCACAAATCTAAACCAAATAACAATTTACAAATACAATACACCAGTCTTATAATCCCAAATTACATAAAGTACTTAATCAATCATTCAAATCCTCATAAATACAAGTACTCTCAAAACCATAGTTCAAGTTTGTCAAACCAAACACAAAAGTAAACTCTAAACCTAATGGTTAGCTCCTTCACTTGGGTTTCTAGTCCGTGTTAAGGAAAACAACTTTGAAAGGATGAACTAAAAACCCAGTGAGTTTCAAAAGACATACAAAGCACATAACACATATGAGATTCTCTCTCCAAATTCATACTTAGGAATAAGCAAATAAGGAAAATAAATAACAACACAATGGTAGGATATAAATAGCCCTCAAGGGCTAAGGTCCTCGAAACTGGAGCACGTTCCTGGACTGGTGCACAAATCTCATAGTTGACACTCCGTCAACTTTCACATACAAAACCAAGTAGACCACCACTTACTCCTTTCTCCACCAAAACCCTCGTACGGGCCCTTCCACCTCTGTGACAGCCCCACTTCTCCCTAGGGCGTACCCTAAGATATCCGTGGGCCGCCTGCCTAACTCTCGCCAAGACTCACTCACATAAATATCGCTAAAATACTAAACTAACAATCCAAACACAAATCTAAACCCAAAAATAAATTTACAAATATATTACACCTTTCTTACAATCCCAAATTACATAAAATATTTATCAAACATTCAAATCATTATAATACAAAAGCTCTCAAAATCACAATCCAAGTTTGTCATACCAATACAAAAGCAAACTTTAACTCTAAAGGTTGGCTCCTTCACTTGGGTTCTCAATCCCTGTTGAGGAAAGCAAATTGGAAAGAGTGAGTTAAAAAGCCCGATGAGTTCCAAAAAGGCTTACAATTCACATAAAACGGTTCAAGTCATACTTCAAGTATACAATTTAAATCAAGTAGATAGACACTTAAATGGGTATTGCTCGTATAACTACTCGAGGGACATTGCCCATCAAAGTAGACTAGTCGAGGGATTTCGCCCAACGACATCACAATACTTCACAGAAACTAGTCGAGAGATTTTGCCTAACGACGTCACAAACTAGTCGAGGCTATTCACCCTATGATGTCACATACTACTCGAGGGACTTCGCCCAACGACGTCACGTTATTTTATTGAAACTAGTTGAGGGATTTCGCCCAACGACGTCACATTATTTCATTAAAACTAGTCGAGAGATTTTGCCCAATGACGTCACATTTGTCACAAGATAACACACTATTATTCTAATTCCCGAAATCACATTAAAAGGAGTAAACACTCACATGGTAGTTCAAATCATAAAACAGTTCAAATATATTTCCCATGAAATTCAAGTCTTTCAAATAATCCAAATTCATTTCAACAAATCATTTCTTTGCAAACAATGGCAAGATTTTCATCTAATAGTAAAATATTTGGTTTTAAAAGGGATTGGAATACTTACACATATAGGACACTGCAAAACACTTTCACAATTTCTTTTATTTCAAATAAAGGTAAGTGCGATGAAGTACACACTACCCCACTTAACGATTTGAAAATCCAAAATCACTTCAAATCACTTGACCAATACACTTCGAATCATATTCACAAAACACATAACATACATTGAAACTCACCACAGTGGTAAAGTTCATTTTCCAAGGTGGGATCTGCTTCAAGTCCTTCCACACCTCTTATTATCACGAAAAAGGAAGAAATGAGTTTCGCCTCACACACAGCGAAACTAAACTCAAATAATTTATTCACTTGTCTTATTAAAGCTCTTTACAAAATTCCCTTAACTTTGCTCAATGAAGAGTAATCATTCGAGTCGAAACTCATTTTTCAAGATTCCATTTTCAAATCAAAATTTCACATAAATCAACAACTTTATCGATGCACTCCATTTAGGTGATTTCTAATTTTTTAGCACTTTGAAATAAAGTAAGGTTTTTCACCTTCAAATCACTCATTTGATCTCACTCTTAACACTGCACTATAAGCCATCATTCTAACACACTTTTCAAACAATTTTCACTAGTTTTCAATATACAAAATTCATGAAAATTAGTTAAAGTATCTCAAATCCTCAAATTTGTCCAAAATAGCACTTTTCCCTCAAAACTTAGTAAAATACAATTTCTCACCACAGAAGTTCAAGTTTTTAACTCTTTTAGAACATTTTCTCATAAACGAACATAATACATATACATTTAAGCAAAGTCTCATCATTGAACATCATACAAATTCGAAATCACATTTTAAGATTACCAAGCATGGTTCGGCCATCACTCATCGCTTTCCTTCAATGTTTCCAACTACAAAATCTACTTTCTAACCATAGAATGAACTCATTTCACATATATCAAACACAACCACAATTAGGTCCTCATATTCACTACTTAAAAATCACCTCAAGTCCGCTACCTAAGTTGGGAATTCAAGAGCCCAACTCATAATTCCCTTTATAAACATTTTAAACAAAATAAACCGTAGATCTACTACAGTTAACACTAATCAAGCTAAATCTAAAAGGTTTGAGAGATATACCTTCAGATCTTTCTAGATATAACAAGATTAACCAAGATCTTGTGAGTTCTTCTCAAAGATGACAATCCAAAGCTTAGCAACTCAAAAAGTTCCAACCTTAGCCCAAGATTCGTGAGATTTGATGATGAATTCCGTCTTCAAGTTCAAGATCAAGAAGTAACCAACCAAAGGAAAGCTTTCTTTCTCTTTCTCCCCTCTGTCTCACTTCGGTCCTCCCTCTCTCTCTTTCCCCATCACATGACAGCCAAGAAATGGAAGGAGAAACAAGATTGAGACCTTCAATGAAGTATTGAAGTTTCAAGAAATTTGAGGAAGAAGAAAATGGAAGACAATGCAAGCTATCTCTCTCTCTCTTGCTCTTCACTCTCTCAGCTGCCCTCTCTCTCTTGAAGCAAAGTTGTGGCTGAAATTGTGAAACTCAAGAAGCCAAAAAGTCAAGATTTAAGGGACAAAAAGGTGTCATCTCCCTATTTTAAGGAAAAGTGGTCTTTTGACCACTTTATGTTGCATCACGCGCGACACTCTAACTTTTACTATTTTATCCCATTCCGACACTGTCCAACCTTAAATATATCTTTGAAATATCTCTACATATGTTTGGTTTCAACTGAAAGTCACTAATCACACTTCGGAACAGAAATTAGCGCTTAAACGGGTTGAAAACTCACACCGGTAAATAAATCTTGAAAAATTCTCTAAATTAGAAAATAATAATTCAAAGTACAAATTTGCCAATATTTTAGTGAATAAACATAATTTAAACATTTTTATTTAATTTCCAATAAAATAGAATTTTGAGACCCTCACAACCTCACATAATTTATATATTTGTGTATTGCTCTTCAACAGGGACAAGGCCATTTGCCAAGTCCAAAGCACACAACACATCACATAGCCCAAGGTTGTTAAATCTCCTCGACTTGGGACTTCCTAATGGCTCGAGTCGATAACTTACCAAGAGGATTAAGTATTCACGAGAATAGTAATTACAAAACACAACTCATCACCTCATATACTCAAAACAGAATTCACATCATATCCAAAGTCAAAAGGTTCAAAATGTACTTGAAATGTCACAACAGCACTTTTACAAAAGATTTACCATTCAAATAGGAATAAGTGCGATAAAGTCCACACTACTCCATTTGATAGATCAAAAATCAGATTTTCACATCAAATCACTTAATCATTCATATTTTAAATTAAATTCACATAATCAAATAACATGCATGGAAACTCACCAAAATATCAAGGTTCGGATCCCAAATTTTGCGTGGTTTCAAAACCTTCCACACTTCCTATAATCAAATAAAAGGGAGAAATAAGTTTCGCCTCACAATTAGCGAAACTAACTCAAATACCTTATTGATTTGTTTTATCGAAATTCTTCACAAAAATTTCTCTAACTTTGCTCGAATGAAAAGTAGTCATTTGAGTCGAAAATCATATTAAAATTTTCCATTTTCAGACTGAGATATCAAATAACCAAACAACTCTATCGACGTACTCCATCCAGGTGCCTTTTAATTTTTAAACACATTGAAATAAAGTCGGGTATTTCATCTCCAAATCACTCATTTAAATTCAAACTCAACACTACACTTTTAACCAAAGTTCTAACACATTTTTCAAACAATTTTCACTAGGTCTCAATGGACAATAATCATGAAAATTAGCTAAAGTCTTTCAAACCCACAAATTTGTCCAAAATGGCACTTTTCCCTCAAAATTTAGTGAAATTCAATTTTTCACTATTAAAGTTCAAGATTTTCACTCTGTTGAAACTTATACTCATAATTGAACACAATACATATATACTTAGGCAAAATCTCTTCAAGAAATATCATAAATTTTTGAAATCAAATGTCAAAATTTCCAAGCATAGGTTCGGTCAGCCCTCACTGTTTTCCTTCGAAATTTTCAACAACAAAAGCTACTTTTAACCATAAAATGCACTCATCTCATAAACGACAAACACAACCACAATCAGGTCCTCAAATCCGCTACCTAAAAGTCACCTCAAGTCCGCTACCTAAGTTGGAAATTTAATAGCCCAAATCAAATGCTTCATACATAAGCATTCTTAGCAAAATAAACCATAGATCCATCATATCTAACACTAATCAAGTTAGATCTAAGAGGTTTGAGTCTTATACCTTCAGATCTGTCTAGAGCTAACAAGATCAAACAAGATCTTGTGAGCTCTTCTCAAGGATAATACTCCCAAGCTTAGCAAGTCCAAGAAACTCTAACCTTAGCCCACGATCCGCTTGTTTTAATGATGATTTCTGACAACAAACTCAAGAACAAGAAGATGGCAAGCAAGAAGTAACCCTTCCCTCACTTTCTTTCTCCTTCTCACTCATGGATTTTCCCCCCCTCTCTCTCTCTCATATGGCTGGAAAAGGAGCAAGGAAAGCTCCTCAACTGATGTTCAAAATGCAAGAGAATTGAAGAAGAAAAAGAAGACTTGAGATTTTCTCTCTTTTCTCTCTCTCTCTACCCGGATCTCTCTCTCTCTCTAATGCTCTAAATTTGCAGCTGAAACATGAAGAGGCAAGAAGCAAGAAAGATGGTTTTTAAGGGACAAAAAGTGTGGTCTTCCCTGTTTTAGGGAAAAGTGGTCGTTTGACCACTTTTTGTCGTGTCGAAACGCGACACTTTAACTTTTACTGTTTTATCTCATTCTGATAGTATCCAGTCTTAAATATATCTCCGTAATATCTCTTCATATGCTTGATTTCATCTTAAAGTCACTATTCACACTTCGGAACAAAATTTAATGCTTAAATTGGTCAAACCACACACCGGCAAATAATTCTCAAAAAATTCTCTAAATTAGAAAATAATCACTCAAAACATAAATTCACTCATATTTTAATGAATAAACACAATATAAATATTATTATACATTTTAAAATAAAAATTTAAATTTTGAGGCCCTCATATCCTTCCTCCCTTAAAAAAATTTCGTCCTCGAAATTCATATCTTGGTTTACACCCCACTCTGGCTATTTCTTTCAGATCTCCTCTACTTCAATATCTACCAATTTCCATGATAATATCATTTCATCAACAATGGTATAAATTCATCTGTTATAAGGAAGTTATCACTTAAGACTCTCCAGATGCGTATATATCCCAAAGATCATTTTATTCCATTTATGTTCCCACTAAAATTTACCCTCCTTGGATTTTGACCCACAAATATTACTTCCTCAAGGGTTGCAATACTATCTTCAAGTGTTGCTCATGCCTTCCTCGAATCTTAAATGTACCATAGTATCATTGATAAATTTACTACAATACAGTCCGAATAAGGCTTTAATGCTGTGGTTAATCTTATGGCATCACTATAAATCCATAATGTCTATATCGGTCGATAATAATACTTTTGACATATTCCCTTGCTAACTTTCAATTGGCGATATTCTTATAAAATTTCATCTTAGAAGAACTTCCGTTACTTATACTAAATCAATAATTCATAATTGCACGGCAAAAGTATTCACTCTCAAATCAACAGTATAATTCAAATCTAATAATCCATGCATGAATCTAAAATTCTCATCTTTCTTAGCACTTAAGTCCGGGCTTCCAAGGTGATTCTCACAACTCGAATATCTATTACTCCCATACGTCATTTAGTCACATTTTTATTTCTTATCATTGATACAGCTTTTGACTTCAGTTTATCCATCTTATCTCATGTAAACCTTATATTCATAATATCTAACGTACGCCAAAGGACTAATCTCCTCACCTACATTTACAAATCCACATATCCTATTAATAAGTCAATCAAGAGTAATAAAGGATCAGTCACCAATTAAACTCATTTTCACCTTAACACAACAGTCACAAATCCATCTTCTTGACATAATCGAATCTTAAGATGAAACATGATATAACAAGACTTTCACTGATCCCTAATCCACAAGAAACAAAAACTTTCACTTCCCTATCTCATTCAACATTACCAACTTTAATTCTCCAAACTTAGTTCTAATCTCACAAGGCCTTGGATGCAAATCAAAGAAAAGTTTACAAATATTTGAGGACAAAAGTCTAAATATAAGAATAGAGTAAAAATGTTATTTAGAACCAAAGGAAGTGAATCGAACCAAGGAAAGTAAAGGAAAGAATGCAAAAGAGAATGAGCAAAGTTAACAACTTTGCCACCTTCTTGATTTATCTACAACTTCATTTATCGGATTGAGAGGCATTTTATGCATTTCGAAACTAGGACATAGGGTCACATTTCATATGAAAACTTTGGAATCAGATTCATGCATTTCTGTAGTCAAAACAGTAATCACAGAAGTGTACTATGTTGTCAGGTTAGAATCAGGTCACTGGAGCAGTTTCGGGAAAATGACCATGATTCCAAGTAGGAAAGTTGGGAACTGAATGCCATCAGTGGTATTTGAAACTAGATTCATAAAGCTTCCAATGGGATAGAAGTCAAGCTCTAAGTCGTTGCTAATTAATATTAGAAAATCTAAGAAGTTGACTGAAATTGCTCCCTGAAGAATTCAAGGCAGAGGATGCATAGTTTTTGGTTCACATTCAACATTTCAACATACAAGTGAAGGTTGATGTTTTGATAAGTTCACTGAACAATAACTTGCCCAAAGTTATCAAGAAAAAGTGGAAATCAAAGCTGATTTACTTCTCCTGCTTTGGCCATCACTAAACAAAATTTCCATCAACAATCTCTCATCATTTAATCCACAATTTTTCCAACTTTTTCAAGTAAATCCACAAGATCTTCTCATTAATATATCAAGAAATATCTAGCCAAGATCCTTAGCAAGTACAGCCATGAAGATTTGTACATAAATTACCCCTAATTTAACTTGTCATCTTGAGCAATTCAAACTAATAGCTTAACAAGAAAACACAAGATTCCTTCCTTAAAGTCATCCCTTTTGTCCTCAAATTCAATATCCTACCATCCATGATGAGGGTACTCAAAAGTAAAGAGTACTTACCCAAACTCTTTATACCATGTCCAAAATCTATATACATTATTCTCCAATCTTAGAGTGGTCCAGTCCCTTGCCCTTAATCTCGGCCTCTTCTACCCTCCATGGTTCTTTAGAGGGCAAACATTTTAATAAAACATCAAAATGAGATACACTATTAGAAAATCAACTCGAAAAAGAAAGTAAAGCACTTTATATACACAATTCATAATAATAGAAGTGCCAGGAGTACATTAGATGAGCAAGCTTTTAACAAAAGATACATAAAGATCATATCAAATTCACAAATACATCTAAACAAAAGTACAATTCTTGAAAAGTTTAGTAAGCATGCCACTACAGGGATTGAGAACCACTCGAATGACTTTTCTCACAAAAGGTTACACAAAATCCTAACTTCATGCTCGGCTAGTCTATCCAACCTCAGAAGCAGAAGTCTCAGGGATCGCAGTCTCCAAAAGATCAGACTCCAAATATTGGGGATCTACCTCGACCACAGCGGCATTCCCTCTCATATCCTCATCATTTGTACTGCATTCTACTCAACTCTCTTAAAACTTTATCCAACTTCGAGTACCATTAACACTTAAGCATAAATAGTAGCTATTTCTTACATTTCTTTCTACCATACTAAACTTTCAAATACTTAATAACTCTAATTCTCAGTCAATCATTAAGTGATAAAATCACCTTATACTTAACACACAACCTAATCCCACAATCCAGCACCCTACGAAAATGAAACCAAGGGTCCTCCACTAAGGGCTTCCTTCCAATGGTGATTTGTAACTTCATGGAGGAAAATCAATTTTGTCTCTTTTTCTCTCAAATTTTGGATAGGGAAATGAAGCCAAGCAAGTAGAGTTTCTTTTCCCTTTTTCCTCTCAAAATTTTGTCTATGAAGAAGAGAAGAAATAAAATGAAAGATGATAACATGTTTGAAAACTTGGCTATTTATATTATTTGATCAAAACTTCAGCTATTAGTTTGGTGACAAATGTCAAGCTTTCATTGTTTCTCTCTAAAATATCTTTGAAACTTTGCCAATAAACCCTTCTTTTACATCTAAATGTAATTTACATACTCAAATAAGCTTGACTAGTTCACTTGAACCCTTGCAAATATTCGTAAAATAATTGAACAGAAGCAAGAAGATATGAAATAATATGCATATATAAATTATTTTCCAATCACCAGAAGATAGGTTTTATTCAAAGTAGAATCTTTGAAAATACATTTCAAAATCACCTTTAACTTTTAGGCGATACAATATCTTTCCCTCAAGGGTGTCGTCCTTAACTTTCCAACTCATACTAATCGGGGTCAAGTCAGTTCTCAAAAGTCAATCAAACACTAAGAGTCACTCTTATGTCTCAATCACAGCAACATCAAACGCTCAATCAATCATTTCATATAAGAAATTCTTAAGTAGTAACACTTACTAACCATCAAGCATAAGAAACACTCTAGTCCTACTTTCCACAGGCCAGTATCCTAAACTTTTAGCATAGGATACATTACAGAGATCTGAAACCTAAACTCTGATACCACCTCTGATAGCCCCACTTGTCCCTAGGTCACACCTTAAGGTATCCATGGACCGCCTGCCTAGCTCCCGCTAGGACTCACTCACACACAGATCACTAATATACCAAACTAAAATTTCCAACCACAAATCTAAACCAAATAACAATTTACAAATACAATACTCCAGTCTTACAATCCCAAATTACATAAAATACTTAATCAATCATTCAAATTCTCATAATACAAGTACTCTCAAAACCGTAGTTCAAGTTTTTCATACCAAACACAAAAGTAAACTCTAAGCCTAATGGCTGGCTCCTTCACTTAGATTCCCAATCCCTGTTAAGGAAAACAAATTTGAAAGAATGAGCTAAAAGCCCAGTGAGTGCCAAAAGGCATGCAAAGCACATAACACATATGAGATTCTCTCTCCAAATTTATATTTAGGAATAAGCAAATAAGGAAAACAAATAACAACACAAGGGTAGGATATAAGTAGCCCTCAAGGGCTAAGGTCCTTGAAATTGGAGCACATTCCTGGACTGGTGCACAAATCTCGTAGTTGACACTCCGTCAACTTTCACATACAAAACCAAGTAGACAACCACTTACTCCTATATCTACGAAAACCACCGTACGGGCCCGCCCACCTCACATAATTTATATATTTGTGTATTGCTCTTCAACAGGGACAAGGCCATTTGCCAAATCCAGAGCACACAACACATCACATAGCCCAAGGTTGTTAAATCTCCTCGACTTAGGACTTCCTAACGGCTCGAGTCGATAACTTACCAAGGGGATTAAGTATTCTCGAGAATAGCAATTACAAAACACAACTCATCACCTCATATACTCAAAACAGAATTCACATCATATCCAAAGTCAAAAGGTTCAAAATGTACTTGAAATGTCACAACATCACTTTTACAAAAGATTTACCATTCAAATAGGAATAAGTGCGATAAAGTCCACACTACTCCATTTGATAGATCAAAAATCAGATTTTCACATCAAATCACTTAATCATTCATATTTTAAATTAAATTCACATAATCAAATAACATGCATGGAAACTCACCAAAATATCAAGGTTCGGATCCCAAATTTTGCGTGGTTTCAAAACCTTCCACACTTCCTATAATCAAATAAAAGGGAGAAATAAGTTTCGCCTCACAATTAGCGAAACTAAGTCAAATACCTTATTGATTTGTTTTATCGAAATTCTTCACAAAAATTTCTCTAACTTTGCTCGAATGAAAAGTAGTCATTTGAGTCGAAAATCATATTAAAATTTTCCATTTTCAGACTGAGATATCAAATAACCAAACAACTCTATCGACGTACTCCATCCAGGTGCCTTTTAATTTTTAAACACATTGAAATAAAGTGAGGTATTTCACCTCAAAATCACTTATTTAAGTTCAAACTCAACACTACACTTTTAACCAAAGTTCTAACACATTTTTCAAACAATTTTCACTAGGTCTCAATGGACAATAATCATGAAAATTAGCTAAAGTCTTTCAAACCCACAAATTTGTCCAAAATGGCACTTTTCCCTCAAATTTAGTGAAATTCAATTTTTCACCATTAAAGTTCAAGATTTTCACTCTGTTGAAACTTATACTCATAATCGAATATAATACATATATACTTACGCAAAATCTCTTCAAGAAACGTCATAAAATTTTAAAATCAAATGTCAAAATTTCCAAGCATAGGTTCGACCAGCCCTCATTGTTTTCCTTCGAAATTTTCAACAACAAATGCTATTTTTAACCATAAAATGCACTTATCTCATAAATGACAAATACAACCACAATCAGGTCCTCAAATCTGCTACCTAAAAGTCACTTCAAGTCTGCTACCTAAGTTGAAAATTCAAGAGCCCAACTCAAATGCTTCATACATAAGCATTCTTAGCAAAATAAACCATAGATCCACTATATTTAACACTAATCAAGTTAGATCTAAGAGGTTTGAGTCTTATACCTTCAGATCTATCTAGATCAAACAAGATCTTGTGAGCTCTTCTCAAGGATGATACTCTCAAGCTTAGCAAGTCCAAGAAGCTCCAACCTTAACCCACGATCGACTTGTTTTGATGATGATTTCCGACAACAAACTCAAGAAGAAGAAGATGGCAAGCAAGAAGTAACCTTTCTCTCACTTTCTTTCTCCTTCTCACTCATAGATTTTCCCCCCCTCTCTCTCTCTCTCACTCTCTCACACGGCTGGAAAAGGAGCAAGGAAAGCTCCTCAACTGATGTTCAAAGTGCAAGAGAATTGAAGAAGAAGAAGAAGACTTGAGATTTTCTCTCTTTTCTCTCTCTCTCTACCCGGCTCTCTCTCTCTCTCTCTAATGTTCTAAATTTGCAGCTGAAAAATGAAGAGGAAAGAAGCAAGAAAGATGGCTTTTAAGGGACAAAATGTGTGGTCCTTAAAAATGTAAGTGCCATGACACTAAGAAGTGGCAAGGAATTGGAGGGGTCAAAGTCAACAAACCCAAAGAGTAAAAGCGAGAAGGAGATAGAAAAGGAGATTGAAGAAGAGAGGCGCATTTGCGAAGATCCTAAGGTAACCCCTAATTCTTCAATTCCTATTAAATCTAATATACCTCATTTTCCTTGCAGGTTCGAAAAGACAAAGGAGGTAGAGAAGGAAAAAGAAATTCTGGACGTATTCCGTAAAGTAGAGATCAACATCTCCTTGTTAGATGCAATTAAGCAGGTACCAAAATACGAGAAGTTTATGAAGGATTTATGCACCCATAAAAGGAAACTAAGGGGTGACGAAAGAGTGGTGGTGGGAGAAAATGTATCAGCTGTACTTCAAAGGAAACTCCCACCCAAGTATAGGGATTCAGATATGTTCACGATCCCGTGTAAAATAGGAAATACCACAATTAGAAAAGCAATGTTGGATCTAGGGGCATCAATTAACGTGATATCTAAAACCATTTATGCTTCTCCAAATCTTGTACCACTAAAGGAAATAGGCATCATAATCCAACTAGCGGTCCGTAAGAATGCTTATCTAGAGGGATTAGTTGAGAATGTTTTGGTGCAAGTAAATGAGTTAGTATTCCTAACAGATTTTATGTCCTACATATGGGAGATGAAAAGTCATTAAATCCATCATCTATTTTGTTAGATAGACCATTTTTAAGCACAGTTAGGACAAAAATAGATGTGAATGAGGGTACTTTGTCAATGGAGTTTGATAGAGAAATTGTAAATTTCAATATTTTTTATGCTATGAAATACCCGAAGGAATCTAACTCAATTTTTGCTTTGAGTGTTATTGAACCCCTTGTACAGGAAACTTTTGAATTGGATGGGAAAAATGCACTGGAAGTTGATTTGGCCAAGTATCTTGAGTTCGGAGCAACTCTTGATGTGGGAATAAGTGATGAGTTGTATCATGCGGTTGAAGCACTGCATTCACTCCCACCCATTTCTTCAAGGTATGAGCTTACTTCACTTTTGTACAAAAAATGCATAAAAAGTTGTTACCTTCTATTATGCAGGCACTAGAGTTGGAGTTCAAGTCTTTCCCGAAACATTTGAAGTATATATTTCTCAGAGACAAGAAGATGCTACTAGTGATCATTTCTACACACTTATCACCAAGTTAAAAGGACAAACTGGTGCGACTTCTTCGGACTCATAAGGAGGCTATTAGGTAGAGTATAGTAGACATCAAAGGAATCAGTCCATCCTTATACATGCATCGAATACGGCTAGAAGATGATACGAAACCGGTAAGACAGGCGCAACAAAAATTGAACCCACTGATGATGGAAATAGTTAAAAAGGAGATATTTAAACTCCTGGAAGTAGGAATTATCTTCACCATTTCGGATAGTCCATGGGTGAGCCCCCTTCAAGTAGTCCCTAAAAAAAGGGAGTAACTATAGAAGAGAATCAGGAAGGAGAGACGGTCCCACGGAATGGCACCAGTTCATCGACTACAAAAAATTAAATGCCGTGACGAAAAAAGACCATTTCCCTATCCCTTTTATCGATCAAATGATAGAGAGGTTGGCTGGTCGTGTTTATTACTATTTTTTGGATGATTTTTCAAGGTACTTCCAAATCACCATAGCACTGGAGGACCAAGAAAAAACCACATTCACCTACCTATTTCGTACTTTTACTTACCGTAGGATGCCTTTCGATCTCTGTAATGCTCCAGCGACTTTCCAAATGTGCATGGTAAGTATCTCCTCCAAATATGTAGAAAAGATTATTGAGATATTCATGGATGATTTTAATGTATATGGAGATAGTTTTGATGAATGCCTTGACAATCTAGCTCTAATTTTAAAATTGTGTTCAAAAGAAAGATGGTAAATGCAGAACTTGCATGTTAGCAAAAATTACTAGACAACCATTTCCAAATGTTGAAAGGAAAATAAATAAGTTAGATCTTATATATAGTAATATTTGTGATCTATACAGTACTTTGTTTTTAGGTGGTAATAAATACTTTGCTACATTCGTAGATGATTATACTAGATTTTATTATGTGCATTTGTTACACTCAAAAGATGAAGTTATGCATATATTCAATGCATAATATGTCAAAAATCGCTGATGCATTTACTTTTAGAATGTATTAAAAATTTTTCTTTAATACATATGGCATGAATTATCAAAATTATATATAAATCCATACTCAACTAAATAGCTCTAGTAGGAATGAGTCGTGGGTCAAGCAGTTTGAGCTCCCTCCCCTCCCTAAAAAGTTTAGCTATGCCCTTCCCCAAAACCCCTTCTTTTAATAGAATAGGATTTCAAAAAAAAAAAAAAAAAAGCTCTAGTGCAAATCACATCTCACTTTTGAGTCTAGATTCTGTCCTTTCACACACATAATAATAAGGAAAAAATTTTATTCTAGTGCTCAATATTGCATATCCCGACTAAATTGGTCCCTAATTATTTTGTCAAAATAAGTGAAGTAAAGTATTTAATTTCTAGATAAATCAAATTATAATGTATCTATTTAAAGAAATGTAGTCAATGAGGTATTTGATTTCAAATTTCGACCCCATTTGTCCTAATGTGGCATAAATACCAAAGAAAATGCATTAGAAACTTGTGTTAAAAGCACATAAAAAGTTATGAAAATTGTTTAGAAATGTTTAACTATCCACCAAAACAATTGGATGCATTACTTTGTTACATAGAAGGTCAAGAAAAAATTTAAAAAGAAATGTAAAAGTTTACAAATATCTACCAAAATATTTTGATGGATTACTTACTAAGGAAAAACATTTTAACATACATCAATATATGACGTACACCTTCAGTGATCGGAGGATATGATCAGAATTGTTCGTACAATTGGTCGGTTGTCAAACATAATATAATATATGTTTATATAACTTTATTACACATAAATTTTATACATACACACTAATATACAATTGCACCTATACACTAAATTAGGGGTGGACACGGATCAGGTACTCGCCCCTAATAAATTTGACTGACCCGATTCTAACTTATCAGATCAGTAATTTTTTAACCCTAATCCGCCTCACATATCTCCAGGTATGAGATCTTTAGGTACCCAAAAAAATGGGTAGGGCATAGGCTATGTAAGGACCCGAAAATTTTATTTCTATTTGACCTGTTTATTTAATTAATTATTTAATTTCTCTAAATATTTGTTTAATTTTTTTAAATCATTTTAATTGCATTTACACCATACATTACCTCATTTTATTTTAAAAACTATTTTTAAACATCAATTTGATTTTTCTGTCACTTAATTGTGAAAAACGAAAATGGGCACGTTTTTCGAGACAAATATTCGGACTGAAAGTGACGTACGGTCGGAGATTAAGAATGATCATTAGTAGATTAAGAAAAGCTAATTGAGGAATTAGAAGTGATTGATTAGGATTAAACTCCAATTGGAGCATTTTGTCTACAAATTAAAGTTGACTTTTGGCACCATAAAACCAAGCTTAATATTTCTTCTTCCCTTTACTTTTTCCCACTTTACCAAACAACCAAAAACCCTCTTTTTCTTCCCCTCATCAGCCGAACTCCCTTCCCCATCTCCCCCTTTCATTTTGTCTTCAAAATCAACTCCATCCTCCATCAAATTCACCAAGAAACTTTGAGACATCTTCCACCCTTGTTCACTTGGAGCTTGAGGATCAACAAGAAAGAGTAGGAGAGCCGGCTAGGAGCTTGATAGGAGAGGGGGTTTGATCACACCACAAGCTTGAATTTTTCTTGAGCTACTTGAGGTATAATGGTTTCTGGTTTAGCTTCCATTGTTTAGTTTTGAAGCTTGTAGCTTCTTGTTTATCTTTGAGTTGGTTTTGGGTGGTTGAAGTGGGCTCTATGAATTCCCACCTTCCTTGTTATTGGACTGCCATGATGTGTGTGTGTGTGTGTGATGGAATGAATTTGTGATGAATTCATGGAAGTTAGAAAGCTAGGAAGAAATGTGAAGCTTGAATTTGGAGAAAAATTTGTATCTGCTGCCGGTTGCCTTGCTTCTGTTTTGGCAGCTTTAAATTCAAGTTTTGTGGCTTTAAGTTGATGATAAACCATTGTTATAGATTGGGCTAGGTGTGTGGTAAATCTCCCCTGCAAATATTTTCAATTGGCTATGTAAAAATGTGGTGTAAGAAGGAATCAAAATCTGGAAAAATTTCCATTGTTGCTGCTGCCCTGTTTTGGTCGCATCAATCACAGTCTTCCCGTGCGAATTTTTAGCTAAATTTTGGTACAAATGTAGCTCATATACTGAGGTTGTTGCCTGCAAAATTTGGTGTTTTTCTAGTACCATTTCGTTACTCAAATGATGTTTCAAAACTGCCTCTTTAATCTGGAAAATCTTCCCCAGCTTTGAGCACTGTTTGAGTTCATTTCTGTTTGACATTCATTTGCTTGAATTTATGGCTGAAATTTGGTGTGAACCTAGCCTTTATATATTAGTATTGGTGTACCAAATTTGGTAATTTTTGGACTTGAATTCGTCACTCAAATAGTGTCTTGAAAACTGCCCTGTATCTTCATGTTTCCAGAAATTGCAGAATTGCAAACTGCCCTTGTGTGAACTGTTTTCATTTCATGCTCGGATGTCGGAATTGAGTTCCGTCAGTGGCTGTTGAAACTCCTTATGTAATACTATATTGTGTATGAATTTCAGAGGTTAACTAATTTTTTGTAATTTTTGGCGAATTTCCAAAGTGCTCTGGATGTCCAGCCTGATAAGCACTGTCTCTTTACTGTAGCAGACTGTTTAACGAAAATCTAGGTTAATTTAGTCCATAATTTTAACTTGATGTCTTCTGAAAAGTTTTAGAACTTTCAAAGAGGTTTCCAACGGTACCAAATGAGCAAAATTCTGACTTGTATAACTCAAGTTGTGATTTTTCAAAGATTTCTATTCAAGTAGGAAGTTGAACAAATTTCCAGATTTGAACTTGATAACCTGGACACTTTATACACTTGGAAACTGACCTTCCCGTGGGAGTCTATGGCTGAAACTTGACAGGATTATATTCTATATATAGAAGAGTATGTGTACCAAATTTGGTGTCAAATCAATGTCTTTTCGACCTCCAAATGATTTACCAAAGTCGGCCCTGTGAATCTGGAAACTTGCTTCATCAGGCAGCCATTTGATCTCCAAAATTTACTTCCCTGCTTTGTTAATTTGTGTTTGATGTTTTCTCATGACTTTTAGAGGGTTGAATCTAGTTTCCAATGGCTCAAACCTCGCCCAATTTTGATGTGTAAAACTTTAGTTATGAATTTTCTTTGAAAGTGCCAATTAGTGGAATTAGTTATTTAAACTTCCAAAAGCACTACTTGGCATACCGACTCGCTTGGCCTGGTTAGTAATTAAAATTTGTCCTCAGGTGATTAAAGTCTCCTCGAGGAAGGACCTGCGGAAGTGTAACCCGCCCGTGTAATCTATTACTTGTTCTTTTGACTTGGTGAGTGTCCAAGTGCATGTTTACTTGCTTTTAATGATGTTAATAAATTGAAAGCATACTTGTGTTCCTCAGTGAGCGTGTACTTTATCGCGCTCACATTCTTGAATTGTCTCAAAATGAGCTTAACTGTTTAAATGGTTTCTTGTTCAACTGCTTGACTTGATTGAATTGTTTAAATTGTTTATAACTGTGGGGACGCCCAAACCCCATCGGGGATCCCTTCACCTTGTCCGGCAACAGGGGCTAGGGCAAGGGATGGGTGAACCATGGGTTATTACTGTTTAAAATATGTCGGTTGGAATGAGTCCACCGACTTGGCATACTCATAGTGGGTTGCCAAACACTTTTCAAATTTAGGAGTTCGGGCCCGGTCAAGGGGGTGTAAGTAGACGGGAAAGGGAGAAAAGTGATGAATATGGACTGTGAGAGTGAGTGGTTGACGGAGTGTCAACCTGTGGCTTGAATTGATGCGGGTGAAGAAAATAATTGCAGAGAAATGCGGAAACGTGGAGCCGACAACTGTATCCTTTAAATTGTATTGATTAAAAACTTTATTGCTAAATTCACTGTTTGGCTCTTTTATTGTTTTATTAATTTATTTAATTGTTTTGAGTTGCCTGTGCATGTTTTCTTGGCCTCACTGAGCATTAGCTCATCCCAATTTGTTTTCCTTAACAGGTTTCGAGGTGAGGCACGTGAATCGAGGAAGTTAGTACTTGTATAGGTTTTTCCCTTTTTTTTGTGTAAGATTGAAATTAATGGATGAATTTGATGGTTTACGATATTTTGGGAGTTTTTATCAATGTAATTTTGATGAAATTTTGGGGTCTGTGTTTTGTGAGAGTTTATTAGTAATTTTAATATCTTATATTGATGACTTTACGAATGAATGTTTGGATCAATATTTGGGAATTCGTAGTGAGTCCCGGCGAGAGTTGGGCAGCAGTCCGCTGATACCCTTGGGTTCGCTCTTGGGAGAGGTGGGGCTGTTACAGGGTACCCACCCCTAATTAAAAAGAAGAAGAAGAAGAAGAAGAAGAAGAGGAACTTCCTTCCAAGTTACATTGTTTTCCAATCCAAATCCCAATATTGTGTCAAAAATACAACAATCAAAGTTCAAACATCAACACATTTAATCCAAGGTCCAACAATATAAGAAAATTAAATTGTTGAGGGTCCAAATTGAGCACAAGAGAATAAGAGTGAAGTTGCGTCAAATTTGGCAATTGTCCATGAAAAAGATGGGGACAATAAAAAAGCAACCACAAGCACGAAGGCAAAATGTGACATAATAAAGAAAACATATGCCAATAAATTAATTTCCATAATTCTATATTGTCAACGTAAAAAATGGGGTTTTCTCAGCTCAATTGGTTTTTTTTAGATTATTTAACTAAGGTAAAATGTTTGCTTGTGTATACGAAGTAGGATTTGATTTGAGTTGCTTTTAGGGAACAAAACCTTAATTTTTTATCCTAACATATTTTGTTTGAACTTCTTTTTAAATTTTTTTATTTTTTACTTTTTTTCCTATCCAAACAAGTAGCATGCAGACTGAGGAAGCTTTCGGACGAGGCAATCTGATGCTCCCAAGAACCAGTACTCTAATGGATTAAAGACCTTCATTTAACAACTATCCCTTCCTCGGGTTACTATTAGGGTTTTTTTTACAAGCAAAGTAAGTACAAAGCAACAACCTAATATGGTCTTTCGGAACAATGATCCTCTCATCTGTATACTGATCCTTTCCAAATAGGTTTGATAGTTGGAGCTTCTAATAGTGAAAAGATTATCCTTGGCTTATCGTCAGCCACCACCTCATTCCTCCCCTTAGTTTGATCTATTTCAACCCTCCCTTCTCTTGAATGATTCTTCATCTTACTTATTGCTAAATTACAATATTCTTCCCCGGGATCCATTTGCATTATATACTGATTTTGGCCAATTTTAAGTTTGAACTATATCCGCTCAATAAATGACCATACATAACCAGCATGGACTTTCCATTCTAATCTGTTAAGTTAATTAGCCTCCATCACAAATCCACACTATTCAAGATAGCCATCAAATGCCCAAAAGAATCTTTGCTTTTATGTCATGTTAAAGAATTTTAACTTTTATTTCAAAATATATTAGTTATAAAATAGTGACCCATGATCTTATTGCTGTAACCAGAATTCCTTAAAGAATTGAGGAATTTTTTGTCTCTAAAAACTGTAGCACAATAAAACTAATGCCCAAGTGACCAAACTTCATATTTACAAGCTTGCTGCCAATCTGCAAGGGTCCACGTGGGCAGCACGCATCTCTTGAGTTAACTGGCCAATCCTTTGCCACAGATTTGTCATTATTCAAGAGTGCAATCAAATGCGTAGATTAACTTTTGCTCTCACGTTAAAGAATTTAAACTTTCATCCCAGAGCCTTTAATAATGACTATAGTGGACTAAGATTGTATTGATTGTATGACTGAATTTTTTAGGGAATAGAGAACATTTTGTCTCTTAACAAATATAATATGCTAAACCAGAAAATGAAATGAAAAAAAAAATGTGTCTAGGAAAAATGTTCCCTCAATTCATTCATAAATTACTTATCTACATAAACAAATTAGAAATAAAATAGGGCACTAAATCATGTGAACTTTGGTTGAAGCAATAGAATCAGCAAGACTTTCTTCTACATTTGGCAATCACTTTTGAATTACCAATCATTTGGTTCGTTGTTGTCATTCTGCACATCGGAAAAAGATTTTATATATATAGCACCAATTACTGTAGTAACTGAGAATTAACAAAAACTACATGGTTGTGCAGTCAACGTGCTGGGAAGTAAGACAAGAGCCGTGGAGGAAGGAAAATATTAGAGTGGTGGACATACCAACAAATGATGGGAATATCTATTGTAAATAAATGTATTTGAAAAGATTTCTGTCCCACATCAAAAAATGAAATAGACTTTATTGGTTTATGACTCTTTATTGGCCTTATGATGAGTTGAGAACTAACATGGGCTCGCACGCATGAGGGTTGAGTTGAGTTGGGCAAATCCAGTTCAAACTGACGGATTTGCCCTCCCTGTATGTGAGTAAAACTTGACAAATAATTATTTTTTTATTAAAACTTGACTGAACATTGCCTAAAGTTTAGCACCCTTTTAATGCAATAAGATCTCTGCAGAATATTTTCCTAATGGCTCTATCCTAAAATCAAGCAACGGTTTTATGAGATTAAATCTTACCTTTTATGAGATTAAATCGTTACCTTATATTCTGCAGAATACTTAAAAGTTTAACGGCTTTCTTCTTCAACATTTCCTATTAATACCTGACCTCTATCTCCATTTGCACCACTAAACTTACCTTCTATTCTTTCTTCCTCTCTTGCTCTTTCCTCACTTTGCTTATTCCATCTTTCTCTGCTAAATATACTGCAAGTTTGCTGATTATCTTCCTTCTTTAAAACAAAGAAGAAGGCTTGTTTAATTCTGGAAAAACATTTCACCACTCTGAAATAGTTTCTTAGGACAGTACTATTTAGCATGATTCAAGCGTATTCTTTTTTTTTTAATTCCTGTTATTACTGCTAGCATTGTTTGGCATTTTTACCAACAATTTAAGAAACTATGGTGTCCAAAAGTGTTAACACCTCTCAACCATCATCCGCAGCAGTAGCAGTCACACCACTACTATTTGCTAAACCATTTCCGGGTGTCTCCAAAATTGAAGTTTTTGTCAATGAAAATTTCAAAATATGGCAAGAACGCGTATACTCTCTATTCGATATACACGGAGTGGCCTATGCATTGACAAAATCTCAACCTGTTGCAACCATGGATATCAAAATACAAGAATCGTAGCAATATGCCGATAAGGTATGTCGATATACTATCTTACAAACACTTTCTAATGAATTATTTGACGTGTACTGTAGCTACAAAGAAGCCAAGAAAATTTGGGAAGATTTGGTAACGAAATTTACTGTTGAAAACGCAACCAAACAAAAATTTGTCGTGGGAAAAATACAACCAATGGCAAATGACGTACGATAAGGAAATGAGAGTTCAAATCACGGAGTACCAAATGTTACTCAGAGGATCTGAAAAATGAAGATATCAAGCTACCCGAAAAGTTTGCCGTAGAAATGCTAATTGAAAAGCTATCCGAGTCATGGGTTAACTACAAAAATAACTTGAAGTACAAGGAAGAAAATTACACTATCGATGAACTCATGAAATACATCCTATTGAAGATTCAAACAAGAAGGAGTTAAGATCTGCCAAAGCAAAAAAGATGATCTCAAAGCTAATCTGGTACAAAACAACAATAAGAGAAACGTCAATAAATCCCAAAATAATAAGACTAGGAATTCCAACAAGAAACCAAAAATTCCCACTTTTAAGAAAAGGAAAGGCAATTGCTACAGTTGTGGAAAATCAGGACACCATGCTACTCAGTGCAGATATAATAAAGATAACAAAGCAATTGGTAATCCTCCTAAGGCTAATTTAGTCGAAGGAGATGAAGTAATTGCTGCAATTATCTCACAGGTAAACATTGCAGCCAATTTGAAAGAATGAGTGGTAGACTCTGGGGCTATTAGGCACATATGTACAAATCGAGAAGCATTTTTCTCCTATACTCCAATAGGGGATGATGAAGAGGTAGTCTACCTTGGAGACTCACGAACTGCTAAAGTCCTTAGAAAGGACAAAGTGTTCTTGAAACTCACTTCAGGAAAAACTTTGGCCCTTAATGATATGCTACATGTGCCAAATATTCGAGTGAATCTGGTTTCTATAACTTTGTTAGGAAAAGTTGGGGTGAAAGAGTCATTCGAATCTGATAAGATTGTAATGGCCAGAAAATAACGTGTTTGTAGGGAAAGGCTATTGTAACTAGGGACTCTTTGTAATTAACATTTCCAATGTGATTAATGAGAATGCTTCTTCTTTTGCTTATATTGTTGATTCAATTTCTTTATGGCATGCTAGATTAGGGCATGTTAATATAAGTTATATAAAGAAAACACAATCTTGTGGCCTAATCTCCGGTATTAATGATCAAATGGACAAATGTGAAACATGTGCAGAAACTAAAATAACAAAGAAAAGTTGTATAACCGTCCAAAGAGTAGCTAAATTGTTAAGTTTAATTCATACAGATTTAGGTGACTTGAAACAAACTATGACTAGAGGTGGTAAGAAATATTATGTTACTTTTATAGATGATTATTCTTGATACACTAAAATTTATTTACTTAGAAATAAAGATGATACTCATAATGCTTTTTTATCTTATAAGTCTGAAGTGGAAAATCAACTTAATAGAAGGATAAAAAGAATTAGATCGGATAGAGGAGATGAATATTTAGCATTACACAATTTCTGTTAGCATAAAGACATCATACATGAAATGACACCACCATATTCACCAGAATCTAATGGAGTAGTTGAAAGAAAAAATAGAACATTAAAAGAAATGATGAATTCTATGTTAGTTAGTTCTCATGCTTGTGATAATTTGTGGGGAGAAACTATATTATCTGCATGTCACTTACAAAATAGGATACCTCATCAGAAAATTGACAAAACACCTTATAGTTATGGAAAAATTATAAACCAAATTTGAAATATTTAAAAGTATAGGGGTGCCTTAGTAAAGTATTGTTGCTTGAATATAAGAAAAGAAAATTAGATTTTAAAACTTCTGATTGTATGTTTAGTAGATATGCTGAATATAGTGCTGCATACCGATCTCTTGTTTTAAGAAGTGATGTACTTGATTGTAATACAATAATTAAGACAAAAATGCTAAATTCTTTGAACATATTTTTTCACTATCTAATAAAATTTCTCATGCACTTGTAGAAATAAACAAAGAAATAACCTCTAATGAGGAATTAAGGAGGAACAAAAGGCCAAAAAAAGAATTTTCATATGGAAATGATTTTTAAACTTTTCTTGTTGACAATGACCCTTTAACATATTCTGATGCTATTTCTTCTTCTAATAGTAAATTTGGAAAGAAACAATTAAAGCTAAAATTGATTCTATTATGAAAAATAAAACTTGAATTTTGATAGATTTATCTCCTGGTGCGAAACCTATTGGTTGCAAATAGATTTTTAGAAGGAAATATAATCCCGATGGCTCTATAGATAAATACAAAGCCCATTTAGTAGCCAAAGAATTTTCTCAGAAATAAAATATTGACTATTTTGACACATTTGCACCAATAACAAGAATTTCTTCTATTCGTATTTTATTTGCTTTAGCTTCTATTCATAAACTTTTTGTACATCAAATGGATGTCAAATAGGTTTTTTTAAATGGTAATTTAGAAGAAGAAATTTATATGTTTCAACCTGAGGGATGTATTGTATCAGGAAAAGAAAATAAGGTTTGTAAACTAATTAAATCTCTTTACGGCCTAAAACAAGCTCTTAAACAGTGGCATGAGAAAATTGATCAAGTGTTGATAAAAGATGGTTTTTTGTCTATAGAAGTGGATAAATATGTATATGTTAAAGTTGTAGACAATCAATATATCATAATTAGTTTGTATGTGGATGACATGCTTATATTTGGTACAAATTTAAGTATTCTCAATAGTACTAAGCATTTCTTATAATCTAATTTTGATATGAAAGATTTGGGTGAAACAAAAATTATATTGGGTGTTAATATCATAAGGAGATATAATGGAATATGTTGTCACAAGAACATTATACAGAGAGACTTCTTAAGAAATTTGAAAATTATGATGTAACGCCTATGAACACTCCTTATCATGCTAACACTCAATTAAAGAAAAGCAATGGTGATTCAGTTGCTCAATCTAAATATGCTCAGATTATTGGGAGTCTGATGCAATTGATGAATTTCACTAGATCTGATATAGTTTATACTATATGTAGACTGAAAAGATATACTCACAATCCCAATCGTAAGCATTGGTTTGCATTAGTCGAGCTAATGAAATATTTGACAGGTACCATAAATTTTGGTATCTTGTATAGTGGATTTCCCATTATATTAAATAGTGATGCTAATTGGATCTCTGATTCAAACGATACAAAATCCACTAATGGTTATGTGTTCACCCTTGGTGGTGGTGCAGCAGCTTGGAAATCAACTAGGCAGACAATCATTGATAGGTCAACTACGGAATCAGAGTTTATAGCTCTGGAATTGACTGGTTTTGAGGCTGATTGGTTAAAGAATTTCTTAACTAATATTCCTTCAACTAAGGATATGTTGCCTCCAGTATCCATACATTGTGATTGTCAAGCGGCTATTGCTATTACCAAAAATAAATCTTATAATTGTAAAAGTTGACACATGATATTGAGACATGATGTCGTAAAACAGCTGTTTAGAGATGGAATTATTTCCATTGACTTTGTGAAGTCAAAGTTGAATTTAGCCGATCCTCTAACTAAACTTGTAAGAAGGAAATTAATTTTTCAAACTACAAGAGAGATGAGACTTAGGCCAATGGTTGTCAATAGAGATGGTAACCCAACCTATATAATTAGTGATCCCATGAAGTAGGTTCATATGGGTAATAACAAGTCGATATTGACTGTAAAGCACTTGAAATTTAAGTCCCTTCTGAGATAAATGTTTTGACTGCAATTATGAGGTTGAGTTTAAACACTCTTAATGAATTTATATCCCTTTAGGGAGGTGTATTTAGAATAGCATACACTTGATAAATTCACTTATATGAGAGTGGAGTAGGGCCGCTCCTATAAGATTTTTTTAACCAAATCTTTAGAGCTCTCATGAACTACCAGGCAAACGCACAATCTAAATGCACAAAATCGCGTTGAACAGTAAATTATGGGTTACAGTGTGATTGATAAGATTTCTATCATACAACAAGAATTATTGGTTCATAGAAATTCATATTTCACCAATAATTCTGTAGGACATATTTTATCAGTCTAAATTCGGTTCATTGTCCAAAAGACACCAAATTGACTACGTTGAGCCCAAATATATCCAGCAAATTTTTTTCCTTCCTCTCTTACTCTTTTGTTCAAATTTTGTTGAAATAGGTGGGAAATTGTTGTAAATGAATGTATGTTAGAAGATTTCTATCCCACATCGAAAAATGAAAGAGACTTTTATTGGTTTATAATACTTGACTCTTTATTGGGCCTATGATGAGTTGAGAACTAGCATGGACTCGCGCACATGAGAGGTGAGTTGAGTTGGGTTAATCCAATTCAAACTGACGGATTTGCCCATTGCGCGTGAGTAGTATGGCCAGTCTGATTTTGCTTTAGGCTGAAACAAATAATTATTTTTTATTAAGATAACTTTTTTATACACTGTCAGTGTATAAGTTTTCATACACTAGCAGGTTTGAATTATGCCACATAATACAAATTTAAATCCTTTTTATTAACTTGACTGAACGCTACCTAAATCTCGTCTGCAATGGTCAGTACAGTTCAGTAGTCATAAACGTTACAAAAACGTTGCCTAAACTTCAGCAACAGTTTATGCAATCTCTGCAGAATAGTTTCCTAACATTTCTTTCCTAAAGTTCAACACGCTTTTAATGCAATAAGATTTCTGCAGAATATTTTCCTAACATTTCTTTCCTAAAGTTCAACAATGCTTTTAATGCAGTAAGATCTCTGCAAAATACTTTCCTAATGGCTCTATCCTAAAATCAAGTAACGGTTTTACGAGATTAAATCTTACCTTTTATGAGATTAAATCGTTACCTTTTATTCTACAGAATATTTAAACTCTTCTTCAACATTTCTTATAAATACGACTTCTATCTTTTTCATTTGCACCACTAGACTTGCATTCTATTCTTTCTTCCTCTCTTGCTCTTTTGTCACTTTTCTTATTCCGTCTTTCTTTGCTGGATATACTGCAAGTTTGCTGATTATCTTCCTTCTTCAAAACAAAGAAGAAGACTTATTTAATATTGGGGAAACGTTTCACCACCTTAAAATAGTTTTTTAGAACAGTGCTATTTAGTACGACTCAAGCGTGTTCTTTTTTTTTTTTTTTCCTGTTATTACTGTTAGCATTGTTCGGCATTTTTACCAACAATATCATCTAGGATTATTCTCCAACGAGTCTGAATCTCCTTCACTACCTTCAGCTCTAGACACGGTTTCTGGTTTGAAGTTAACGTCTCTCCTGCAGAACATGAATATGCTTAGCTTTGAGATGATATCTCAAAGGATTAATCTTCAAATTTTGAAAGACTTGGAACGTACGTGATGACCTGGGTGGCAATGATGAGGAGCCTGCTGGTGCTCGGCTTCAGAAGCAGAAGGTGAAGCTAAGTCCATCAAAGAATCATCCAAGCTCTGCTGCAGCTTTGGAAGTTGATAAATTTATGAATAATCCCTCTTTGCATGATTGCCAACTCTAGTAGCCGTGATATCACTTCTTGCTTCCTCATGGAAGAGGTGCATTTCAGGTTTAATTTTGAAATTCCGGACCCTGAAACTTTGGCATTCATCAGTAAATCAGAATGAAGAGAACATTGCAAGCCACATGACATTTAGATGCACATAATACGTACTAGTGCGGCCTAAGTGCTGGACTCGTGGAAGGCGCCCAAGACCTTAATATCGTACCAAATCTTCAAATATTTTAAATCACCCAGAAAAGGGCCACCGAGGAAAGACGATAAAGGAAGAACTCGGTGAGTTCTGGTGGCAAGAACAAGAATCAAGGGGAAATAGGACATAATGAGCCATAAAAGGAAAAGAAAAAATACGGTTCCTGCGAAATCGAATTTCTGAATATTATAGATTAGTAATTGGGGTTTTTGGAGCTCAATTGATATTTTTTAAGACTATTTTGCTAAGTAACGCTAAAATGTTTGGTTTTGTATTTAAATTTGATTTGAGGTGCAATCGTGGAGCAAATATTCTTCATTTTAACATATTTTGTTTTGATTTAAGGAGAAATTATTTTTAGACTTTTGGAATACTTTTACATTTTGGTTCAACCCCGTAAAATAAAACTAAGCATTGTTGAACCTCTAGGTGGACCTCCGAGACCTAAATTTGGGCTCTAGGCTTTATGGCACTTAATTGAAAATCTGACTGGCTGGTGGACATCACCCATAGCGGAATTTTCAAAATGAACTTGAGAGGGAACTTTAACAAATCAAGTAAGAATTCTTTATAATTAGACATTATGTATTTTTAGTTTGAAAAGTCCATAAAAAATTACTAAAAGGAAAAAAATAGCAGCAACAACAACAATGATGATATGACTTCTTAATTAAGTTTATGGAAATTTTCTATTTTGGACAATCCTGTCAGTAATTAATATTTAGGTAGACAAGGCACTCAATTATATTAACTGTGGAGTCTAAACTTATCTAAAGAAATTACCTAGATAAAGACATTAGAAGGTAGACAAGGCACTCAATTATGTTACTGTGAAGTCTGAACTTGTCCCATGAAGAAACTAGGCCGCTGCAACCTTCTGTATTTGAAGTAGAATAAAACATGCAGAATTTGATTTTTTTTTCAATTTGTCTATTTGTTGTTTCCATATCTGCATTGTTCTCTGCAAAATCCCTTTCTTTTTTCTTTTCTGTTTTTTTCCCTCAAATAATCTTTTTATTGTGCTCGGGAGCATTTGGCTCCATCAGTAAGTGACAATGAAGAAAAACTACAAGCAAAATGACTATAAATCTGCAAAATGCGTACCCGTGCAGTCTCCGTGGTAGGCACTAATTTAAAAATATAATATAGTATATGAAAATGCAAAGTCGTGAAATCTTCTCCACATCTAACAGTCTACATGGGTTTCATGTAGCTTGTTTTATATTCAAGCAAAATGAAAAAAATAAAATGGTCGAAGATAAATTAATGAAGATGCTAGAGAGCTCTTGTGGCAATAAGAATATATAGTGAGTACGGGCCAAGGTCTCCCAATGGGCAGCGGACCGAGGACATTTAGTTAGGGTGGTGGACTCATGTCATGGGTGTAGAATATTGCTCTATTAGTGTACTTTTAGAATTATGATTTGCTTGTTTTCATTTTCTTTTTATACACATGATGTCCTAATTGCAACGTCTTCAAGTAAAAAGATTTAATTTAATCTATATTTTTTATCACTGGATTATTTTAACAAATCAATCATAAATTTAAGTGTATGAAACATAGTAAATAAGCTATATATTCATTATTATGTCAATATATATGTATTAGGACAAATTATCTATTCAGCCCTTGAACTTCTATTCTAGGTAAAACTTAACTCCTCCAACTTGTAAAATAGTGAATCTGTGGCCTTTTGACCAGTTTAGGTGGCTTTGCAACTAAAAAGACGAATCACATGACAGGCACGCCGCATTGTATAAGGGCCTTTCTGTCCTCACACAGACAAAACCAATGTAATTTTGCCCTAAAAGAAATTGTTGTTCGAATCTCTCTTTTTTTTGGTTAAATAATAAATGCAATATAGCCCTAATTGAACTCTACACTTACTAGGCAATCCTTAATAGTCCTATTTGATTCCCGCCACTACCTCCAAAATTTGAACTCCCCAACTCAACTATCCATCCATCCGAGCCTTTTTTCTTCTTCAATTTTGATAAATTCAAGCCTTCTCCGAAGTAGGTTCAACTCAATTAGAATCTATAACTCATGTATCATAACAAGTTTTCCCAACAATAGCGGGGAAGAGAGGTATTTCTAATAGAAATCGAAGCAAAAAATTGATCAAACCTGAAAATCCATGTGCCCAAAACCTGAAAATCCATTTGTCCTAAAAAGAAAGAATAGTGATGAATAGGAAGAGAAGAAGGAGAAATAGACTATGATTTTAGAGTTGTCGAGCTTGGAGCCAAATTGGGTGAAAAATTGTGATGACAAAAACAAAAAATTGAGCACAAGTGGACAGTAATGACAAGGAAATTCATTTATTGTTTGAAGAGAAGGTTGCTTGCTGGAATGCTAAAAAGGAATATGGAAAAATTGGGAAAAGTGGATTGCATAATAAGAAAAGTGGTGGTGCTGGTAGCAGTAGTACTAAGAAAGAAGTTGAGAAGAAGAAAAGTAAAGTAGGAAAAAAAAAAAAAGAAAGCTAGGGCAGAAGAGAAGAAGAGAGAGCAGGAGAGGAGGGAGAAGAAAAAAAAATGAAGAATTCTATTAGTCCACGAAAAGAGATGATGTATTTTTTCCTTTTACTTTGGTTTTGTTTGTGTGCGAACCAAAAAGCCTTATATAATGTGGCGTGCCTATCATGTGATTCATCTTTCCACCTGCAAAACCTGCTAAACTGGTTGAAAGGGCATTGGGTTCACTATTTTATAAGTTGGAGGGCTAAAAGTTGACTTTTAATAGTTGGAGGACTAAGTTTGACCTAGATTAAAAGTTTGAGAGTTGAATAGATAATTTGCCTTACATATTAATGTACTTATCTTTACAATAATAAAGGCAGAGCACTAGCAGTTGGTGTTTATTTTTGCTGTCACTTTGTGTGTTTTCAAATTTACCCCTATTAACTCTTATTCAATCACAGATTTATCCCTATTAACTCTATTCAATGGAAACTATCTTATTTCAATTCCCACATTCTTTCAGTTGTCCTAATCAACTGCTACCTCTTCCTTCTTTCAAAATATTTTTCTCATAGATTTGCACACATGTAGGGTATGCTATTCCTTCTAGTCAGGATAACTACACATTTTTCTGTTTTTCCATTCTTAGAATCCTAAGGGGAAAAAAGTATAATTTGACTATTCCATTGTATAAAACATTAATAAACAATCACAATTCTAATGCAAATTTGAAGTGTACAAACAACATTGCTAATTGGAATTTGATCAAGGTTTTATTTTTTTGTGGGGATAGCTTTAAAAAATATACAATTGTATTAATTTAGATTTTACATTTAAAAGATCATATGCATGATCAAGTAGTTAAATATGAAATTTGACAAAGAAAAAATAGAATAGAATGCAATAATTAAGTGAAAGGTATACACACTTTAATTTTAAATAAACTTTTGTTGATATAATGGATTAATAATTAAAAAGTCAATATGTAATGCTTCAGCAAATGATAACATCGACAGCAAGGTCAAAGATATAATATATAGAGGGGGCATTAGAATTTTATTAAAATTTTAGGTGGTAAAAGAAAGGCTTTTAATGAAAATCTTCAAGATCTCCTAGGGCTTAAAAAAGGAATATGTTGAAACCTGAGGGCTTTTACCAATGATCAATGTCTCCACTAAAATAATAATAATAATAAATAATCCCCACCACTACCAATGATTTGATCTGACTTCTAACCAGTAAATGCTTTGACATTAAAGTGTTTATGGTTCCAACTGTTTTGGTCTTGGACATTGAAGTACCTGGTTGACGTATATAGTAACTCATGATCAACATTGAGAATCATTGATGATCAATTTACAATTGCTATCCTTGTAGGTAGTAGTACTTTAAACAATGGAGTGTTGTTTCTCCTGTCAAGCAAAATGCAGAGATTGTCAAGGTATATTGTGGATCCCAAATGAGATTTGAGAGGATCAAAAGGGCCTGCAAAGGAAGAGAAACGAAAATGTTCATGAGTTCTAGTGGTGGTAATACAAGGTTTGTAAGGATATAGGAAACACGGGTAAAAATATGTTGGCCGGATGGGAGGCCTCTAATTGTTGGAAGGGTTTTGAGGTCAAGGACAATAGCTGCAACTGATGGTGAGAAGCAAGCTTATAAGGAAGAAAATGTGCACTCTGCAAGTTTTGGAGATTAAAAAGAAAGTTGGATGAATATCATTCAGACAGAATAAGCACAAAGGGGAATGGAAGTGCTGCTGAAAGCCATCGTGGAAGACTTCTTAAAATGCACTGAAGAAATAGGTACCAAAATGTGACTACAGGCCAAAAAATAAAAAGTGGAATAGGGGAAATATTAGCCTATAGAGTGCAAATTGTGACAGATTAAAATTTAAAACTTAGTAAAAAAGTAAAAAAAAAAAAAATCCACACCTGATTTGACAATGGACCAGGAGCAATTAAGAAATCACCAGAACCAAGTGTAAATGGGACGTAAATGTAAAACATTTTTCAAGAAATCAAGTTAATCAACATTCTTAAGACAAAGTATAGCCAGAGGCAATGATCAGGACATGGTTTAATTTCTAATGACCAAATGACTGCATGATCGTGTGGAATATGTGGCTGGCATTCAGAATTTTTCGCATAATATGTTCTTCTGATTTTGTGATTCTTTTTTAGTACTTCGATGTTGCATTTGCCTCATAAATTCGTTGTATGTGTAATGTGTTCTAATATTTATTTCTGTTACAGTTGTGGTTCATCCTTGGAAATTGGATTCTAACAGAAGCTTTTGCCTATAGGATCAGCTGAAATTAATAGGATTATAATACACTGCATGTCATAACCTTCAAGGTGGTAGAGGTTAGCTCTTTGACAAATTTGTTGATAAGTAGAAAAGCAATAGCATTGAAAAAGCCAGAATTATGGAACTGTGTAATAATGCTGAGGAACTGATGCGAGTGATCTTTGTTTTAAAGGACTGTTGCACACAGAAATCTTTTCCTAAAAGTTCTCCTTCATTGTTCTGCTTTTGCCTTCTGCAATCATCTAATTGAAATGTTGAGTTTTATGTGGGAATGTCCTTATTTTAACTTGGCTTTTATAATGACACGATAGTTAATTTTGGTCTACATAGGTTCAATAAATCATCCCTTCACGATGGAAGAAGTTTGCACATAGGTTGTAATAAGGGCCTTCCATTCATTGAAATATTTAAAGAAATTGTGATACGGAGAGCGTTTAAATGAAGCAAAGAAGTTAAATATCCTTGTCAACCTTATGTTACTCAGTTTTTTTGTGGGATGTGTCTAGCAAAATAATGTCGGGTTTGTTTGGATTGGATTTTATTTACAAAAAATTATTTGATTGCATTATCAACACATTTTTCAACTATATTTTTATTTTACATACATAACATCAAAAAAATATTACAGTAATTTTTTTAAAAAATTATCTCAAATAAACCACTATCCATTTTCTCAGCAAAGCCGTAGAGCCCTCTGCATTTTGGCTGCAAATGGGGCCATACCAAATGTGACACTTCGTCAAGCTGCAAGATCCAGTGCAGCTGCGACTTACAAAGTTTTCAGTGCTTAAATGTTTTATTCATATTGCCAAATCTGATGGTATATATCAATGGTGAAAAGTTTTGATTCTTAGGATGATAATGTTGGTCAATTTAAACTAAATTAAATGTCACCTCATCTCTTAACTAGTATACAAACTCAATTTTTAGGTCAAGATTGACATCTAACTTCTTCTGTTTCTAGACTCTGTCCATTCACACCCATAATAATAAGGGGAAAATTTTAATGTAGTGCTCAATATTGCATATCCAGGCTAAATTGGTTCCTAAATGTTTTGTTGAAATAAATGAAGTCAAGCATATAATTTCTGGACAAATCAGTTTATAATGTATCCGTTTAAAGAAATGTAGTCAATAAGGTATTTGATTTCAATTTTCAACCCCACTGGTCCAAGTGTTGCATAAATACTAAAGAAAATGCATTAAAAAGTTTTGTTAAAAGCACATAAAAAGTAATGAAAAATTTTGTAGAAATGTATAACTATGTACCAATACAGTTGGATGCATTTCTTTTGTTACGTAAAAAGTTGAGAAAAAAATTTAAAAAGAAATGTAGAAATGTACAAGTATCTACCAAATTATTTTGATGGATTACTTTCTAAAACAAAAAAAAAAATTAATGTATATAATGTATATAACGTGCCTCTTTTTGAATCAGGAGTAGGTATGATTGTTGTACATATAATGATGTATATGTACACACTAACTTACTACATAGATACAACTGCATTTGTACACTAAATTGTGGACGAAGTACAATAATCATACCAAATTATAAGTTTGTTTGTATTGCTTTATATCTTGCTAAAAAATTTTGCTTACATTATCAATACAAATTTCAATCACCTTTTTATCTCAGATACATCACATCAAAAAGTGCTACAGTATTCTTTTCAAAAAATTATCCCAAAAAATCTACTATCCAAACTATTCTGCCTTGCTTTACATTTTACCTCTTTTTTTATGGACAAAACTTTTTTTTAATAAAATGTAAAAAGAACAAAATATATTTGAAGTCTAATGCGTGAGTTGGCACTTGAAAGTTGAAACAGTTGAAGGCTGGAAGCTCTTATTTGTATGCTCAGCTGCACTACGTGGCTACACGCGCCGACTCTGCGTCTTGGCATTCCTACTCCAACCACTCCTTCAGCGGCGTCAAAGTCGAGCAGCTGGTCCTCCACCATGGCCACGCCGTCCTCTGCTCGAATCGCCGTTGTCGGCGACGTCGTGAGCGCTCCATCTCTCTGCTCTTCAGTTCCTAAACCCTAGCGTTTTGTGTGACTTTATTTTTTGTTTTTTTCTTTGGCACATATAATTTCATTTCCTTTGGTTTTAACTCCAATTTGTTGAAATTTTGAAGCATGACGATTGGAGTCTGGAAGAAGATACAAAAGCACTTCAATTCCTCGAGGTCTTTCTTCTTAACCTTGCAAAGCTGTAATTATTACTCAATTTTTCCGGTGAACCTCCTAATTTCTTTATTTCAATGATTGCTGTAGCAATGAACAGTCCAATTTTGACTAAGAGGTGTGCATGCATAATACATTGATAAAAAGAGAATTTCAATCTTGAATAAAGTTGTGTGCCCGTTAGCAATATGTTTACACAGTGAATGTAGAAAAAAAGATTAATCCAAAATTTTTTAGTTTGTAAGTTTAGTTTTATTTCGTTGGATAATGTTAGTTTTTGGAGGAAAATGCTTGCATGGTTTTTTTTTTTTTTTTTATACCTTGAGGCTTGGAATTGAACCGTGGTTGCTGGAACTAAGAGTCTGAGCTTACTCTAAGACAGGATGAAGTAGCTGATAGCAAATATTTGCATTAGTGTTTGGTTTATACTTTTGGAAGTTATATAATGTCAAGTAAATAGTACATCAAATCAGTGGACACTTGATTGAATGGATTAGCTATTTGTATGTACTCTTTTTTTGAGGCATTTAACTGTAGTGAGTTCAATGGAAATATAATTTAAGATGAAAGAATTTGCTATTTATTGTCAAGGAAAGACACATTTTGACTACTGAAAATGTTTGATGGCTAGAACCTAATACTCAAATGGTGAAATAATTTAAGCAAATATTTGATTCCATGGCAAAGGTTTAGAGGAACTGTTTATTGCATGCTTTTATGAATAGGAGAATTGATTTGTCAGAGTGATGAGTTATCACACAGTCAGAAGGGGCAAAAAATTTAGCATGGAGCTAAGGGAAGAATATCACGTGGATGACCAACTGAATTTTTCTTTTTTGGTTCTAGCACAAATGAGATAAAGATTAAAGCTCACTTTAAAGTTCTATATCAAATTCAGCTGCACATTGAGCATGTATCTTTTCTATTCCTTGGAATTCTTCTCTATTCTGATGGCATTTTTGCTGAAATGCAGCCGGATTTGGTGCTTTTCACAGGCACGTTCTCTTGCTTTCAACTCCGTATGATGTTTGCCCACACAATATTATTGGGATATCCACAAATAACGATAGCTATTCCATTTCTCCAGCACCTTATTTTATTTCCAGCTGTAACTCAAATCCTGAAATTCTACAAGCGTCACGCAATGCATATTCTGCTGATTTACACCAGGTGATTTTGGCAATGAGAACGTTGATCTTGTAAGGAGTATTGCAGAGGTTGACATTGCAAAAGCAGTTATTTTGGGGAATCACGATGCATGGGTTACCCAAAAGTTTTCTGCAAGGTAAGATAACTTGTGCTTATGTCGAACTATGTGCCTAGAAGCTTGTCAAAATTGTTGCTGTACTATTACTTGTCTGGATATTTTAGGTTGGGCTATTGATTGGCTCAATCTTTTACTTATCTTTGTCCAGATTTCTGCTTAATGTTTCATTATTACATAGTAGAACTTTGTTAAGATAGACAAACAATATTTTCTTTGCTTTCCTGCTAAGTGCAAGGATGATTCATATCTCCACCGTCATTGTAGTACTAGTGTGGCATTGTAAGTTTTACAGTTTATGTTTTGTCTTCCATTTGGAGTTCTTAGTAAAATTTCTGACACGCTTTCTTTTTTTTTTTTTTCTAGTAATTCTTTTCCTAGATGTGATATCATACAAGGACATGAATTCTGAATTGTTAGAAATTGCTGGTTTAGGGCAAGGCTCCTTCAGGCTTTAATTGCTCAAAATGTAACTTTTGGTCTTTTATGAACAAAACAATGGATCTGTCAGAAATCCAATGCACTTTCGGCGGATTGTTTGAATTCCAAGTTTCTGATAAAGGGTCTTGACTGGACAAAATTATCAGTTGGGTTACATGCTATTTTATACTTTTTCTAGCTTCCAAAGATGATTGTCAAATCTATAGGAGATTTACATTGAACTAGAACAATGTCTTCATTCAGTTGTATTCCAGGATCCTGTTCAGTTTTTGATGGAGAAAATGGAGTCTCGGGGTGCAAACCAAGTTTGTGTATTGTCTTGTTCAATCCAATGAGGCTGAGAATGCTGTTTTACTTAGCTTTGATTTATGTGTTGTCTTGTTACATTTTATAGCCCTGTTTTCAAGTTTTGACATAAGTTTTTCATTTATTATAGGAAGAATGGTTTCTTGCTTCATTTCTGTTGGGATCTAAAATTCTACCTGAAGTTATTAAGCCATGGGTTGAATGTTATTGTTTCTCTTACTTTTTGATTTATCACATTATGTACATCTATAACCATTTTCCTGCTACTATTTAGCTTCCCAAGACCACATGGATAGTTTTTTGACTGCTGAATATCAACTTTTGTGATCAATATCTCATAGGCTTCATCTCTTTTTCCCTTTACATTCTGATTTTTGCATCAATTTGATTTTCAGGGAGAAGGATCCTGTCCAACTTCAACTGGAATGGTAAGTTATCTAGTCGCACTATTTAAAATTTTAGGAAGTTCGAGAATTGAGGCAGAAAAAATTCAGATACCACTCATTCAATATATTCTGTAACTAGAGCTTCCAGTTTCATACTTCAGAATATTCAGTTTCTGCTTTTTAAGTTCAGATCTGTTGGATAGGAGCTGATATTCTTTTTTAGTGCTCTTATTGGGCCAGTCGTCATTTAATGAGCTAGACATGAAGTAAAGCTAGATGTTTGCCATAAAAGCATTTCCAGTAAGTTCGTCTGATTCTTTTGGATCATTAAAAGAAAAATATGAGGAGCAATGTCTTGGCTGCTGTTCAGGTGGAAATCCCTCAAAATTGGTTCAAGAACCTTATGGCGTATCCATCTGTACTAATCATTAGAATTAGAGAAACGAAGCCCAATTAAACGAAAAATGTCAATGCACAAAGACAGAAAATAATGCTCAAATTTGAGAAATAAAGTTAATATTTCTTCTTTTGAATTGCTAAGATGCCTTTTCCATGGTCATAACTACAATTCACTCAATTAGATAATGAACGAAGGTCTTTCTTACTGATATCACATGGTTATATAATCTCTGAAATGGGGTATTACTTCCATCTCGTTTCTTTCTAATCACCTTAATTCTCCTTTCCATGCTGGAATACTGTATAAATGGTCTTTGTTTGCTATTGGAACAATTTTATATAATCAAAATGCTTGATTGCTATTGGAACTATTGAATATATGGTCAAAATGAACAATAGGCTTTTGACTACATAACTATATACTGTCAATGGCTTCAAAAAGTTTTTCCATGAAGAGTTGATACTTTGAGTCACTTTGAGCTGGTAGATGATTTTCATCACATTTCCATGGAGGGTTAAAGCTGTCTACACATGTAACCCACTATGGCAGGAGCTTTTTGACTGGTTGGGCCCTGTTTCATAGCATGTGTAAGTTGGTCTTTCGAAATTCTTGCTCTACTCCACTTATAAAAGACTGAAATGGAAGTCCTATGGCCTGCATGTATAAGGGCATGAACTTTGAATTAGAGTTCTAGGGAAAGCTTCAATTCGATCATAACCTGGAGAAAAAAAGGTTTGGGCCTTGTTGTTTTGTGGTGCTATAGCTGCTGTTGCATTAACATCTGTAATTTCATTACTGCATTGTCAACTAATGAACTAAATTCTGAACATTAAAAGAGAACAAGATACAACATTTCTTTGTTTTTCAATATTTATATGTGGACCGCAATATCAAAAGTTTTCCCATTTACATTGGTTAGTCTAGGTGAAGAGCATGTTGGCTACAGACGCATTGATTTTCCGTCAGTGAAACTGAGTATTGTCGGGGACGACCATTCTCATGTGGTGGTAGTGCTCTCTTCAGGAAAAAGCTACTGGTTGCTAGGTATGATTAAGTAAAGCTCTTCACTCATTCTCTCCTATTTTCTCTGTCCCTGTTTCTGGAATGGAATCCACACAATGGAGGAGAATTGCAAATATTTCTTCATTGGCTAGGCAAATAATGAACATGAGATTGTATTCTTCCAATCATTTTTTTTGCCTTTGACAGTATTCAGAGGTTGACTCCAAAATTCCTCAACAGTCTGCAAATATGTTGACTGATTATCTTATAGTAAACTGAATAGGTATCCTTCATCTTTCCCATTGCTCAGCCTTGTGGTTGCTGTTGATCAGTCTAAACTGGGATGTAATATGTGTATTCTTGTTACAACTCTAATCTATGAGAAAAATAGTGAGGTGAAGATGGACTGGAAACATGATCCTTTCACTACTGCACAAACTCCTGTTCTCTCCTTCGCAGTTCCAGCTTCATTTCTCTGAGACTTGTAACTGCTGTAGTTTTTGGGTTTTCTGTAATAATGCCCTTCTTCTGAACTAAATATAAGTTGGATAATTATATGGAAAGGATGCAATGCTTAACATCGAAATTAGATATGGTGCATTAGATGCAACCAATTAAAGGTGGATGCAAATCGAACAATAAAGAATTGGGTTAATTTATGGTTTGTCTAATAGAATCCTGGGAGGAATGGAAAAGGAGTTGACCCTCTACCACAACTTTGCTTGGCAGCTAAGTAAAAATTTTAGCTTCTTTAACCACACTCTGAATCACCCTAACTCCAAAAACAATTGTGTGGAGATTTGGATAGCTGTCCTCTATTAGTCCTATGGCATATATATGTGATATAAATCCGTATGGAGAATACCTTTTCAAGAAGGATAAGGGAAATATGACAGGACAATCTTTCCTCATGCGTTCCTGTTCTGTTGCAAAACTCCACATTGAGAAAGTTAGCTCCCTTTCTGAAGAATCCAAATAATGTTGTTCAGTTTTTCTCTCCTTCCTTTATAAGACACCTCCTTCCAGAATAGGTATTAATTTGAAGCAATAGTTAATGGAAACCCTTCTTCCTGGGTTAAATCTGGCGTCCTGCATATTACCCTTATTTCATTATGCCTTTTGTATTCTTCTATGTCTGTATTATGGCCTCATAAGTTTTGTCAAAACATAGTATTGAGATTGTTCCTCATTTTGAACAAAGAAGTTGTGCTTTTAGTGATTGTAATTTCAAATTCATCTTTTCATCATCAATTTTGATTCAAAAACAAGGTAAACCTGTGTCTTCTTTAAACGCTAGTCAGATCTGCTGCCACAAATGCCTTTTCATGTCTTCTATTGCTGTTTAGGTAGCACCTCAAATCCCGTGGTGATTTTTGTTCTCAGATATGCAGTTGACAACATGGGTGAAAGTGCGAAGAGGATATATCAATCTGCGTTAGGAACTCCTGAAGATCATTCAATCATCTTACTGGCTCATAATGGACCTACTGGTATATTACTTTTGCTATTCTGCCATGTTTTCAAGTTCTAGCAGCAGGAGAAGCTGTAGTGGCCAACTGCAGGATAAGCTTTAGTGGTCAACATCTTGCAGGCCTTGGGTCCAACGTGAATGACATATGTGGAAGAGATTGGGTCTTTGGAGGTGGTGACTATGGTGATCCAGGTAATTTTTGTCACGTATTTTATATGTAGCCAGCCTGTGAACTGGAGTTCTTACTAACATGCACTAGCTTATGGCTCCAATGATTGCAACAGGAATATACAAGTTTATGTAGTAAGAGTAATCCTTTTCCATATCCACTAAAATGAAATTTTATGACAACTAGATGACAATGTTATTCTACAGATTTAGCAGAAGCAATATCCCATTTGAAAGACACCACCAAATTATCTATCCCTTTGGTGGTATTCGGTCACATGCATAAACAGCTAGCATATGGAGCTGGTCTTCGGAAAATGATTGTTTTGGGGGAGGATAACACTGTATATTTGAATGGGGCCATTGTTCCTAGGGTAAAAAGACCGAGAAATGAACAGGAAAGCCGTAAGAGGAGCTCCACATTGAATGAGACACCAGTTGCACCGTCAGAAGCAGGAGGCACAGTGCGGGCCTTCACAATAGCAGAGATCTTGGACGGACGAGTGGAGAAAGTTACAGAAACTTGGGTTTCAGTGGCTGGAGAAAATGTAACCTTAGAAGAAGAACACATAATGTTCAGTAGGATAACTGCAGGTAATAGGCAGACATTTTAATGCTGTCTGATATGACAATAAATATCACATTCCTGTGAAGACAAACTTGTGGTCATGTACATAAAGGACATAAGCTTGGTCAGTCCGTAATTTCATACTCCCTTTCTTTGGTTAAAATTTGTGTACTTGTACTTTTCCTTGAATTTCAGATCCACGTGAACTGTGACTGTTTTCATACATTTCACTTGAAGCAAGTTGCCTACCAATGCCCTTTGCTCGTTCTGTGACTTGTTTATTAGAGGGCCACCATGGTGCATCAGTAGTTTTTATGCAGTTTTAAGACCTTTTTTATGGTCTCTCTTTCCTTAAATGTGGTTTTTAGTATCAGACATTAGATTTGTTATTATCCGTGTGCCAACAGGTTTCTATGTGATTGCCAAGATTTTAGTGTACTAAATTCCATATCCAATCTGGGCTTTCTGGGACGTACTACAATCTACCTCCAGAGTTATTGCTCTTTTCCCTCTAAACTGCAAATATTAGCCTGTGGCAGGCTGGAAGCCTGGAGGCCGAGATTCGAACCCTTAAGCCAGCGAGCATGGGGTAATTTATTTATTGAATAAAAGGAAACGGGTACTTTCATATGGTAGTGATGATCCATCACCTAGATTTCTTCAAAAGTATGCAAAATTAAAGTAGATAGTCAGCAAAGAAGTTAACAACGTGTTGGTTTTGACTCATTCCCTTTTTAATCAAATCATGGTTGAAACCCCTTTTAAGAGCTCCATTTTTCACCTTTATTTCTCTTAGGACCAAACTTTTGCGAATGCACGAACTTCCAAGCATTCAATGGCTTTATTGACCAATCTTTACCTTAAAATCGAAGCTTTCATTCTAATGGTTTGCCTTTTTCTGTGGGTGGAAAGTTTATGCACCCGGTCTCTCTTAGAAAGTCTGCGAAGGAAATGTTTCTTACAAGGTGAAATATGGAAAAGAAACATTGGTTGCAAGATGTCTCACATTGTTGCTAGGTGGTGTTAGGACATTTACCAAAAGAAAAATCTGATTCTATGCAATAGGACCAGAGAAATAAATCAAAAGATGATTCACCTCTTAATTTTTAGGATTTTCTTACTTGTGTTTATCAACTACGTATCATGTTTCTCACATTACTTTTCATAAGAGAACCCTTACTAAAATACTAAAAAGCATATAATGAAAGTTCTTGGTTTGGTGGGCTAGCAACATTTATACACCAGAAATTCTATCCAGTTAAGTTCTAGCCTAAAAACAAATATTGGATTCTTTTGGACATTCCCTTTTTTTTTTTTTTTGTGGAAACCGGGGGTGTTCATACAATAAAACTGAGTTGATTAACAAATATTGGGATCCTTTGTCTCTCTTTTTCTATGTTTCAATTCTTTTGACGAGCAAGCAATTGAATAGTCATTATCAATATGTCATGACGTCTTTCTCATAAAACATTAATTTGCTCATCACTTTGTTGCATTTTGCTTTGCAACCTTAAAAATTAGGATACCAAGAAATTTTCGTAGCTTATTGGGAGATTCAGAAGCTAGGATTTGGAACAAGTGAAATGCTATGTTATATAACCTTAAAAATATATATATTTGTTAGATTACCAATTATGAATCATGTTCTGATTTTTAATGTTATTCATTCTTTGAGCAACCCAAATTTTGCTTGATTTCCCTGCATGTTTCATTACCTTTGAGGGTATGAAGCGTGGAGAAGAATGATCTCTCCAATTGCAAAGCAAAAAAGTAAGGCGAAAATATGCAATGGTACCATTATATATACATGACTTTATCCTTCTTCAATTCTTAAAAAACATGCATGACCCTTGATTTATTTCCTTTTTGCATACATCATTTCGATTAACTTTCGATCCTAAGAAAAGCTCAGTTGTTTCTCACTTGTGCATATCTATATCCTCATAACATATAGTCCACCAAGCAAAGATGTTTCCCAGTTTTATATCATTTTCCTACTAATGCACATTGATCACATGGCTGCCTTGTTCTGTCTATGTGTGCTGCTATGACCTCTTTATTATAGCCATCATGCTAATGCTTTTTGTTCATAGATTTTTCGTAGAAGATGCCTTCTTGCATGGTTACGTTTGCAGTCTCTAATAAAACTGGAGGCTCTTTAGTTTCGATAAAAATGAAGATTTTTAATTAATCTATTATTTTTGGGAATCCAATGTCTACTAAATTAATATTGCAATCTAGCAAAACCTTTCAAAGTACATATTTAATTAGAATTGCCTAGGATTGCGTGTCAATGGAATCAGCTCTTTTTTATTTTTGGTTTTTCGTTTAATCTAATTGCTTTAAGGTTTTTCTTCGAATATCACGTGAAAGTTTTCAATTAAGCTCCAAAATTTGGTTAAAAAAATGCTCCTGACAAAGTGGGTTTTCCTAAGACTGTTTTCCATATTTGGATGAGGGTCTGAAAATTATTCCAAATTATTATTTTATGTTTACAGCTAAGAATACAAGGGTATTATGGGCTAAATTAACACTTCTAACAAGGATTTTACAATACTGGGAAAGTCATTCATACCTCTAGGATTTATAATTTTATTCAATAACAATCATGAAGCAAAAGAAAAGTTATCTTAGACCATATGCAATTTAGTACTTGCTTTGGAAGATATATTAATTTCTGTGTCACCATGTCTGCGATTTTAACTCCTACAACCACCGCTACTATTAGTTGCTAATTGGCATTTGTCCGAAGCCGATTGAGATTTGCCGCGTAATATTCACTATTAATTAATACTTACTTCTCAAATCTCGTATGAGGATTTACGCAGGATCTGGTGATTGAATGACAACTATGCAGTTACTTACCCTTGTTTGGATTACCATTTTTTATAGGAAAAATTTTCATTTTCAATAAATACATTTCTGATCACCTTTTTATCTCATATATATTAAATCGTTACAATAATATAAAAACTTTTGAAAATAGCAATCCAAACACTCACATCATGGTCATAGATAGGCATGTAAATGGGTCGGGTCTTACCCAAATCCAATCCAAACCCAACATACTTGGTAAGAAAATTCAGACCTTATCTAGATCCAAATCTTGTAAGAGAATTATGGACTTAGGTAGGGTTTGGTTTTCTATTATTCATATCTAAAATTAGATCCAAACCAAACCCTACCCGAACCTATATATATGTAATTAAGTAATATTCTATGATCCATACTAATGTATGTATCTATATTATTTCATTTATAAATTAATCTAATATTCTATGGTCTAAAAAAGTACCTAATTCCGACTATTTATTGTATGCCTCGTTGTCTTTCTCTTCCTCTCTATTTCATTTCATTAGAAATTTAGCAAATTATTTCTTGTGTCCTACGATCTCTCGATTTGTCTTTACTATTCCAGTTTACTCAATTCAAAAATTGGAAAATTCAAAAAATATTCCATAAGATGTGATTTGGTAATAATGAATCTACGGTAATGTTTTCGATTCATCTATACGTATAGTAAATAGTTTGTGCATGATATGTTAAAATAATAATATATTCAGAAAAAATATCCATTAATACCCATTGGATATCCAGACCCATGAGTGCATGGGTCTAGATTTGGACTTACTTTTTTTAAACCCATAAGGATAAGTCTAGACATCGATCTAACTAAATTTAATAGATTTAGATGTGGATTAAAAGGACATAACTTCAAACCCCATCCATTAACATGCCTTGTCCTATATTAGGTTTGGGATTGCAAGTTCATTAAAATGATGAAAATGCAAAATGCTGTGTTGAGGAGTCTTAGAGTGCTAAAGAAGAGCATTCTGGTGAAGCGTCAACCTTTTGTAATCTGTAAAGCAACACAACAAAACAATGAGGGAATGTCTGATTCTGACATTTGTCTGCCTGAAAGCCAGACTTATTCACCCCAAATCTGCACTTCACCTTCCTACTTTCTTTCTCCTCCTGTATAGATCCACAGCAGCCTTTGACCGAATCTTGGCCGTCCACCATTCTCCTGAATTCCCCTTTGGCCTTTCTTTATTTACACATTTGGCATCCCATAGTTTTCTTAGATCCATCTTACTAGTAATTGGAAGCATAGTTTATGACATCTCTAATGTCTATGTTTTGTTATCTGTGATTTCTCCTTGTTCTAGCTTGAGACGATTATGGGGGCACCACCGACCTTTGAGTCTTTCAACTTATGAAGAGCCAAAATCACCCCTTCTTATGGCAAAATTGTGCAATAAAGTTTGCTATATATGCTATGGTATTGATAACTTATCACTGTTCATACCATTTCACTCAAAATTCTTGAGTCTTTTTAACTATTAAACCTATAAATGCACATAATACAATCACGTGAAACTCCGGCTTGTGTAACCAATCCCTTCTTATAGTCAATAAACTTGATGATTAGCATGATTATTCTTTAACCGTTGCCTACAACCATAAGTCAACAAAATCTTAGGGGCTGGCTATATACCAAAATCCAAGGTACAAGATTTGAAAACAACCTTGATGAGAGACTTCTGGCCTATACTCTGCCATCTTGAAGCACTCTTAGTTCATGATTAGGCATGCAGGACAGCAAATTTCCATGGTTTTTGTTAAAACTTGTTCAACATTGGCTAACATAAGCATGAATTCATTATGCAAATCTTGGTTCTGAAAAGCTTGAGGTGTACAAATTGTTATTAGCATGCCATTTTGCAAAATCTTATTACTCATAGAATGGTACAAGTAATAAAGAAAATGTCAAACAAAGTTGGTATGGCTTCCGTTCCATCATCAAATTTATTCATTTTTTGAGAAAAACGTGTATGTGCATCTTTTTGTATTCAATTTTGACAAAAGCATGAAAAGCAATACTAGTTGGCTAAGCTAGATTGATCTTTTATTCACCTAAATTATGTTGGTAGGTTTTTGAAAATATAAACATATAATAAAAAAGTTATATGATAGTAAATTCAACTATAAGCGTACGATAATACAAAATAATAAAGAAACGTATTCAATTAGATAATTAATAGAAATCAAAAACTCTATCATGTTAATTACTATATGGTAATTGCTTATAATTTTAAAGATTGCTATATAATGTCATATCAAAACGAACGTGAGAAAAGTTCTCACACAAATCATCATTGATTTGGAGATCTATGGGGTCTAGTGGTCTATGCCAAACACATACTACTAGACTAGTGGATAAGCTGGGCATTCCCACAGCTCAATTAATCAAGTGTAGCTACCAATCAGAGCCAAAAGTTAATATATACCGTCACCTTTTCCATATGGTCCAAACTCCTAATCAACTACGGCAATAATTAAGGCCAAACTTGACTTTTCAACTTTTTCTTCTTGATAATGGGTGTCCATTCTCTTCCCAAAAACAGCCAAGAGAAAATAAAAAGCAGTTGGTGTAGACAGTTCATTCCAACCAACATGCAACAGTTGATTTTATACTTGCTTTAATTAATTCTTCTGGGGCTTTGGTTTTTTTTAGCTCACCCCGCTTAGATCGGATCTTTCTTCGTTTTCCTACCAACAAACCACCTAAAATCAAAAGGAACAAATTAAAAAAATGGAGAAAAGAGAATGACAATTTTCCGGGCAAAATAGCAAGAAAAGTCGGGGATTATCTTCATGATTGGCTCTTTGTCATGGCCTGAAGCAATACTGGCTGTTTTTGAAGGTGATTTTTCTTTAAAGGGTTGGTTTTAATGGGCAATGTAACATCGAACGTGGCTGCAAAGTTTGCATTTTTTCCTCCAGACCCTCCGACATATGATGTTTACAAAGATGAAGATGGCAAGTATATTTGCAGCGGATTAACAGCTGATAAGAATGTAGATGTTCATGTGTTGGATACAAAAGTTGGTAATAAAATTGTGGCTACCTTCTGGAAGCACCCTTTTGGGAGGTTTACGCTTTTGTATTCCCATGGTAATGCTGCTGATTTGGGCCAAATGCAAGAGCTTTTCATTGAGCTCAGAGCTCACCTTCGTGTTAATATCATGGGGTCTGTTTTTTTTCCTCTTGACCATTGTATTTGCCTTAACCAACGTGCCTTCTTGTCTATGAGTTGTTTACAGTAATTGCTTTTGTGAGTATGATTCCTTTCTTTTCTGGTTTCAGCATTGAGTGCTGTAAAGTTTTGATTTTGACGCATTTTCTTGGTTGTGTAAACTATCTTCCTGAAACATGTACACATATACTCTCGAACATGTTCATTTAACTGCGAAAATTGCTTTGGGTCATTTCATTTTTTTCTACCTTGATTTCTGCTGAACTGAACTTCTACAAGTTGTTTGCTATGTCTTGCTGTTCTGCGTTCAAATGTTTTTAATTAGTGGGCCTGTGAGTTTGATGTAGTAGGTAAACATTTCTGTTGGTGATTATAATCATCAGAGAAGTCTAGCTTATATACTGGCAAGAATTTAGTTTCAACACATTATTGGCACTTCGTTATTCCTGCTTTTTCTGCATTTAATATGACAGTTTTATTTGTCTATTCTCACAGTTAATTGAGGTGGTGGTTTTTTTCTTTTTTTCTTTTTCTTTTTTTTTTTTTTGGGGAAAGTTAGCAATTGAAATCCTGCTTGTTTTCCTCCTTCATTTACCCCCAAAAGCTTTTTGAAAGTTATTTTAGCCTGATGCTTGATTAAACATAGCTAAGTTAAATCTTTTGAATATGTTGTATATATATATATTTTTTGGCAAATTATCCTGTAGATCTTCAATCTAGCATCATTTGCTTTTATTAAGACGAAGGTTTTAAACTAGTCCTCTTCCTCAAGTCACTAAATTTTCATTTCTTTCAATCATGGCAGCTATGATTATTCAGGATATGGAGCTTCCTCTGGTAAGGTGAGAAAACATGAGACTGTTTGTACTGAATTTCCTACCATGCAGAAACAATGTATTTTATTCCTAATAATTGACCTTTGCTTGGGCAGCCATCTGAGTTCAACACCTACTATGACATAGAGGCTGTATTCAATTGTTTGAAGAATGAATATGGAATAAAGCAGGAGGATATCATCTTATATGGCCAATCTGTTGGGAGTGGTCCAACACTACATTTGGCTTCTCGTCAGCATAGGTTGAGAGCAGTTGTTCTGCATAGTGCTATCCTTTCAGGAATTCGAGTATTGTACAATGTAAAGATGACATTTTGGTTTGACATATTCAAAGTAAGTATTTTCCTCTTGTAGTTTCATGTTTCTCCACTTCTTTCCCAAATTGACATTATTTTGTCTTTTAGTCAGTTTGATGCTGATGGTGATCACCCTTTGTCCTTTTGCTTTTCATTTGTTTACCCACAGAATATAGACAAGATAAGGAATGTCAGCTGCCCAGTCTTAGTTATACATGTAAGAAGTGGCTCATCTTTTGTCTCTTCAGTTCCATCTATTAGATATATTTTCAGTGCATCAATTATTATAGATTGTTTGTTGCTCCCTTGCTGGTAAGTTGTAACCAAATCTTCAGCAACCCTGGTGGACAAATCAAATTGCCAAACCATATGTAGTCTTGCCTTTTATTTAACAAAGTAACAGAGTTTCTCTAGTAAATGGTCTGTCATGTTAATCAAGATTTGCATTCTCAAACTATTCTATTGCTGTTGTCTTTGTATAATCTTTTAGTGGAAAAGAGCTACTGGACAAGCATGGACTAAATTAGGACATATGACAGATACTACGTAATTAGTTTGGCTGAGATAAACATCTCTGCCTTGTGCAAAGTTAGAATGCAAAAATCTTCTGGTAGGTACAGAGCAGTGCAATTACTTAGAAGATCTGAAATGGAGGTTAGACTCCACTGGTATCTCTGTCTGTTTGACTTTGTATTCATTCAAAGTCAAGGAGCTCAAGACTTGTTCTTGGAACTTATATAGATATAATGTGGGATGAAGACTATTTGCATTTACTGATTTGACCAGTAGTTGTCTACAATTGTGGTTAGTTTCAATATAATCTCATCGCGTGAAACTTATATTACTTTCTTTGGACATCTTGGAAGCACTTAGTTGAACTAATTGCTAATGTATTGGGCAAGAATACCAATATATTGCACATTGTAACTGCAAATTGTGTTAATCTTGCTTTTGCTTATTAACATTGTCGTCTTTATTAAATCACAAATACATCGATGCTCTGACAGAACAAAAGGCTGTTTGTCAGGCTGTCCACAGCTAATAAATGCTTTTTATGTATTCTCTAGCTTAATATTTATCCTTTCCATTGTTACAACACAATGGTACATCCACTTATATGCTGCAATAATACAAATGGAAAATCCATGTTAATAGAGAGTATCTTCAAAGGGGTTTATTGTGCTAATTGAATTCTACATGCAAAAGCAATAAATTAAATGCTTAAGGTGGATGATTTAAAATCTTTCACTTGCATTCTGCTCTAGTTGCTTTGCTTGCATGTTGTTAATGTGCTTCTTACATAAAAAAAGCAACATATCATTTTTCAATTACTATCCCTTCCTGCTTGCACTTTTGAGAAATGATCATAAATCTCTTTGACTGTGTGCTTGCTTTCTGAGATTACAGTTAGAAATTATGCTAAGACCATCATAAAGAATCCTTTAACAGAATGAATTTAGAAATTAGCTTTATGTTTTGTGTCAATGGTTGAATCTTCTCTTTCATATCCTTTGTTTGGCATTTACTTATGGAAACTGTATACAAAAGCACAGTATAGGAAAAGGTTCAATGGAGTTGCATACTACAGTATTGAGTTTTGGTGAGTTTGAAGAAGTCCAGGGGCTCTTTGGAGCATTCTGTACTTCAATTTCTGTTTCTTCCTTTTGAACGAGGAAGGGGTAGATTTAAAAAATCTGTCTTCTGTTCCTGTTGAAATTGAAGAAGAGTAATTGATTACAGATTCTCAAATTTTGGATAAAGAGCAGTAAACATAGGATACATCTTCCTTTCTTGTACAGATAAGTCATTATGTCTGACAGTGCAGTTAGATTATATCCAAGCTGCAATAGTTGGTCCTAAGAAAGTTGAGAGAGATTGCGTCTATCCCTAAATACTGCAGCTCTAGCAACTAAAGTTAACAGCTGGCTGTGGCTACGATGATCTTAGATTTCACAGATAGAGAGATGCTATATGAGCCTAAGGTGCATATCTTGCAGAATATCCTTTCTTCCTATCCTGTATGATATTCCGTATGATAGTACCCCATATATTTCCCCTTGTGCTTCAATTAAAACGGTTATCCTGGTGAATGAGATGGTTTACATTTTCCTTTTCTTTGAAATCATGTTCAGGTTTTGCTCATAGATCTGGGTAATTTGGGTTTGAGTGAATGAAATACAGATCAATCTGGGATTTAGTCCATCCCTCAAAGTGAGCATCCTGAAAACAGTTGGAAAGCCTTAGTAGAGTTTTCTGGTATTCCATTGCCTACAAACTGGGGAATACAGTTCCCTTATTTTAGGAGAGTACTAATGTGAATTATATATGGGCGTTTTATTGAGTTGCATTGTCTTCAGTTTCCAGATAACTAATTCAAGGCACTTCAGAACCTACTTATCGTTCATTTTGAGTTTAAAGTACTTATGTAATCTGGGAAAAGAAACTATTTGAAAAAAGTGAACCAAGGACGAACTGATGTTAAAGCAGGTAAAAACTGGAAACAGAGAACAAGGATCTCTTTGTTCCTTTTAACACATAATGCCAACGGTATGACATTGTGAAAGAGCACTTCAAGGTATGCTTGCAGCAAGAGAAAGCAGATGGAGAGCAGGTCTTTAGTGTAGTAAAGAAAAATCAGTGCTATGAAGTTAACAGAACCTTTTGGGATATTTACTCAAGCATACATTTATATTTCCGTTAAAAATATCATTAGTTATAATAGGCTTCCGAAAGTATAGAAGTCAACTACTTAGAAGTCTGACATCAGCTATCAGAACCCAAACATATGTTTGTTCCTGCCTTAACCAAAATTCATCAAACTCTCAGTCTACTCAACCTTGGGATGACGCTCCTGCGTCCTGACAGTCAGAGCACCTCTGGCTTTGACTTTGCTAGAGTCTTTGCATGCCCAAATTCTAGCAGCCTTCCTTTTTACACATACCTGCCACAGAAAATTTGAATAGATATTTTCTATGCAGAATGATCTCCATCTTCTTAATCTGCTTTTACAGACTTGCACCATGATGGGCATTAGATTTCCGGACAATCTTCACCTTCTTAATTCTCTTAGTCGTGTTGAAGAGCCAGAAATTCGTCACAGGCTTGAGGGGTTGAAGGATGGAGCTGCAAAAATCCCACACTTCCTTTGTAGTCATAGGGAAATCGTTGTGTAAAGAAAGGCAACCATGCAGTATGTGTTCTTTGTTTTTAGAAAATAAGAGAAGTAAAGGGAAGGAGAAAAATATTTAGAGATAAGAGTCGAGTTCTGTGTTTCTGAAATACATTAATATTAACAACATTTTCTTAAGTTTCAAATAAAAAAGGAAATATTTGAGTAAGTAACCCAGAACCTCATTCTAGAAAGAGCTGCATGACTAACAAAGAGAGTCACTACTTTACCCTAAAGCCAGATGTCAGCAAAGGAATACAATGCATGGGATACAAGGTCTTTCTTAGGCCATGATTATTGTTTAACATCTCCAATCGAGAACTTCAACCAAAAGGATCAGATTGTCATAATGCCACCATGTTTCCTTGATTCCAGAATCCCTAACAAGCTGCCATATCCAACTTCTGATTAAATCCTTATTTCATATTTGATATGGATCATTCAATGCTTCTCCATGGAAATATTCTGGGATGAAAGGCTTTGTTTTTTAATATACCAATAGAGAATGGTGCAAAAGGCGTGCTGTGATCCTGAAAGTTTATTCACCAGACCTCCAGGAGAAAGATTTATAGTTTTTGTTATTTCTTTTTTTCCCTTTATTGGTGTCTTTGAAGGAGACTAATGCTATTACCAACTCCTTAAGAATTTCAACATCATGAATCTATCTTTCTAAGATTTGTCAAGCAGTTTATTTTTCAATTTGATGTAAACTTAAGAGTTCATTTTTTTCTTAAATTGCCAACCCACCACTGACTTTCTTTATTAGCTGTTAGAAACTAGTAAATGCTATTTCTTCTCTGTAGAGGACATCCTGTGCCTTGTTGAAATAAGCCTGGTAGCTTCTCTGTTTATTCTTTTGAACTTGTGTAAATTGTCAGCCATTGGCGTCACTAACTCCCATTTATCTGGCATGCACATATTGTCATTCCTAGCTGAATAGAGATGAGAGTTAAATTTGGCTGCAAGGATCATTCCAGTTTTTTTCATATCATTTGTTTCGAAAGATAACTGATATCAGATATATTAGCACATTATTTCTGGAAAAGGAAAAAGTTGAGCTTGTCATTTTATTTTCTAGATTATTTGGTTTCCCAAATTTTTCTGTTCTTATATCTCTTTAATAAGCAAGTGATCTCAGTCAGTAGATATCCTTCTTAAACCTAATGCAGGGCATGCCCTCCAGAGAAGTTTTATTTGAACAATGGCTTGCTATACAAGTTAAGCGTTACGCAGAAACTCTGAAAATAGAAACTAAAACTAGTATTTGGACAGTGATGTGTTCTACATTTTTTCGATAGATTGTTATCCTGCTGATTTTCAATGAGATCCCTCTTACTAAGTGGAATATTGCTGCAATTTCTCAAACATTGATCTTTGATCTTGTTGCCATCAAGCGTCTTGGATTACATTACTTCCTCTAACAATTTCTAGCACTAGAATTATTTCACGTATCAATATGGTAGCAAACTCCCATTTCTTAATCAGATTTAGCTTCTTTGGTACCAGTATTCCCCACGATTTCAATTTACAGTTCTGCTTCTTTGAACCTTCTTTGTTTTTGTGTTGGTCAAATATTTTCAGGGCACAAGTGATGACATTGTTGACTGGTCCCATGGCAAGAGACTCTGGGAACTTTCCAGAGAAAAATATGATCCATTATGGGTCCAAGGAGGAGGTCATTGTAACCTTGAGACTTTCCCTGAATACATTAAGCACCTGCGCAAGTTCATAAATGCGATGGAAAAACACTCATTTTCAAAACGAAGCAAAGCTAACCTGGCTCCAACTTCAAGTATAACTGAAGGAAAATATAACAGATGCTTGAGACTTGCTAGAAAGTGAATGAAGCACTTTCAACATATGAAAACTACTGCTCAGACATAGCTCGTTGCCTGATAGGCCATCATGGGAAAAAAGGTGGGATTACTTGCTTCTGTCTAGTCGAGTAGCAGTTTAGTCAGCAATATTAAGCAGTGTGTTATGATCCGTGTGGGGCAGCTAAGCATCCAGACTGTTGCATCCAGGTCTTGCTCGCTTAAAGGTTGCTATGGAGGAGAGCTGCGCGACCCCTTTATTTGATGTGGCAATGTTTCTAATTGACAAAGTTTGAGTCGTTCTGATCTCATGTACACTAGGAATGTCTAGGCTAGACAAAAACTGCTCTTGCTAATAGAAAAGGAAATGCAAATATCGCTCATTTCTCAAAAGTATCTGTTTAGTTTGTTGATTCTTTATTTTTCTTCTTTTCTTGATGAGCTAGATTCAGAGTACCATATCCCTTACCCATTTGATTCCTCACCATATGATCATGCAATATTCCTATTGCTTTCTGGTTGCAGAAATATGGGAAGCATAATAAACGAGATGCACAACTCAAGAGTAAACATTCCTAATTAAGATTATTTTCTCATCAAGACTGCAGCCGTTCTCCTTTCTTGACCCTCCTGCCAGAAAAAATAGAAGACGAGCAAAACTTAAGGGACATTCCCATTATACGTATATCTGCATTTCTCTTCTGATCATCCTTTACTTCTTTGTCCATAACATCTTAAACCCTCTTTGATTATCGTAAAGGGCTACAAGTGCAAAGCTATCATGTGTAGTTGTAATTCTAGTCTAGTAGTATTCAAGGTTTGATCATAGTTAACTATGACAGAAACTCAATCAAATTAAGGGAGAAGCCAACCTGGGCTACTAAAAAAATTAAATTTTCCGGATTCAAAGGGATTTATCCTCGTTTCTATTCGACACGTTATTAAATAGGACCCTGTTATGTTTGAATCATGACTTAGAATAAGCTACTGCATGTGCTTAAGATTTAGATGATGTGTCTTTGTGTATCGTTAATTAATTTCTTATGTTTTAATGTAAATTCTGAGTAAAGTATCATTTAGTTTAGTTTGACTGCCCTTTTTCCCGATTGATGACTCCAGATGGAACAAATACAACAGACTCCAAAGTCAGTTTCATCAATCCAAAGCAGTTATTTAAGCCTTTCACTGTCAAGGTTGAGATCCCGAGATTTAAAGGTTTCGGGTTCAAATCACTTTCTCCTTTTCCACTTGTTAAATCCTATTCTTCCACTGCCATAATAATAATAATAATAATAATAATAATAATAATAATAATAAGCTCCTCGAGAATTAAGATGGTACAGTGATACTAAAAGCATCTATACAATTCTCAAATCAACAATAGATTCAAATAACAAAGTCTTTTTTTTTTTTAAACGGAAGGTTTGGAGCCGGGACCTGATCTTTTTCACTTTCTAGCAGCATTTGATCTCGAGAATTAAGATGGTATAGTGATACTAAAAGCATCTATACAATTCTCAAATCAACTATAGATTCAAATAACAAAGTCTTTCTTTTTTTTTTAAACGGGAGGTTTGGAGTCGAGACCTGACCTTTTTCACTTGCTAACCGCATTTGATTATTAAAATAGAAGCTCAAGTTAAAGTTGAATATTTTAGGCACTTGTAGGATATCAAAGAAAATTGTGCTTTCTGATTTAAAAGTTTGAAATGTATACAATCCCATTTCATAACAGTATGTTTATCAAATGAACAATCACTGCTAGAGAACAAAATGACAAAGTTTGAAAAATTATGTTTGTCTCAGCTGCTTCTGTCATAATTAATGGGAGAGAACCTGTAGTATGAGAAGGTTCACTGCACTGAGAACTAACTATTCCTTCAGTTGATTCGTCCAATGATTCCTAGAGATGAGATTGCAGTTTCCGAGATGAGAAAAGGTGGGCTTAGCATAAAAGTTAAATATTTGGTCTTCCCCTGTCCAAAAGTGCTTCTTCTATTTGATGAGTTTGACATGGCCAGCTCCATTGTATAAGACTAAAAAGCCAATGACTAAATTATAACCGGTACTTCCAATCCAATGAGGTATAATCTTTGGATTCTTCAACCTTGGATAGCTTATATCGTCTTCCATTTTAACATGGGATAGAACTTTGTATTCAGCATCATTGAATCCTTCCCCCTCTTTCATGTAGAAGCTACAAATTGCCACCTAACCAAGGCCTTGAACTTAATTAAAAAAAACAAAAATTGATTGAACAGATAAAGATTCCAAGAATTCTACTGCATGCTGGAAAGAATCTCGCGCAATGCTGGTATGGGAGGAGACCTGATGAGGTAAAGCCATGATGCCTCTTTTTGTCCTCATCAGCTTGAAAGCTTGTGCTTGAGTTTGTCTGAATCTACACCAAGTAAAGTTTAGGGTGTTAATTTGTCACATTTCCTCTTGGCTTTTATCCAACAAATCCCACATTTCCTCTTGGCTTTTATCCAACAAAATCCCTGTCTCTGTTAACATTTCGTTTTCAAATGAACATGTCAAAGACTCAAAGGCCTTGGATAGTGGATATGGACATTAGGCTTAAGCCAAATTATGTCAACTTATCACTACACCATCGTTCCTTTTCATTTTCATTGTCCTAAATTTGACGTGTCCTATGTGCCAAAATATGACTTGCCAATTGCTTGTACAGAGAATTTATCTAGAAAGTACATGAGCCTAGGATAATAAAACGTCCAACTTTTACTAAGTGCCACGGGATGAAGGAGTAAAAAGCATTTTTCCACTTCAATTCATAGGTTTAGTGGAATAATACTCAATATGGTTTCCCAATATCCAACCATCAGATCTCTACCTGAATGGGTCAAAAATATACTCTAAATAGGGTTAAAACATGAAAGAAGTTATAGGGAACTCAAGCTCAGGAACCATTTTCTCCTAAATAATAATGAAATTTGATAGGTTATACCCCAAAAAAAAAAAAAAAAAAGAACTTGAACCCTATTAGAGTTCCGCTCGTCAATTGAAACTGATGAAAACCACACCAAGGCGGCTCAATCCACTTCTATCCATCAGGGCTAATTACCTTAATTTGTCTTTCCTTTTCTTCTTCTTTTTTCTTTGTGCTTTTATAGCATCATCCTAAACGGATAGTAACTTGAAAGAGACAATGACAGTAGACAACAAAATCATGTGGCGATTTCAGGAGCAGGTGCTGTTTCTATAGCCTCTAAAGCAGACAACAAACCGAGTAATTATGGATTCCAAATCAGCATATATATATATATATATGGCTGGAGGGCTTAGGATAGCTATGCTTAATACTCTGTACTTATCACTATACCCTCCTTTCACTAGTCTCATAAAATTAAGGTTCAAAGAGACAAAATCAACATGAAGCATCATTTACTCCGCCCCCACCACAAAAACCAAAAGAGAAGGAGCAAGTTTAATAAATAAAAAAACAGCAGAAAAAGAGAGGAAAGAAGAAGAGGACAAGGTATTGCATTGGCAGAGAGAATATAATCTGATCTTTGAGATCTTGAATGGGATTCATGCTCTGAACTAAAAAAAAGTCAAAATGTTACATCCTCGTCGTGTGAACAGTGTCAATTAAATCGCCAGCTTATTTTTCAGAGCCAGTAGGTCTTCTTAAGAACGTGGATATTATAAACAACTTCTGATAGTAATTGGCAACTGAATTTTAATTTGTTGTATTTGTATACCACACACTCGAAATTTGTAATCAATTCATGTATAGCTACAAATTTCTCAATTTGGAGCAGCCATTTATGGAATCAAACTACTGCATGCTATTTTAGTAAAGACTAATTCATCTTACACGCAGGGTGAGTATGGAATTCGTTACACGACTATATGATAATTAATTTGCCTTGTTTGGATTGCTATTTTATCTTCCGTCGAGAAATTTTTAGATTTTTCATGAATATATTTTTCAAGCATCTTTTTACCTCATACACATTAAATCGCGACAGTATATTTTTCTACCAGAACTCCAATAAAATAGCAATTCAAATGGGTTCTAATAATGCGATGCAGTAATCGAATATATCTTAGGAGTATAAGATATATAACATAATAAACAGAAGGACTCGCTTGTGAAAAGAAAATTTTGGATTGCAAGTACGCGTATACAGAATTGATATAAAAAAATTGTAAGTGGTTAGTGAAACCTATCTAGAGTTACACGTAAAAGTAAGAAAACACATTTTGGTGTTAAACAATTAGTCTTATATGAACTCCAGGCACCCTTTTGTATGCTATCCAGATCAGCCACCCAAGTTTGTCATTGACGATATACGACAACTTTAGCCGACTGAAGAGATTTAGATCTTGTTATAAAGATGGATGGATGGATGGATGGATGGATTACAGAATAATGCTGGTTACTGAACGCCAATGGAGAAGACAACCTTGCAAAACTTCTCCCATCATGCTGAGTGGGATGCAAACTGACCCTTTGCTGTCAAATAAACAAGATTATTTATTAGGGCCCTTAAGATTAATTAATTAATTAGGTTTGTATAATTAATTCATGATTCCATCATTATGCATAGATTCTTGATGTATATTGCTCCTTTTGCATTGACCATATTTTGTAGACAACCAGTAGGACCTTGTACTGTTATAACCTGACTTGTTTTCACACTCTCCAAACAAAGAGAATGGGATCATGTGGTTCGATAAGGGCAATGATTGGTGGATGTAAAGCACTTTTTTTTTTTTTTCTAGGGATATATATTTGAAAGTCACTCTCTTCCTCTATAATGGGAATTTAATCTTATTTAAGATGGTCTTTGACTGATTGTGTGCCTAGAACTCAAATGGGATAACAATTTTGGGATTTGTGGGGGAATAATTTATGGGGCAAATGGTGACTAATGAATCTTGGAAGAATATCAGCTAAAGGGGGAGAGATGGTACGTGGTGAGCTTTAAATCTAGCAAATTTATAGTGGATTGAAAAGAAGCACACTTTTGGCTTTCAGGGGATGAACATGCATAGAAGTTGATTGGATTGATTTGCCTCTAAAATGTGTTTGATTAGCTGAAGCATTAAAGTTTCAGATAATTCATTGAATTGAGTGATCTATTGCTAATGGATTAAATAATTCTCCACATAAAACAAGCTTTGATCATTATTCTAATCATGCAAGGATGAACCAATTAGGGTTTTTTTTTTCTCACTTCAAATAAAAGGGGATTGACATGATGTCACTTTTGAGAACATGATGATTGTTCTTCCACTATGGATTAACTCCAGGGTTATCCAATTTTAGTTATTAGCTTCACTAAGATGATTGAGTGGGACTCCATTAGAATTAACTGCATGTTACTACCCCTCACACAACCCCTCCCCCCCCCCCAAAAAAAAAAAACTACATTTTATTTGTTATTATTTACTTTAACTTTTACCTGTATCGCAAAACATGGAACTACTGCCCTTTTCTTTTCTAGTTCTCCAGTTCTCATCATTAGCTTTTACCAGCTGAGGAAAATTGTTCTGGGAAGTGTGAACTGTGAACTTTATTCTTTCGCGAATTGGGGAATATGACAATAGCCAACTGCCAGAAGAATCTCTTGTCTGCTTAATCTCGCCGGATGCTTTTATCTTTTTCTTTTTCTTTTTTTTTTTTTTTATGAGAAGCAAGGTGAAAATATATTTGTGTCGGCATTTCAACTCCTAAAGTCATTTGTGTAATCTATATATTATATAACAAAGTGCTGCTTAACCGAAAAAAGAAGTTATGAAGACTTTAAGGAAACACATGCTACGAGATTTGAGCCCTAATACTGCTTGGAAGTCGACGGTGATATATAAATACGTGTGTGTACATGTGTGTATATATATATATATGTATAGATGTGTGTATATATATGTACATACGTACGCATTTTGATTTACAAAAGAAGAAGAGAAAAGGAATAAAGAGAAAAAAATAGAAATGGTTGCAACAATGTTGTGCTTAATAAAATAATAAAAAAGATTTTTTTTTTTCCAGAACAACTTGGATAGATTTAAGTGACTATGAATACTAAAAATCTTGAGTTACTAAATTGTCGCTACATCTTTAGTATTCTAAAGAAAACATCTTTACCCGATCAACTATTGAAAACACAGATAAAGGCAAAATATAGGATAGGAGCTCAAAATGATTTTCGAGCAATACCAATTTGATTGTAACTTAATTTGTTATTTTAACTTAAGATCTGAATTCTTTTTTGTATTTTATTGTGAAATTTGAAAATTAAGTTGTTGCCCATTATATATCTTAAGAGTGTCCCCCCCCCCAACCCCCACCACCAAAAGAATCACATATATTAGGTTGGACTACTTACATATTAGAGTTGTATTTCTTTCCACCTTAATCATCTTTTGAAGTTAATTTTCCTCGTTATTTCTGTTTTATTTGAAGTATGAGAAAAGACTGCAAAAACTTCATTAGCGTTGGTGCTTTTTTGTTTTTTAATTCTCTTTTAAAAACTTTTCAGAACCTACACCAAAATAAGAAAAGAAACAATTTTATACTCCAAAACATTAACTATCTTCCATCATCGTTTCCCATAATTTCATTTTAAAAAATTTTGATTTTTTGAATTTTTAAAAATATGGATGAGTCCAACTTTGGTTACTATCACAAGTCAAAGCATGTTCCCAAAATCATAAATCACTTATCATAGATCACTTACAAGAATTCTTGCAAGTCGTCCGTTGATAAAGTTCCTACATCCAATGTTGTCAAACTCAGACCGAATAAAGACTTGATTGTACTACTGGATCAGGGGTCATTTGGTCGGATCGGTCGGACCGTTCTAAAAAATCCATTAACGTCAGCATGATGTCATAATTATTTTATATTTTTATAAGTTTTCAAAAATATTGAAATTAAATTCGTAATTATATTTTGATAAAATATACAAAATATTTCAAAATATTAGGCTTGTTATCAAATATACAACTAAAAATTATAAAAATATGAATTCATGCCTAAAATATATTCACTATCCAAAACTATTTGAAAAACTAAATTAAAACAAGTTATATCCAATTTGTGATCATTCTATTGGAAATATGGCTTTCTAATATAAGTTGGAATCAGTGATGATAAATTGATAAGATGATAGGATGAACACTTCTTGAATTAAAAATCATTTAAGAATGTAAGTGATTTTAGCCTTTTACACTAAGTGGGTAAGGTTTTCTTATTCCTTTAAATAAATAAAAGTTTTACAATTTAGGTAACTTAAATCATGTTTGAAAAAAAAAAAAAAAAAAGTTCAAGAATTGGGTCAACCAGTCAAATAGGGTTACTAATTTTGCTAGTTTTGATGATTTTGACTGGTTTTTGATCAAATTGGTTTTATACTACTGACTAACTCACAAAGAAAGTTGGTTCATAGTCGGACCAGTTCAATCGGTTGGTCCAATTCAAGTCTAACAATACTACCCACATCAATAGTAAAATTCAAACACACTATATTTTATGAAAAATGACTCATTCTGACCAATGTTTTCAGACTCGGACCGAGCATTGAACCAATTGAGCTCGAGGGTCAGGGGTCGATTGGTCCAATCGGGTTCGATCGGGGGTCGAATCGGATGACGTCATAAATATGTCATAAATATATATATTAATAATATATAATCAAAATAGTATATAAAAAAATTCCCTTAAAAAATAGTATATAAAAATTTCCTCAAATTGGTAGTTTTCAACTTTATATATATAAAATTTTTCTTAAATTGGTGATTTATGACTTTATATATAAATTTGAGAATTTTATATGTAATAAATAAATTGACTTAAAGAATATAATATATATATATAGGTAGATATGTAACTTAAAAAATGTATTGGATTAATTTTACACTTTATTAAAATAATGAGAGGTTAAAGCATATTTACTAAAACTTAAAAAGTGAGTTTGAAAGAATATAATGGGTTAAAGGTGTTAAAAAAAATGGTCAAATAGTCAAATCCGGTCAATCGGTTCACCTAGTCAGACCCGGTCAAACCCGGGTTTTGACCGTTTTTGACCGATTTTTGAATTTTGCAGTTTTGAAGGATGACTCTGACGAGATGCCTGGCCGGTTTCCGGTTCAACCAGTCAGACCGGCCTGTACGATCCGATTTTAAAAACACTAATTCTGACTCATAGAACCAACTTGTATTGGAGTTATGATTAATCCTCTACAGCTCTACTATGATGCATCATGGTGCAAGATGTACATGCCCTAGTCCCCACTATGCCGTCATTGCAGTTCGATTATCAAAGTCTTCACACAAATCATTCATCAACAGAGCGCTCACATTGACAGTAAAATTTGAGCGGGAAAAATAATAGCCCATCTCGACTTACAGAAACAGCTTGTATTGGAGTTATGATTGATCCTAGGCCATGATGCACCATGGTACAAGATGTACACACCCCAGTCCACACTATACCCTCGTTCCAGTTCGATTATCAGAGTTCCCGCACAGATCTGGATCCCACGTGGTCCCACACAGTTAAAAGGAAAATTGAGCAATGTCATTTGTCCTGATTCCCAAGATGGACCCATTCCATCTGACTACCTGCGACCAACGTGTCTTTATCGGACAAAAGGCTGCGTTTCTTCCCCTAAGAATCTCGGGTGGGACCCGTTACGGGTTCAGTTGACCCAATGATCCAATGAAACGTGGCAGTCGCAGGTTACCTTTGCAGGATGGGACCTCATTGCTTTCATTTTGTACTTTTGGTACTTACGTTTGTACCCAACCACTGAACTGAAATGAAAAGAATGGTGAGTTGGTGACCATCCATGAAATTTCTTCTGGCAGGGCTGTACAGAGTTGACATCCATCAGAGGCAGATTAAGTAAACCTGATAATTCGTCCTTGAATTAGTAGAAATTTAATGCCCATAATCATTGCAGTGATGATGCATGGAACATTATTGTCTTCTTATTGGTAAATCTTTTTGTTGTTGATGCAGTTTATAGTCGTCACAATCTTGGATTGGGATTGTATCTAAAGTTTCTTCAATGGAGATCGATAGGAAGAAAGTTTCCTGGTGCATGTATGTTCTAGCATCCCATCTTGGTCCCTAGGCTGATGTTAAAAGTACTACTCGAGCCCTCAAATTTTGCGATTGTAGACGAAAGGGGCCAATGCTCCAAAGCAAAGGGAAAATGGACATGATTTGACCTCAATTAATCTTGGCTCATTTTGCTTCATAAATTGGCGTAAAAGACTTCCAATCCAAAACTAGAATACAATCCTTACTCGAGAGAATAGGATACTATGCAGTATGCACCAATAGTTTGAAACTCCAATATTTGATGAGTAGAAGGTCGATAAAGCTTTGAACCCAAGTTTGCATAGTTTGATAGTCACGAGAATTCTTCCATATTCACCTTGCATTTTGTCATTGACAAGTACAAGGAGGATAAAAATGGCACAGCAGGCAATACTTGGCTTGAAATTTAGCTAGAGAAGAATGTGGACTATTCCAATAAAACTTTTGTCTTGCTTATGGAGTAGCTTTTAGTGAAGAGAAGATTGTTTGCAATCAAACATAATGTGCCTCTAGCCATCAATTTATCTTTTTGGAGTTGCCTGATTTTCATTTGCAAATGCAAGAAATTTATGATTTTCAGCTTGGTTTACTAGTATGAAAGACGATGCAGAAAAAAAAAATTATGATTTCGCACTCTTTGCCTTTTGTTTTTCCTTCACACAGTCAGATCCAAACAGGATTGTAGAAAGAAGAAACCACGTGAATGCGTAACATATTTTTGGATATGACGTCACCTAAACACTGCCATATAAGGAAAGCAACAAATAATTGATGGAGTAATTCATAATGGAAAGAGCAAAAATTAAACGAGGGAATTTGTGTGGATAAATGTAGTAATGACTAACAACTAATGACAACTGTTCTTGTCCATGGCTTCATGCTAGATCCACAAGGAAAGGACATCCTCCAATGCTTAATTAGGAAGACAAGTTCAGAATTCGAATCTTGAATCTGACAGTTAGCGATTGAATGAGTATAGGAAAAGGTAGAAGGATTGAAAAAAAGGGAGATAGACAATGGAAGAGTTATGATGTAAATAAGTATCCTTCTAATTGAAGGCACATAAGCATGTTATGATAAAGATTTTAATCATTTCAACTGATCAATTAGTAACGAGCGAAATAATTCAATCGTTATATACTTTTTGTTATGGCAAAGATTTTAATCATTTCAACATGATCAATTAGTAGTAACGAGCGAAATGATATCGATGTGTACTTTTTTTTTCACTTGTATAGAAATTCTTGACAAATTGGTGATGAATTTCGTCCCTAGCCAATGCTCCTCACATCTGGCTGTGAATTAACAAGAGCCTCCCATCAAATTCAGAATTAATTAGAAACAAGTTGAGTGACCAAGCATCTTTTTAATCTTGTTTATAAAGTTCGTGAGAAATCAACGTAAGACTTTCTTAATCCCGTAAGCCCTTGGTGGAATTTGCGAAGGACATGGGTGTGAATGGAGAACTTTTTCAACTACTCCATTGTCATTAACTAAATTCCTACAAGATGGAACCCACGAGCTAGCTCTAATTGAAGATGTTAGACTTGCTTCGTTCTCAAAAGAAGGAAAGGAAGCAGGATCAAACCCTCATTTTATAAAACGAATGGAACCCATATGTGCTTAGTTTGGTAGTCCAAGTTTTCCATATTTAACTTGCATTGTTAAAGTCCTCGAAAGAAAGAATATTTAGGCCCTTTTGCACACAGACCTGTGTTTGCTTATTTAAAAAGTGAAGTGAAACAAGGAACAAGAAAGGTGTTTAAATGCCAGGAGGAACATAAATGTGAGTGTGTAGAGTTAGACACTAAACAAGATGTATATTAGAAATGCTAACCAAAATCTAATGGGCACCTTAATCCTAACTTTAAAGAATTTTAGTTAACAATTCTTTTGGATTCCGAGGAAAAGAACTAGATTGGTCTAAATAGCTAAGAATCTTTTAACGGGTGACTATTGTGCATTCGTTAACACATCTAGATCCTAACCAACCTAATATGTATATATATCCACACACCAATAATTAATATCTTCCCTTGTATTTATATACTTTCCCTAATTAATCTTACCTTTTCAAAATTTTATGACTGAAATGCATTTTGACGCGTGTCTAATGGGCATCCGTTAGATAGACCCTAATAACGTTTATATTCGGCATGTGATTGAATCTTGCTACAACGATTTAAGAGAAGTGAATGCGTGTATTTATATACTTTCCCAAATTAACCTTATCTTTCCAAAAATTTTATACTTGAAATGCATCTTAACATGTGCCTAATGGACACCCATTAGACAACTCTAATAACAGTTACATTTGGCATGTGATTGAACCTTACTACAACGATTTAAGAGAAGTGAATGATTATCATTCATGTAGATACACGAAAATATATAAAGTAAATTCTATAATTAGATTAGGAAAGTACTGTTAGAGTGGAAATAATATAACTACACATTTACACAGATTTTTACTTAATTGAATTCATCCAAAGATTTAGTACCATTGGCACAAAAAAGGTCTAGTAACGATTAAGAAACGATTTCTTTCCAAATTAATTTTCTCTTCTTTAACTTCTTTTGAGATTAACTGCGACGATGAATATAAGAAACTAGAATCTCGTGCGTCCTAAATCAAGCATGACTAACATATTGGCCGGTCTTAATGGGAAAAAGATTTTGTCCACATAGTTACTTAATTAGATTTAACTATTCTTCAATTTTCCCTTCTTTGTAGCATAAATTAAGGTCTAATTCATGAAGGGAAAAGGAAAAGGAAGGAAGAAAGTCTAGCTAAAAGAATCCTTTAGTTTTTGACATTGTTAATTTCCCTAGAGAAATGCAAAGTGCAAGTTTGCATTTGCTGGCCATTGACCTGTAGTGGTCCTACACATATATTTTCTTTTTATAATTTAATCTTCCTATTTACATTTCTCTTTTGCCATGTCAATCTTGCACATTACAAACTTCTCCACACAATTTGTTTCATTTCTTTGATTTACATGCCCAGTATTTAGCAGAAGCAGGAGTGGCCATCAGTTTTAAGAGACAAAAAGTAATCCCTCTTTTTCTTTCACCATCCTATTGCCCAAAAGGAGACAAATGTGGTACCACACCAAGATATGATGCACTATAGAATGTGACTCTAATATAATAGGTCATCTTTCATTTGTGCTAAATTGGAATGTCACTTTCTAGACAATGAGCCTAATAGAATTACGAAGTAAATTGATGTAGCATTTTCAAATTTGTTTATCAAAATTTCATGAAAAAATTTACCCAAGTTTGAGAAAAAGATGGAATAATCAATTATGAAGTCAATAAACTATTTTAAAGAAGCATTTCAAACTTGAAACAACTATTATATCTAAATTTCTCTCTCAATTAACAGTGAAAAAAGGAATTATTTTGCTGGAGTGGAGAGCTTTGAATGACTTCCATAATGGGAAAAATCTTTGCTGGAGTGAAGAGCTTTGAATGACTTCCATAATGGGAAAAATCTTAGATCCTGATTATTATTTTTAGGAGTTTTTATTAAAAAGATATACTGTAATGGTATAATGTGTGCAAGATAAAAAAAATGATTGAAAAATATTTTCACATAAAAAATAAAAAATTTTGCGCAGAAAACTACAATCCAGCCAAAGAGTATCTTTAGCATTTAAGTCCTAAATAATTACCTGGATTCCCAAAGATTTCCATTGCAATCCAACCACAAAGTTGCCTCACTTGACCATAAATCAAACCCCAAAAGATTCACAACTTTTAAGCACTTTCCACTTACCAAATTTAAGTGGAAATGACTATATTGTGGTGAATGTGAAACCCTATGTCCATGTACATCATTCTTAAATAATCTCAAACAACATTTTTCACACCAAAAGAAAAACAATGCACATACTTCTCCTTATCATTCAACTATATATGGCAAAATGATTAATGCAAATGGTGGGCCAGCACTGATCCACTCCTTGATCTCTAAGCTAAAAAGAGGTCAACTTAATAAACATCATCCTCCACTAAATCCCAACCGTGTGATTCCTCCACAATCACCACATGCGTCCCGGATGGAACTACCAAACACAAAAGTTGAATGAAGTTCGTGTCCAGGATCTCGTACATAATTACAGATCAAGGGGTCATATTTCTGCTGATAGAATCTTCACAAATGAGGGGTCCAGATTAAACAAGAGATTGGTGCAGCATTACGGTACCAGTGGACATCAGCAACAGCCTATCACCTCTAAAGCCTTCCCACTTGAATTTGCAGAATGTGCATGCCTCTGGCTCCATATGAGTTAAGAGAGAGAATGTGGAAAAAGTTCTTGGAAGCGGACTCTCTATTATTCAGACTAGACTGTACAGATACGTTATATAGTTAATTGGTAAATACCATTTTTGTATTTTTGATTGCATTATAATCCACTATTTTATTGATAAAGTTCTTGAGAACAAGGAAAAAGCAAAAGACAAAAACAGAGGAGTGAGGGAGAGGGAAGAGAGGGGCAAGGGGGAAAGGAGGAAGAGTTTGTGATGACTTAGAAACTCCCGATGATTTGTTGTATTGTTGGGTTGAAACCATTCAGTCTCATCTGGCTATCACCATCATTGTCTGTAGTACAGATTTTTTTCCTTCCTTTCTCCAGACAACCAAAGTTTCTTTCTCTGTTTCTCCACCAAAACCAGAGGAAGACATAAACAAAAACAGGCTAAAGCCTCACCCTTTACTGGTTCTTCGGAATTTTTTTCTCAATTGTTGGTGGTTTTCGAGCAATTGGGTTCGTGGGTGCTTGAGGAAAATTCAAGAAAGTGAGTTTCAGTGTTAAAGATTCGAACTTTGTCTCCGTGATCTCTGATTTGTTGCCCTGTTTTCTCATCTTGAATTTTGATGTTTTCTGGATTTAAAGATGACTGTTGAGGAAGTCAGAGGAAATTCAGAAGGTGGAGACAGGAATTATGACAATTTCCCTGTTGGCATGCGAGTTCTTGCTGTTGATGATGACCCAATTTGTCTTAAGTTATTAGACGGTCTGCTCAGGAAATGCCAGTATCATGGTAAGCCATGCCTTGGCCTTGCCCGAATTTGAGTTGACTTCAGATGTTTACTGAGTAATTTCATGTTTATTCTCTGACTTGTGTTATTTTTCGTGTTATTCTATGCCTTAGATTAGTCAAATTTCCGTGGCACTTGGTTCAGTTATGGCTTCTTGAAATTTCGTTTACACATGTGTCTCTCTATTTTTTTTTTTTTTTTTGTCGCCTGTGGGGCATGATTAGATTTTGAAGTAAGATTGTTCAATCTGCATTTGATATGATTTATGATGTATTATCATGAGTAATTTGTTGTTTAAAAAACTCTAGACTCGTTGTGTTTTAAGTGTATCTCGGATGGGTTATCGCTGTTGTTCATAATGATTTGGTTGTTGGTTTCAAATTATAGTTGTTGGAAACTTGGAACATTTAAGAGTTTATGATTTTCAAATCTTTTTCTTTCATAGTGCTGCCTTTGTCGCTTTACCTTTTTCTTCTTTCCTTCTTTTTTTAATTTAATGAAAGACAAAAAATTTTTTGTTCTGAATCTTTTCGTGAGCTTAAAGCTGTTGTGATTGAAGAGCAGCCTCTTAAACTCACTTCGCCAGGGTTGAGGTTTTTCTTCTTTCTTTCTCTTTTTTTTTCCCTTTTTTTTTTTAAATAAATTTACTGAAAGACGAACAATATTTTGTTCTGAATCTCTTTGTGAGCTAAAGTTGTTGTGATTAAAGAGCAGCCTCTTAACTCACTTCGCCAGGGTTGAGATTTTTTTCTTTCTTCTTTCTTTCTCATTTTTTTTAATTTACTGAAAGACACACAATTTTTTGTTCTGAATCTCTTTGTGAGCTAAAGTTGTGATTGAAGAGCAGCCTCTTAGACTCACTTCACCATGGTTGAGCTTCATTTTCCTGATACACGTATACTAATTCAATCGATCTTTCACGGATCACTAACTAACCTATTACTTTGGCTCTTTTTCTGTAAGTGATCGATTGTAATGCTAGAGCAAGATAAATTGTATCAGGTGTTTCTTCTTGTTTCTGGCTTGACAAATACTGTTTTGTATCCTGAAAATGCTGTTCTTCCGTATTTGGTTCTTCTGCAAGATTTACTTTTGGTTGGGGCGTTGTGTACAATGGCATCTTCTTAAGTTACTTGTGTGAGTGCTGTTTTGAATGATTCCATTTATTCTTCTTACTGACCATGACTGATGACTCTTATAGTTACAACAACAAGTCAAGCAAGAGTGGCATTGAAGATGATAAGGGAAAATAAAGATAGGTTTGACTTGGTAATTAGTGATGTTCATATGCCTGACATGGATGGCTTTAAGCTTTTGGAGCTTGTTGGACTTGAAATGGACCTTCCTGTCATCAGTAAGCAAACAAACTTTCTCTCTATTTCATTCGGGAATGCTACTCCTTTCTGGAGTGCATTTGAGAACAGGAGGCATGTCATTTGACTTATCTTCATTGTTTTATAGTTATTTGCTCTGATGAGTAAAGTATAAACGTTTTACTATTTTGTCTCTCGAAATATATGCATATTGAGCATTTAGGCATTATGTTACAGAAAGTCTTAAGTCATTCTATGTGAATTTCTAATAATTCCTTGAATTCTGCCAGTGTTGTCAGCAAATAGTGATCCCAAGCTTGTAATGAAGGGGGTCACGCATGGCGCATGTGACTATTTGGTGAAACCTGTCCGAATTGAGGAGCTGAGGAACATTTGGCAACATGTTATCAGGAGAAAGAAGTTTGATGCCAAGAAACAGGGCAAGTCTACTTATGAAGACAAGGCTCTTCAGGGAAATGGGGATGTCTGTCAAGGGCCTCAGAACACAGGTAATACAGATCAGAATGGGAAACTTAATAAAAAGAGGAAGGATGAAGAAGACGAGAGTGAAGATAATGGACATGATCATGAAGATCCAGCAACACAGAAGAAGCCTCGAGTTGTTTGGTCCATTGAGCTACACAGGAAGTTTGTCGCTGCTGTTAATCAGCTTGGAATAGAAAGTGAGTACTCCTGCACCAATAATTCTGGCCTTTCTTTGTGCTTCATTTGTATCTTTAATTACATTTTCCACTTTTTTTTTCCCAGAAGCTGTTCCTAAAAGAATTCTTGACCTGATGAATGTTGAAGGGCTCACCAGGGAAAATGTAGCCAGTCATCTCCAAGTATGAATTTATCCCCATGGGATTACAAATTCTTTCCTCAATACTGAACAATCATTTGCTTGTGATTGCCAGACGTTTAGACATTTTGGGAATATGTATAGCATGAACGAGTAAAATGGTGTAGGATCATAACAGAATTGATGGTTTTTAAAAGAGTAGAAAAATGTAATATAAGCACCATTTACCTGTGGCCTGAATGTGCACTGGATAGGGTGCTCTCTTCAGCAACTTAATCAACACAAAATATGTGCCATAGCATAATCCTACTTAAACAGAAAACGATTCCATGTACTCAATGACATGAATGACAATTACACTGTCAATGAAGGTCAGTAATGGTTGCCATTTCAATCTCAATTAGGAAATTTACAAAGAAAAGGAGTGAAGGAAGGTGGTATGCTCCAGATTAGTTGCAGTTAACTATTTTATTTATGAAGCACTTGATGCCTAACATTTTAGAACTCTAAAACTTGCTTATTTTCATAGTCCACATTTTGGGTTTTTGGATTCTGATAGTGGAAAAGTTCAATTGTAATGCAGAAGTATAGACTTTACCTGAAAAGGATAAGTTCAGTTGCAACTCAGCAAGCTAACATGGTTGCTGCATTAGGAGGTAAGGAGGCTGCTTATATGAGGATGAGTACATTAGATGGATTTGGAGATTATCGGACCCTGACTGGGTCAGGAAGGCTCTCAAATCCTGCATTTTCTTCATACACACAAGGTGGCATGCTTGGTAGACTGAATAGTCCGGCAGGCATCAACCTCCGTAACCTTGCTTCGCCTACAGTAGTGCATCCAAATCATGCTCAAACTTTCAACAACTCTGCCAGTACTCTTGGGAAATTGCATCCAGCTGTTTCTCCAGCAAGTCAAACTGCAAGTGTTTTTCAGGGAGTTCCATCATCATTGGAGCTTGATCAGTTGCAACAGAATAAGTCAGCCATGCGCATTGGTGACTTTAATCCCATGGACGACTCAAGGATTTTTGGTGCTTCTAGTGCTTTTACAGACACTAGAGCTCTAGCAATCAACTCAAATAGCAACTTAACTGGTGTGCCAAATAACAGTTTAATGTTACAGGGGAATTCCCAGCAAATACTAGCTGGTGGAGGTTTTGTAGATCAATCATCTTTTCCCTCTGAATCATTTAACAGGGATGTTGGTGTTTCTTCCAAGTTTGTGGATCATGGTAGAACTAATGAGAACTGGCAGAGTGCAGTTCAGTTATCAAAATTCCCTTCAAATGCTTTGGCACCAAATGAATCTTTCAGCCAAGGACAGTTGCCTCTCTCCAATGTGAGAGACAATAGTTCTTCGGCTGGACCTCATCTACAGAACAGTCCTCTTGGTTTTTCTTCTACTGCGACCACTTCAGCACCTCTTGAAGATTCAAGAGGAGAAATACAGTGTCAAGAAGGCTTGGTTGGTGGTAGTGTTCAAAATTTGAGCCAAGCATCAGCTCAGCGGTGGGGGTTTTCTAAGCAGAGTTATTCACTCAACTCAAATAATAATTTCAGCACCTTAAACCCTCAGGCTTCTGCTCCTTTAACCCAGACTGGAATCATGGACAGAAGGATGGATATGTGTTTAACTGGCCAATCAGGTGTGGGCTCTTCATCTTTCTTGCAGCACAGTGAGGTTGACAACCCAACGATGGGGTCAAGAGCAAGGTCCAGTGAAGACTACATGCTGGAACAAATAAGACCACAAGGAGGCTTTGTTCCTAATAGCTATGACTCCTTGGATGATTTAATGTCTGCAATCAAACGGGTAAGGGTACTTTCCAATTTCCTGCCTTGCTTATCTAGTTTCTGAATGCAGTATGCAATTATTGTTACTAATTTTACCTAGAAAGTGATCAAGAGGATATTCAAATTAATTTGCCACAGATGAAATCTTTTTATTACATCTGCTCTGGGGTTATTTATATATATTTTTATTTAAATTCTGATTTCACTAGCAAATATATGTCTGTTTTCAGAGATTACTAGCAGAATTCATAATCACTTTATGGCTTTTTTTCCCAAAAGACTCGTATTGCTTTTATATTCGAGGAAAATTCCCAAAGACATGCTAAAGATTATATTAGGCCCAGTAGACTGGAGCACTCTAAACACAAAATCTTCTGACTTAACTTGTTTACCTTTTTCGGCTGTTTGAAGTGTTGGTGTAGATTATATGAATGATGTCCAATTTTGTCCCCTACAAAAGTCATTGCCTTTCAAATTTGTAGGGCGAAGATGCATTTAAAATCAGTAACATCATAATCATCAATAGCCTTACTTTTCCTATATCGTCCATCTTTGTATTAGGATATTATTCCGACACTTTGATGCTTGATGCAGGAACCAAATGGAAGCATGTTTGATGGTGACATGAGTTTTGATGCTTACCAATTTGGGTCGTGCATATGAGGATTGTGGGTAGTGGCTCGTACAGAAAGTCCAATGGAACCAACTTCTTAGAACTCACTCTTTAGGAGCTGTATCATTATGTAATCTCTTTTCTTCCCCTGCTCACGTCCCCCCTTCCCCCGTTACAATCTTTTTCTCTTTATTCTTAACTTCTAATATGACATTGGCCAATCATAAGAGTTAGTATTATAAGATCTACTATAATTCCTTGTATGATCGCTCGTTAGCAAGCTAGTTTTAATGGTTTCCTTTTCGCTGTTCTGTGACTTTCAGCACATTCAACAACATAAAAATATTCTACATATCAAAATGCGTCAAACTTATCATCCTTGAATTTGTTTCGTGAACTAAGTGTTGCTGTTCCTGAGAATCCCTTTTCGGATTTGATAAAAACAAATGAATGGCTACTGAATTTTCAGATATGCAACATACAACAGACTCTCTACGCTTTATTTCCCATGATACTGGTTTTGTTATTGGGAAAAAAAAAAAAAAAAAGGAAGGAAGAAGAAAGAGAGAGAAAAGTTCTGACCTGAGTTTTATGTTTAAAGTTCAAAAGGAATGACAGAGGAAAAAGAGTGCGCTTGGTTTGTTGCCCTGTGCAAAATATTAGCAGAGCAAGAGCTGGTTGGTGTCTTCTTTTCTTACTGAAATAGGTCTCTGTACCTTCTAATACCGCAGAGCTCCCAAATCTCACGAGTTAAAATGCACAGTTGCAATGAGAACTCTTTTATAGATTGTGCTTAGACGAGATTTTGTTATAAACAAGTTTGATGAAGTTATTTGGAGACGAACAATATGCGGCACATGTCAAATGATAGCTCAATTGTTTGATGCTCATGCAGTAGAGCTCTCTCTCCTTATGAAAAGCTTATTCTTTTGGCGTTAAATTTTCCATTCCTCAAATCCAACATTTCAAAGCGGACCAAAAATTCTCAATGGTCCTTGGTAGACAAGGTCTAATGTAATCAAATACAAGCATACGATAGACATGGTATTTACTTGTTTTAAGCATATGGATATCATGATTAATAAAAATAAAAATAAAATAAAATAAAATAAAAAAAACCCAGAAGAAATAAAAGAGTTGTTTTGTGCTGCGCCTGCGTGATATTTAATCAGGAAGTGGTAAAGATGGGTGAAGTAGATGTTTACCTTCACCGACTTATGAGCACACTCATCATAGGAAGTTCAGGTATCAGAAGCACATTCTAACACTGGAGGAAATTTCAGGAAAAGACGTTCAATCATGTAAAAATAGTTCCCAACTGCCAATGCTGCAATTTGACTCAAAAGGATGAAATCGAATGAAAGCAAGCTGTCCCTCAAAAGAAATAGCACAGAAAATAGTACTAAATCATTAGCCCATCTCTAATGTCCAGCAAAATGTTGAGAATACGGTACAACCACCTTTTGTTACCCTTCCTGCTTCCATGCTTCCATTAAAAGCTAACACTAAGACAATGTAATAAACAAGCTGCCAGGTGCTGGCTTAAATGGACTGCCCAGCTCTATCACATCTGGGTGATCACGAAGGACCTGTAAAAATTCTATCCTCGATGAATGCAGAAGAGTTTTCAGCAACATAGCAGCATGTACATCTGTTTTCAATGTAAGCCATCTTAATTACTGGTGGATACAGAGACAAAAGGTAAGATTGAAAGTCGTAGAGAGCAAAATTCTTTTGCAATCTTTTATCTACTGAGCCAGCAAATCTTTTCGCCATCATACAAAAGCTCACCTATTCCCCTTCCCAACCTAGTTGACGGGCTCTATGTTCCCACATGGAAGTTATTTTCCTTTCCTTAGTAACTAGTGCCTGAGCTCGTTCTCTAGCTTCCTCACAAGTTTCTGTGGCAGCATTGCATTTTTCAGCTTCCCTTTGATATTGAGAAGCCAACCTTTTTGCTTCTCCTAAGGTGATGTTCATATGATGCATGTGCTCCTCACCAACAGTCTCTTGCAGCTTTAGCTCCTCCGTCAGTAAATCCACAAACTGCTTCTCCATCTCTTCCTTCAGGACGGGGTCATCCTTTCCACAATCTGTCCTTGCAAAGGAAATATTCAGAATCAGGTCTCTTAATGCAAACATAAACCGTGTGATGCACAAACAACATTCACAAGGGCCTACAAGATAATCTACAATTCTCCTCTTTATGGTGTCAAGTTTCTCACTAAAAGAAAGCTACTTAAGAATATTACTAATCAGCCTCAAAATATTCTATCAACCAAAATTTTACAGAAATGCTTCGATAGCTTCTCATTTCAGCTGCAGTCATAGCAAAGGCTCCTAGATATGCACATAAAGCTGGATTTAAAATGAATAACTACTCATTTAATGAAAACAACAAATGGTATCCTTTTCATTTCATTTATTTTGAGAAAAGAAGTGCTGCATTTTCTTGAGTTGTAGGTTAAGGGAAAAAAAAATGAACAACCACTCAAAACTTTTCCTGCCATCATTCTTCTTTTTCAACTTCTGGCAAACAGAAAACCTGACAATTCTCTAATCCAAGAATAAGAGAGTAGAATAAGAATCTGAAGCAGAAAGAAAAGGCCCTGAACTTCTTATTTGCCAAAAAGAACCTAGTTCAAGGAAGAAGCTCACCTGCAACAGAAAGATTTGCCAAGCCTGCCAAAAGATAACATACAAGTGTTTAGTTCAGGCAATTTCAAAATTTAAAAAAAAAAAAAAAAAAAAAATGGAACCACATGCAAGTTCCTATGCAGTTTGTAAACAAAGCCTGAGAAGCACAAGATTAGGAGTAACACTCCACCACTTGCTCCTGGTAGGATGGGAATTGGGAGTAGAATAACATAATAGAACTGTCCAGACCTAAAGATCATATCTTTTAGAAAAGGGCTCAACAAACTTGTGTAAGAAAAATGAAAAAGAGAATCCTTTCTGCCACATATTAGATTTGACTTTTGAGCTGCATTGGTAAGTTTGGATATGGACCCTCCATGACTACCTGAATGATCATCCCATACAGTTCGCTATCCAAGTCAACCAGAGAAGTGTTCCTTGAATACAATGGTTTCAGTAACAGCAGATGGAATGAACACAAACTATCTGATGTAGAATGCAATAATAAGTGCATTGATGGAGTAATTTTAGCCATTGGGTTTACGAGAAAGCTGATGTGGTTTGATGTGGACCATAAACTATCTGGAATGAACACCTCTGGTGATCATTGAGGCCCCTCTTCCAGAAAGTTTCACCAATGAAAAAGGGCCCTGGAAGAGCACATTTCATTTCATAAAGCAAGTAAATACTCAATTGTTTCTTGGTCAATGTAAATGATAAGTGTGTCTAATTCTACTCCAAGAAAGGGGATACCAATATTTAGCAACTTCAAAATGCTAAAGCAACAAATCTACCAAGACATAAGGACTTATCCGAAGTTCTTAATCACATGTTCTCTAAAGCATGTATCCAAATAAAGTCATCTTGATGGCAAGTAGAAGAAAAGGAATCTGCTTCAGACATAATAGGCATGATTATGGAATGTCCTAGGCAGGAAATAAAAAATTACCAGTAACGAAACAAAAACTTCCATGAACTTAAACACGACTCCAATATAAGTATCTCCGATGAATACAGATATACTGGTCCAAAGTGTGCCCTTGCACCTGTAAAATTATCGCACTAGTTCTGATATGCTGTTTGACTCTTACATTACATGCAGAAAATCAATCACAATAAGTTGGCCACGGGTTTGAAATTATCTTCATTCCATACAAGGATAGACAGTGGACAAGTGAAACGAGCCCATAACCAAAGAATAGACTGTTACGGAATATCATAAGGAATACCACCTCCAGGTGTTGTCATCTTTATCACAATTCCTCCATTCAATTAGGCCTCATTGTTCCATCAATAACAGCATGTATATTTCACATCTCCATTGAGTTGTTTAGCAATCAACAGTAAGCTTTTCGTAAGGAGTTACTTCAAACTAAAAGAAGGCTGCAGTAGCTTAGCATTGTATTTTGTCTATTGCCTTAATTTGTAACAAGCCCTCAACCTTTACTCACACGCCCACCCCCACCCTGGCATGAACTAGCCAAAGAGATGGCAGCAACAAAAGTATGCAGCCAAAGGTTAAAATTTTTTGACTGATGAGCATCTGACAGGAACTGTACTGTGAGCAGAAAATTCTGATCAACAGTTTCAGCAGGCAAGTTCCCTTCCCCGTGCAAATACAAATATACAACAAGTGAGACTGTTCAAGGTAAAGGGCAAGATGAAAGTCAGCAGAATAAGCAGAATATGTTTAGGTTAATGGAGGACAATGGCAACGAAATACAAATGCTCATTAAACTCAGGATCTACTGAAGTCACAACCTGGAGATATCACATGCTTAGACTGCCAAACTTCTTGTTTTCTTGGCCCTTTCTATTTAGATATTTTATACTCAAGATTAGTATGTCGAGATGAGTTGGAAAGTAACAGCTGAAGAAAACACCAATCTAGTGAGAGGAGTCATATTTGATTTTGATTGCTTATTTTGTTGCTTAGATACCCCTGAAACTCTCATCCACTAAAATTGGGCAGAAAAATACCTCTGATAGCATGCAAGCATGTCATAGACAAATCCTTTAATTTCTTAAAGTAGTCAAGTCGTTCAACCAAATCAAGTGAGAGTGACAGACAAGAATAAGAAGAAGCTTCTAAAAGGTTTGGTTAACCTGCAAGCACACCATGAAGGAAATATAAATGGAAGCTTCTAGTTGCAACCACTTTCAAGAATTGAGGTAGGCTTTACGTTTGGATAACTAGATTTATGACATCAACAATCATGTCATCAAAACTCAGAAGTTTCTTGTGTTTTATTTGGTTTACCACACTGCACCAATTTACTTTCTGGTAGATTAGAATCTAGTGCATTAACTGTCACCCAGAGGGGAAAGGATAATCAATTGCAACAGGTGAATCACTTTCCTGTAATTGATTGAATGTGCTGAATACCTAATGCATCACAACATACAGTTCCAAGATCAATTTAATGACGTTTCTGCTCTTTTCCTTCATGGTATTAGAGCTGGTCAATCAAACATCAAACCATCTTTTGTAAACCAGACTTCCTCTCACTTCTTTTCCCTCAATTTCATATGAGTATTATATAACTGCTACATCAATGAAGTACCTCAATAAAGAAACTTAGTTACATCTTCACTATTATACAGCTTTCAACGGCTAATAAATACTTTCAATTCTCCATCAACCTTAAGCACGAAGCTTTTATCCTGAATAAAAAAATATATACAAACAGAAAGAACTCTTAGTATATCACAGGATTCTTTTCAAAAGAGAAGCAGCATAATTATATCTATTTTCCATATCACTCAAGCCATGTAGAAAATCTATTACTCATACAGAAAAATAGGATCTTTACCAGCAAGTGATGCTGAACAAAATACCAAACCCCAGAAATCCAAACTGATCTTATATTCCAAAGGGTAAAGCAAGACACAAAAGGGTGCATTCTATTCTAAGTATGACCTTAGTAACTGGATTTGCATGTGATGAATACTAGTTTTGAGCTCCAGAGTCACGAAACGTAAATTTTCCATTTTACAAACATGCTTGCTTCCTGCATAAAGCATGCAACTACAAACTAACTATTGCATGCAAAGTTCGAACATAGGGACCCCACAAGACAGTTGCACGTGTACCAAAAGCACAGGGTTATGCCACTATGGTACCAAAAGTAAGGAGTCCCCACATTTTTGGTACAGATGGCATCCATCTAGGTGGGACTCCTTAGTAAGAATCTTCCCTTCTGCACACGACGATATATGGTCAGGCTGCGCAATTCCAGAATGAGTGTGGATTTTTTGCTAACGCAAGCAGAGAAGTGATGCATCAGCATTATGCCAATGTAGATGGATACTGCTTGGAAACAGCCAGAAAGCGTCATATAGGGCAATCTATGCACCAAACTCCTAGATTCCTATGCAAAAGCAAGGGCCTTGTTTGGCAGCTAAATTTTTTAGGAGTTTGTATAAAATTTTACTCTAACTTACTGTAGAAGTTGTAGAAAAAATTTTTGAAAGTGGGGTTTTTTATCTGTTTTGGGGGGGTTATATTAAAAATTTTGGGAGTTTTTTGAGATTCTTGCAGATAATGTAGGAAACAAACAAGTTTTATACAACCTTGCTAAAAATTTGCATTAAAACTTTGAAAGTTTTTTAAGATTCCTGTAGCAAAAGTAGGTAAAAAACTAGCCGCATACAAACTTGGCAAAAAACTCAACTGCCAAACAAGGCCTTAATACACCCCAAACCACCACCACCACCAACCCACACCAAAAAGGAGGGGGGGGGTGTCTCCACCGACACTACATTAAGAACCCTCAACCAGGGTAAACTGTTACTGCAAATACTCGATCTCAACCCACAAAAACAATGCAGGCAATAAGAAATCTAGAACAAATATTAAAGCCCTCTAATTTTCAGCCCAGATAAACATGCAAGATTTCCATTCAATTCGAATAAACACAAGATTATCCCGAATAAAGACCAAAAGAAAATCCAAAGCGATCTAAGGTATCCCAATTCCACAATTCTTCAGATAAGAAAATGTCACAAATGCCAGAGAAAATCCAGAAAATATCAAATTTGGTCATGAAATCCCACAGGCCTGACGAACAAAAAGAAATAAAATTATTCCAAAGCTTGAAACTTTGACGAATAAATAGCATACCAGGAGCAATCTTGAGAAGGGAAAGAGGAGGGGCGCAATCACAGACACAAGGACTGCAAGAATTGGACGATGCAGTTTTCAAGCTAAAACTTTTCTTGAATTTCCAGTAGATTGCAGGCCCAGATACACAGAGAGCTGAAACCACTGCAAACACAACCAAACAGCACCTTAAACAGTTCCCAGATCGCCTTGACATTTTGGTAATAGCCAATGGCTAAGGAGCAGCAGGAACTAATCTGAGTGGGAAGGATTATGAATACTGGATCTACTGCTTTGTTTTGATTTGAGGTTTTGATGTGGAAATGGGAAGTGGGGCTGCTGCCTTTCTGGCACACGTCATTTAGTTACACTAGTGTACTTTCTATTAACTTCAGCCAAAGTTAGTTTTGTCTGGTTACGATGATTTCATTTACTTGTGTGCAAATTGCAGTTTTGATCCCCTTACCTATCAATTCTGCTAATTCGTTCCCTCACACATTTAGAAGGAATAGATTTATTTTTTTTTATTTTTTTTTGGGTTTGCCAAACGAAAAGAGAAATTCTATTGCAAAGTATAAAGATTTACACATTTGGAACAACGGCTCCTAGATCTTTCCTGGCCAGCCTAGCAGGGAAGGAATCCTTCCACTGAATATCATTAGCCAAGTTTAAGGCATATTTTGCCATCTCATGATTTCCTTTTCTTTTGATGAAGGAAAAAGAGCATTTTCTAAAATCTTTTTTTCAGCTTGAATGATGTCTTCAATAATGGCGCCAATCCTCATATCTTGGACCATTCTCCTCTATAATTTTGTCAATTGCCATCATACAATTAGACTACACTTCTATGTGCTTTTATCCATCCAGTATTGTCTTGATTAAATTTCTTCTGATAGCACCTACTTCACCCTACTTTTGCTTCGATCCTGCCTACACCTTAGTAATAATGTCATTCTTTTTCCTAGTTAGAACGCTCTAACTACGTTCTTCCTTTCCTGACATCTAAAGAAGCATCTGTGTTGAGTTTGATGGTGCTTTTCTAAGATAGTCTCCATCTAATAGTATCTTGCTTATCTTTATCATCCATTTCTTCACATTTTCCCTTTTGGTTTGCCTAATCATAGTCCTACCATTCTAGCAATGCCTTGTCAACTATCTGTCATGGACATCTTCTTTCCCTATTAAACTGGATCTAATTTTTATCCTTCCAAATCTACCACAAAATATTAATAGTGAGCACAATGTGTTCCCTTCCTTCTTCCCTTTGTTTTACATCCATTAAACTATTCCACCAATACCAAAAGTTGTTTCTATACACATTCAGCCCGCCCATCTAATAGGTGCTACCTTCCATATGTACTCATCACCTTTTCCAATTCTAGTTTTCAGTACTTCATTGATTGGTAACACTCGATGAAGACATTTTCAGATAAAATGTTTCAACTTGTGTTTCATGTTAAGGCTCCATAAAAATTTCCATACTCCAACATCTTGTTCATTTCTACTACTATTACCTTCTTGCTTCCTTTTGCTTTCTGGATCCATTTTCATCTCTTTTGCTAACATGTATCTAGTCTTCATTGTATATTTTCCAATCTTAGATAGACGTTAGAGATGGCAAATGGGAGATGGATGGAACTTGGGTGGGATTTATTTGGGATTAGAAAATATGGGTTATACCCAAACAATCCCATATTAGCCTTGGGACTAATATGGGAGGGACTAAAATGGGTTACACCCATTTGATCCCGTCCAAGTACCCAAATTAATTCATTTTAATTTTTTTTAAGAAACACTCTTTTTTTTTCTCAATCAAATATTTCAATATTATCTTTTCGTTTTATATTATTTGGTTTGTTTATTTACCTTTATAAAAGTTCTACACTCTTCTTTATAAATTGTGCGATAAATTCCCAAACTAAATAAATTTTTCTAAATACGAAATTTATAAAAGACCAACTTCATATAAGTGGATGATGCTTTTTGGGAATTCGTGTTGATTAAATAAAAATCTATTGATCACCAAAATTTAATTGTCCCCAAAATCTATCTACTCATCTACGTTATTTTATTTCTTAACTTTCAAGACCCAGTCTAAAAATTTTTTCAATTCTAAGGTCATTCCAATTCAATAAAATTCTATCAAGAATAGAGTTTTGTAATGATAAAATTTTGTAGTTATTAGAGAACACATGATGCATAAGTGCTAATTTACCTAACATCTACTACAACCTTATAATATTAATTTACTAATTTTGAGAAAAAAAAATGAAAAGAAAGATTATTTGTCATTTTAATATTACTTTAATAAATACCTATGGGAGTCCCAAATAAATCCCATACATACCCATATTTTAAATGGGTATTATTGGGTATATCCCAATAAGGCCCAATACCCATATTCTAGATACCCATCCCGCCCAAATGAAATTTGAATATTGGATCCCAATGGGTCTTGGGTAGTTTTGTCACCTCTAATAGACGCCATATCAACCTATCCTTGCTATGACCAATACTCACTGGCAACTTCCTAATATTTCTACAATCCTCCTTATTAAAGACTGCTTTAATTAACTCCATATTCCACTGACCATTCTATATTAAATCATAAACTTTCCTTCATTGACAATCAGGAGGATTTCTGTTTCAATATCTTCCTTCTCCCTTATCAAGAATCCATCTATCATTCCATATGTCTATAATATTGCCATTCCCCACACTTTTTCTAACACCTTTTTCTACAAGATCCCTTGCACTCATGATACTCTTCTACATCCAGGAGTCATTATTTATCACCTTCATTTTCCAAATTGATTCTCCTTTAAAATATTTTCCTTTTAGAATCTCACTCACCATCAAGGTTGGTTTTGTGATAATTCTCCAATGTTGTCTTGCCAGCATAGCAATATTAAATTCCATCAGATCTCTAAAACCCGAGCCACCCTTCCCTTTAATTTCTATCAATTTTCCCCAACTTGGCCAGTGAATTTTCTTTTCTTTCTCCTTCTCTCCCTACCAAAACTTGGCCACATCCCTACATATATCTTTACATAAGCCTTGTGGTAATCTGCAACATCCCATAGCATAGGTAGGCAGAGCTAAATTTATTGTTTTCAACAGGACTTCTTTCCTAGCCTAACTTAGTAGATTTTCCTTCCATGAATGGATTTAGTTATTTTGACAAAGTTTCTCAAATGGAAAACTACTGACAATAAAGAGATACATATATGGGAGAGACTCATTTATGTATGTTTGATGTGGTTAAAATCCGTGTTGAATGGACTATACAATTGTTAGAGCAATTGCTCGGTGCACCAATGATGAAAATGTGTTTAATTTGATATTTTTTTAGATAGTCAATCGGCAACATTTACACTATCCTTTCTTATTTTGTATTAAGAGAGGGTCTAACTGAGACGATAAAAATCAGATATAAAAATATGTATCTCTAGGCTAAAAGAGTGCACTATTACACACCTTCTAAATTTTATGATAGGTCGAATAAAGAACCTATGAACTTTTAATGAATAACAAAGTTTGTTATGTTTCTATATGTTAAAATCTTAGTGTCTGCATTTATTAAACTAATGCATGCATGATATGGTATTAAGGTATTATTGAAACGGGTAATTGTATAGGATCCCAGTCTCAAAATAATTGGCTCCTGAATTAGCTTGAGTAACATCCATTCTTTTCGTTTGATAATCTACAAAACTGGCCAGCGTAAAAGCAAGGGGACCAAAAATAAGACCGGCTAAGTGTGAAAATCAAAAAATTTGGGGGTCTTGCCTTTATACATCATGTGATTTGTTGGAACTTGGCATAATCCCTTCTGTCTTACTGACCCTAACGAATTCAATAGTCAATCATTCCCACTTAGCACCCTGGGTGGCAGCCTGTACCTCAGCCCATATAAGTGTGAGACAATTATCTACTAAATTTTAGGCTAGGAGCATTATTTTTTTTAAAATACAATAAACATCGTCAAATTACCTTTAGAATAGAAAATATTCACAAAATTTTACATATGTACTACTTTTTTTTATTCAATGGAATTATTTCTTGAAAATACTTGATAATTGATGAAAAATGCATGCAATCCCAAACTAAAATGTGCTGAAGCAAGGAGTGAAGGGCTTTTGCAATTATCATTGTGGAGTCAGGTTTATGACCTAGATCAGATCATATTAAATTAGTTCGACCTAAACTATTTGTATATAAATTTAAAAGAAAAATTTATTTTCAAGGTTCAAGGCATAGATTTTCTCAAAAAAAAAAAAAATCATGGCTTATATCTGAGCCAGGTTTAATCTACCTCCATTTGGGCCATAAATTGCTTCTACAATTGGCACATCACTAGCGATGACGCTGGACTGTACTTTCAGAATTATAAAAACAAGTTCAATTCATTATGGTGCCTCATTTTGATACAAGAACATCAACTTAATGTTGTATGGCCCTTCTGCCGAACAAATCACTCCTTTGGAGTATTTCTTTTGAACCAAAACATCTTTAGGATGAAGTGCACCTTTCCAATAACCAAAATTTAGACATGACAATTTGCTGCTTTGTCCCCAGAATTATAAATCTAGTCTTGCTTGCTGTCTGCATAATACTCCTGTAACCACTTTTGTATAATCTCCACTTCTTGCCTCCTTTGGTTGATGAGCCACTCTGGATCCTTGCTTGTTGCAGACCTAAAATCAACATGGTGTGCTCCTGATTTTGAAGTACAATGGCAACAGTCAAGTGATTAGTCATGACTAGAAGTTAGAACCCTTAAAAGTAACTAGTTCCTGATTTACCTTTCTCAGTCACTAATGCCACAATGCTGGATGATATGCTCTTCAGCACACTGAAAAAGTAATAGTGATCAAATTGCATTCAGCAGCAGATGTCCTTGTGTACTAATATTTACAACAAGATTTGAAAGGAATCGTTGAACAGTTTGATTTACACATTTGAGAGCTTAAATATCAATTTACCATGAATAAAGAAAACAGTAAGTACTAAGTTGCTTTGTCTATTTGATCATTCTCAGGATGTAGGATTCTCAAAATTTCCAAATACTGAGGTGGGCTTTTATCTAGCATAGTAGTGATGCTATCATTATTCGACATTTAGTATATTGTTTTACTAACCCGCCTCTGCTCCATGGATCTTGCATTCCATTGGAAAATATGATATTACTGCCAAATCTTTTCAGCACTAGCTCAATCCTCTGTACCAAAGAACATAACGAGTGAGAAAAAGGTCGAACTTTTTTGTTCTTTAAAATACTTGAAGATTTTCTTACCTGCAGCAAGAATTTTTGAACAGAACATCAATCATTCACTTGCATAAATAATGGGATAAAGTTATCAAGTGATGACTCACCATGCCACCAAATTCAGTAGTGATCCAATGTTCCCGAGGCCATACTCCAAATTGTCTCTTGCAATCATCGGCAAACTCCTTGTAGCTGTAGGGAGATGGGGGAAACATGCTTTCGTTGGAGCATGTCATTGGCATAACCATTTCTGTACATGCCTGAAGATAATCTTTATCAGTTCAAATCAATAACTAGAATTTATAAAGAAGGCATATATGTGGTATTAACTACCATTGTATCAGGCACTATGATTCCAGCAAGCAATCCAAACTCTCGCTGCTAAACGATTATTATGGAGTCTTGTGTGGAATTTGAGAGCAAGATTATTACTGTTAATATGTAAACAAGCTAGTCCAAAACCTCCTAATTGATTACGACTAATTTGGTTTTTTTATTTAGAACTAGAGAACTAAGTATGAGCATCTCCTGGTGTATACCAAGTTATGATTCCGCTAAGAACAGGTCACATTCTCTTAGCAGAATCCATAAGTGTGTAATTCACTGATTCAATTTTTACACTCCTCTGCTGCACAGTTGCAATTTTAAGATTGTGATGCAAGGCTTTGGAAAACCAGTTCTTTAAGTCCCGTGTCAGTATTCCATTAAGCATTTTCCAACCTAACACATGTAACAACTGTTCAACTTCAACCCTCACATGCACAACTTTTGCCTGGTGAGTCTAACTGCTGTGGAACAGAACAATAGGAAACCATGCAAACTAAAGCTGACAAATTTGGTCTGGCATGCATGAGGAGTCATATTACTTCTTCTGCACTACCAGTCAAGTTTGTTACCTGCCAATTCCAACCCTGGAGGCCATGATCATCATCCTGATCTTCCAACTTGAAGCATTTTTCAGTCCTGGAGTAGTTGTAATACAAACTTGCTGCTGCAAAAGCCCTGCTAAGCTTTGTTGCTCTGGGGGAATATCCATCAATAATCTTGCACATCTTCAACAATCAAACCAAGATATATATTGTTAGAAACTGGGAAAACCCTTTACAATCAAATTTCAATTTAGCACGTTTTCTATGTAGGTTGCACCTGCTCTACAGGATAGGCAGGTAAGTGCTTCATGAAATTGGCTTCTGTCGGATAATTCACCATTGCTGTGTATGTAAAAGCTGACCATAACCAATTCCGAGCATAATCTACTGAACTGACAATCCTGAGGTTTGATCAGAAAATTGAACTAGATTAGCAAAGTTGACAGCATTAGTATAAGAGTCATGATCGAGGGGCTATTTATAGGAATAGTTTACTTTATGGTCATGTTTTTTAAGCAATTCCTTTGCAAATTTTTCCGAGGGCACAATGATTGCTATTGGGCTTCCTTGCATGATTGTCATCAATCCTCCACAGGTCTGGGAGAGCTTTTTCAAGATGGATGGCAGCCTGAAATATTGTTTGCGATTATTCTGCCGCCACCAACACCAAGAAAAAGACGCTGACTATCATGGGCATGGACTGGGGAGAATAGACTTGCTGGCCAGGTATGGAGGAGGGAAAAGTGGAGAAACTTTGGTGAGGAGAGTGGAGGAGAAGCAGGGAAAGTTGAGAGAAGAAGAGAAAAGGAAGCAAAGAAGTCCCCATATTTGGAATCCAAATTAAAACATCTGTTTTTAGTGTATTTAACAACAAAAGTACAACATTTATGTACGTAGCCCCATGATCAAGACTTAAAGGGGTCAGGCCATTTCACTAACTATAGTCTATAGGTCATGATAATGGTCCAATCCAAATTGTGATCCCTTTCTACTTTCTTGCAACTTACTTGCAAGCTCTGAACATCTTGCTGAGCTTTGCCAGTCCGTCTTTTCTTTTACCCAAAGCATCCAATTCTGCCCAAGCACCTTTTATAACCTCATAGCAGTTTAAGCTAGCCTCCTGTATGCTTATGATCAGCTGATTAGAAATTGCATGTGTGCTGGAAGATTTTGAATGAAAAGGAGAAAAAATTTAGCTTTTTCCTAATCTGGTTGAGGACTGATTTCTACTATGAACCACAGACCTTGAAATCCTGGGAAACAGCATCATAGAAGCTCGACCAAGGAGTTATATCATCAAACTGCAATATAGGGGCTGAAGATGCCAAAGCTCCAATAGCAACGTGTGGGTATTTAAGTCTAAACCAAGCAGCCAGCACTGCAATCAAGTGTAAAGAATCATGTTAAAGTTTTGAATATAACTTGGTAATTATGTGTTGTTAGGAATTAGTCATTAACACCCCCCCCCCCCAAACACCCACCCCAAAAAAAAGGACTTTTTTCTCTGGGAATGTTTAATACCATAGATTCAGAAATTTGTGAATGCAGACAGAAAACTGATCACGGAAAAATCTTCTACAAGTCACAATCTTCAATAATTTCAGTGATTGAATGCCCATTGGTCATTAAATTATTGCCACAAAGATGCTGAAAAAAGGTCCAGTCAACTGGCAAGTGGCAGTACTGATATTTTCAAGTCCAAACAATTCATTCACGTGAAGGCTTAGACAAAAAGGAGCCATTCTCATGTCTCATTCAGTTAGATAGCATCAATAATGTATAGGCAAAAGGACAAGGAAGGAAAAATCTTTAACTTACTTCCTCCATAGGATCCACCAAAGACCACAACAGGAGATGCCTCTGAAGACAGATTCCTCTTCAAACTCCTTATCAGAACTGCATAATCGGCCAGTGCTTGCTGTGAACTCAAGTACCCTAATGTCTTTGCAGAGTTGAGATCTTTCTTGTGAAAGGGCAAAGATTCCCCATAAAACCTATGCTGAAAATGGTGACAAAAAAAGCCCATTATCTATATTCTTCAATAAGCATTTCCTGAACAAGACTTTTTTCAATTGTGCAAAATCTGCGACAGTTGGTTTCTGCATAGTTTTTTCTGAAGCCACTTCTCCAAAAAGGCAGTCGAATTGGAGAACAGTAAAGCAGAAACCATTCCACCAAAAAAAATGGCATAAATAAATAGGGAAGAACTCCACAAGCAAACTTGAGCAAAGAACTCAATGTAACAAAATTCATAGAAATGCCACTACTGTATGTGGAGACTGATCTCTAGAACATTCATCGTGCATCACATCTTGGCTAAATTTAAAACGGAAAAACAGAGAGTTTTGAGCATCATAACGTAGAAATTCAGAATTTAGCATGCAGCAACACCTCAATGAAGACTAGGAGAGCTTGAAATTTCGGAGCAATATCCAGCATGAAACCAGTATTTGCAGCAAACCATTCAATGTCTCCTTCATTGCCTGTATAAACAAAAATGGGGGCTCCTTTGTGCCAGTACTGGCTGTTCATAAGATACTTCTGGTAGAAGATTTTGTAGCTCTTGGGTTGGAAAGTGAAGTGGTCAAGAACCTGAGGAAAATAGTGGACTTTGTATGGTAGCTCAGGTTTTGCATTCTTGACTTGTTTCTTTAGTAGGAAGATTTGTATGCCCCAGGTACAAAAACAGGGATTGATTCCACTGCTGCTAATGCAACAGCAAATAAAAGTAGCCACCAATAGAGTGAAGATGAAGCCATATAGGTATATCCGTTTCAGTTCTTGAGGGTAAAAATTGAACTGAAAATTGCACTTGAAAGTCAAGAGATTGTTATACTTTGAGTTTAGATAGTGGTGGTCAGTTTCTTGCTAACTTTAATGTTGGCTGTTCTGAGGTTTGTTCTCACAGAAGCTGCAGAGGATTTTTGGAGGATACTGAGGTTTTGAGTTCTGGCTACATGTAGTGAAGCATAAATGGTATACCTGTCTAGCTATATTGGCATCAATTGCCAGCTCATTTGGATGTAGTAGGCTGGGAAGTCATTATCATTTATGAAAATGAGCTGTTTAATCTTTCAGTATACAAAGATTAACCAGATGCAAATCCATATTAATGAACATCAATTTTCTTGTCAGACAGAAAATTTACATTCATCATTATTATCATAGGATGGTGGTGGAATTATTTCATTTCTTTAAATTTCTCAACTGCTTTCGGTCCCAAGAGCATCTTAAAGTGCTAAACTACCATGCATTAACCTCTAAACCATAAAGTATCAGCCAGCCAATTTCCTTCACATCATCATATTTAACACCGCCTCCTTCTCCCTCTTGTTCAGCTGCTGCAAAAAGAGAAGATTCATCGAGGTTAGTGCGGTTAATGATATCCACCCCAATTATCAATTACACGACCTTGACTATCAACTACAGATCGGTGGAATTAAACCCATTTCCTCTAAGTAAAGCTGCACTTTGTGGAAATATTTGGTGGGACGAAAATAGAACTTACTACTGCATAAACAAAAGTGTATACACTTAAGATTTGGTGCCACTCAATTTGAACTTTGGTTTATATAATTATTAAAATATTCGGCCGTAATTCTTAATTTGTTGACGCATATAATTAAATTGGTGTAAAATACATGATTACACTAACATAAATTATATGTCAAAAGTTGTGAGAACTATATATCAATGGGACTGAATTGGACAGAAATCAATGTAACAGACCCATGATCCACATAGTCCTGCCAATTGTGCCAATCCTTCGTAGAACTGTCTATTGCTATCATCATTATTTCTTTTACCGTTTTTGACCAAAGCAGAAAGAGTTGCGACACAATAAGGATTGTTAATTCACATGCTAATAATAGAGGAGAGAATCATCATATTCATGTGCGAACGCAACTGGAAATCCGGCTTCCTCTGTACCTTACCTTATCCTATGATGAACAAGTAATTGTCTTTCAAGGTTAAACACAAGCCCTTTCCTTCTGTTGATTTACTTTACAGTGACGGAATTCGTTTTGGCACATTAAGCTAACGATTCTTGTCCTAGGATACATACTCGGAAAGCATCATGCATGAGTTGTTTCATCAAAATATAGAACTTTGAGTGAGATTTATAACATCCTAATCTTAACGTAACCAAACTCCAAATTGTATAATTTCAAGTTTGACACACACACACATATGCATCTTGGGATGGGATTACATACATACTTTGTATACTTACTAGCTTTTATTTCGCCAAAAAGGAAAAAGGTTCTTACTAGCTCAAAATGACAGAACAGTGGAGTTTGCAATCGCAAATGAAACATCTGAATTTGTAAGATGACTTATTCTTTAGGATTAAGTAAACCATGAAGATGTGAAATTCATTTAGGGATAGGGGTGTGCAAATTCAGTTCGAACCGAATTCATAACCGATTTCGAATTGAATTTGGTAATTTGGAATCGGTATTGGTAATTTGGTACATAATTGGTATATACCGAATTCACCGAATTCGAATATGGTATGAAATAGGTAATGAGATTTTCAATTTGGTAATAACCGATTTCGAATTCGGAATTCGGTAACGAAATCGGATACCGATTTACTGAATTCGAATTACCAAATTAATTTATAAAATTATATATTATATAGGTATATAATATATATACTACGAATATATTATATTGTATGCAGTAAAATTTCAAGTCTGCAAAAGAATTACAAGACAAGAAAATATACGACAAATATGAAAAATATAATAATTTTAAGAAAATATGCAGGTTACAATCTCCGAGATTTTCTCAAACTTGTGGAGAGAGAGACTCCTTCGATTCTTCTCTTCGAACACTAATCCAAGGGCTTCGTAGTTTGTTCTTAGATCAAATGCCGACTTCTTCAAATCTTGATATAGAAGATTTGAAGAACGTGATAAACACCTTAAATATGAAGAAGGTTTCTTCAAATCTTGATATCGAAGATTTGAAGAACGTGACGAACACCTCGAATATGAAGACGACTTGAAGAACTTGCAGAGCCTTTGCAACTTTCGAAGCTTCAAGAAGACTTGTGTGTTAAGATGTGTTGATGTGTGAGTTTTGGTGGAGAGACCCCCCTATTTATAGTTGTAGGATATGGTAGAGGTTGACAGCTTATGCACCACCTTACTTGTCTTGCAAGACATACAATCATATAAGGATTGTACCACCTGAATATTATCCCTTTATTTTATAAGGAGATAATGCTCACATGTATTTTCTTGATTGGCCTATTCGTAGAGACATATGACATGGCGAGATTTAATTGGCCGAACCCTTGCAGTATATAAGACATATATATAACTCTAAATATTATCTCTTTAATAAGAAATAAATATTTAGATATTTATCCAAATTTGCTTAGTCATGAAGCATGTGACATGGCACCATTTGATTGGTTGAGACACCCCAATGTTTTTATTGGTCAGAACACCTCAACTTGACACTTGGAGAGATATAATTGGCCGTCAAATAACCAAATCTCCACGTGTGCATGACATATGGCAATATTTGATTGGATAAAAATATGCCATGAATATAATTTATAAACCAATGGAAATTTAGGAAATTAATTAAAATTCCATTGTCTACAAATGCCCCCCTCGAAACTTGTTCTTGAATGTCGAAGGCTGGAGAGAACAAGTTTTGACATTTCCCAATATAGCATCAAAATATGAATTTCCAAATAAAGTTTAAGAAATGAACTAGAACTTGAAGGCTTGCACATTTCATTCTTTGTACGGCGTGACTTCAAGATTAGCATAAGGTGGCCATGCAAATACCTTGAACTTCACCGACACAATAATTAAATATGTGCTAAATTCCATAGAACCTGCAACTTCAATTTCCAAGGCCAAATGATTTCATTCTTTTGGTTTGCATGCTTGATGTCTCCAAGTCGAACTAGAACTCCTTCAAAGTGAATAATCAATTCCCGAAGCCGATAGTGAATTCGAGTTCCAAGTGAATTCAATCACTAAAGCTCCAGTCTTCTTGCTGTTTGTACAACCACCCCGAAAGACCAATTGCCATAGGACTCAATTTCAACCCAAAAAAAAAAAAAAAGACTTCCCGGCTGTGTACGGAATTCATCGAAAATCCTTGGAACACATATGATCAAATCCAATTCCTTCCCGGCTTCAAGTTACAAACGAGTTAGCAGTCCCGCAGATCTTCTTTCCTGGTTGGTTTCGGACTTAGACTAGCTACAATTTCAAAACCCAATTACAATGAAACTCAATCTTCCAAAAACTCCATCTCTATATTGGACTTGAGTTTCATTTAATCCTAATGAACATAGTCAATTCCCGAGACCAAATTAAAACTTATCTCCTTTGTGAATCGGTAGTTCAATCCATAGCAAACTCAATCAACTAAAAGATAACTCGCATAGATGAGAAATCCACTCATGCTTGGATTTGAATTCCTTCAAATCTAAAGTAGAATTCCCTGCTATAAATACTCAAAAAAAAAAAGCCATGTATTCACTTGTAAAACTCTAGCAAAGCTTGATCCAACCTCTTATTTCACCCATATTTTCTTGGTATTGGTGTTCGCTGAACTCTACGCTTGTTGATTGCTATTGCAGCTATTCTTGGTGAAGATTACGCGCATTGATATCCATCCCGCCTAGGTACTTGGACTTCTCTACTTTGTTGACAATTTCCTTCTTTATACTAATGACTATTGCATACTTTCTACTGCATGATTTATGTTTTGCATGCCTACTTTCATTCATCTTGACATTCCGTATGTGATTTGTACTTGAAGATTTGCATGCCAACCTAGCCACGTGTCTTGGATTTTTGAAATTGAATCACCAACATACAATGGTCTTTAACTCCCCATTTTCTTGTAGACAACCAACAATGCTGTCCAAATTTTAAGCAATTGCGGAACTTGGGAACAAGGGATTCGGCCAGGTAGCGAATTTTTCGTCGTCTAACCTTTCTCTCTTTTTCCACAAAATTCCAGCAATTATGCAAATCAAGGACTATACCACGCCACTGCCACATATCACCTTAACAGACGAACGTGGAGGATCTCAATCAAAAAGCGTGTCGTTCTACATCTACAAACCGGCGTTCGGCAGCCTTGCTGAGTCTTTCATCCCTCTTGATGCGTTAATGCATCTTGAGAACTGGACTAGCAAGTGGACAAAGGAAGTTGTGGCACCGTCTACTTTTTCTACCACGTCAAAAAAGGAAGAGGTGGTCATGTTGAATTCATCTCTTCACAATGGAGATCCAATGATAGCTAAGTTCACGCTTCCATTCATGAGCTTCAACTTTGACAAGCCTACGAGGATTTCTTCATCTTTCTTTGGTGAGGCGCTATTCACATCTTGCTATTGGGAATGGGCCAAGGACATTCTTGAGAGACATAAGGAAGTGCTCACGCATGCTGGAGTGTTTGAAGTTGTCTACGCGTCATGATACTCGTACGATCGTTGTGAAAACATTCTACGAGCTTTCTTCAAGTACTGGTGTCTTTCCACCAACACGCTTCACACACCTATCGGGGAGTTGTCTATCTCACTTTGGGATCTCTACCGACTTGGCAGCCTTTCAGTTGAAGGTGCTTTCTTTGATGAAGTTGTCCCATCCGTGGGAGAACTTCTCAATGTCGACAAGGAAGGAAAACTTCTTCTTCCTGAAGCTCAGACATCTCTTCGCGGCGTACCACCACCTTTGGACGAAGGAGCAAGGAGGAGTGCAAATTAAAGATTGGATTCGCTTCTAGTTCAAAGGAGATGAGAGATATAGAGCTCCTCCAGATAGGATGACTAGAAGAAGGACCACGTCGAAACCTAAGTCAACACACAATCCTTCCGGAAATGTGGAGCCATGTCACGTTGCCGATATGAAAGACTATTGCATTCCTTTTGACACACTGCACGTCCAGGCATCTTTGAGAAAGGAAACCTACATCGCAGCATTCTTGGCATGTTGGATTTGCAAATTTCTCTTGCCAAGCAAGAAAGTTGACCACATTCGCGCAAGTGTCTTCAAAGTGGCATCCTTGATGGCTACAGGGAAGAAGTTCTGCCTTGGAATTCCAGTCCTTGCGAGCATCTATCATGGGTTGAGGGAGATTGTCCACGCCCCTAACCTAAAAGGTTGTGAAGTCGTTTTTCCTATCCACTATGTTTATGTTTGGATCGGTCAATACTTTGACGTGTATTATGAGAACAACCAAGTGAGCAGTCATCACGCACGTATGACGAGATTCAGTGGCGAGAAAATGGCCATATTCCATGGCACAACTGAAGCTGAGGAAACATTTAAAGAAGTGAATCCATTGACCCTCTCAAAACTATGTCTGACTGAGAAGGAGGAAACGATGATGACTGATAACAGATCTTCGTCTTCAAGGCACATGAATTACTTCATAAGCCAAAGATCCTGCCACTTGACTCTACGTAAGGATAATACTTTCATTGTTGAATGCTATAATCCTTGCAGATTTAGTAGGCAATTTGGCTTTTGTCAAGACATCCCGAACAACTTGAAGGAAATCACTCGTACACATACTTTGGGAGAATCTATTCAGCTGTGGGAATCTTCAATTCGCACGCAAACCCAAGCTAAAATGATCATACCCATGCAGCTGAAGCATCCTTTAATTACCAAGGACTATGATACTTGGTGGTCATTGCGGTCACATAGTGTGTCTCTCGACGCTCCTAAGGCTACTGCCAAGATTCCTTAAGCGAGTGAAAAGCAACCGTCACCAAAGAAGCGCAAAGCTACTCAAGAGGGAAAAACTGCTAACTCTCACTTAAAAAGCGTAGTCATAAAGAAACAAGCATCTTCAACAAAGTCGGTGGAGAAGACGCTTCCCAAACCTTCTGAAGGAACTTCAGATGATGAAATTGAAGTGTTAGACAACCAAACATTTGCAAAGGCAACTGGAAGGAGAGCAACCCAAGCTACGTCTGCTGAGTCTACTCAAGAGGGGATCCATTCATCTAGAAGCAGGAGTAGCAGCTAAGATCATCATTGGAATAGATCAAAGAAGCGAACGAAATCTTCGGATGTGGAAGATTTGTCTATTTCTCCATCTTTGGTCAAAGTGTCACCACTTAAGGTACCCAAATACGCAAACTTAAATCATTCCTCATTTTTCCTATTATCATTTTTTTTTTATCTTATGTCTTCTTGAACTTTCAGCTTGCTGTTCTTGAGCTATGCCAAGAAGGAATTGGGAAGAATTCTGTCATTAAGATTGAGGCTGATAACGCAATTATAAACAAGGAAGATCATGAGATCACCGCGAGTAGTCCCAAGCAATTTATCACTGGTTAGTCTACCTCATCTATGTGCATAAAGGCGTCCTCAGGTTTACATGAAGCGCGAAAGAAGCACAATGTGGCACCAGTTTCAGAATTTCATAGGCAAAAAGTGATTCAAGCACATCGAAGGAGATTCTTGCAAAGTCTATGGAAGGATCTTCGTATGCAGATTCTTGAGACTCCTCTAGAACAAGTATCTTCTTTGAAGGAGTATGCAGATGATATTATCGCAGAGATTGCAAGGACAGATCCTACAAGCGGTCTCCCTTTGAAAGAGTCCTTGGCAGAGTTGTTCACTATGGCCGAGACATATGACTCTTCCGTATCTTCATCATGGGAGAAGATGAGCAAAGAGGCGCATGTAGAGCTTCTTTCCAAAGAAACTGCTAAACTTGAGGAAGACGAAGCAAAAGAACAAGAATTAACTACTTGCTTGCAGAATCTTGAGGAAAAGTTGCAATCCTTGGGAGATAGGAAGAGAATTCTTCAAAAGGAACTTGCAGACGTAGAAGATCAATGTAAGAAAGTTAATTTAACAGTTGATCAAAAGCACAATAACTTTAAGGAGATCTAAGTCAGGGTATCCCAAACTCGTGATGAGATCTCCTCGCTTAAAAATGCCAACATCCTAACTGATGAAGCGGCGAAAGAACTTGAAGACATGAGATCCTCCCTTGAAGCCTGTAGAAGAGCAGTGATAGATTATAAATTTGACATTTAAATGTCTTCCCTCATGTTCCCTTTTTCCTTGGAAAATTTCTTTACATTTTTCTTTCTTTCATGTAATGAAACTTCCTTCTTCTTTTTTTCTTTTTTTTTTAAGTAATAAAACATTTTCTTTCTCTTATCTTGTGATTTTTTCCCTTTCTTTTTTTTTTCTTTTACCCAAAAAATAAGAGATATTAGACTTAATGTCTTATTGTTAAGAAAACATTTTCAGGGGGAAAGGGTTTTGTTTGGGAGGTGTAACTGAACTTAGAGGTTGCCCCCTAAACTGCCTACATATCCCAAAAGGGAATCAAGTCACACGTAGTTCCTACCGTACATAGTTTAATCTCATGTGGGCCAGGAGCGTCTATTTGTTTACCACCTTAGACTTGGTGGAGTGTTTCAGCAGTTTAACCACATACTACACTATTGGTGGTTGCCGTTCATAGTTTTAGTTCATACGGGTCAGGAACAACATGCAGTTTTAACTCATGCGTTATGGAGCCTTCAAATCATGGATAGTATTTTTTCAAATACTTTCCATTGATGGGACCAATCCTTAATCCATCTTCAACAATCAATCTGTATGAACCATTGGAGTAGACTTCTTGGACAACATATAGGCCGTCCCACTTAGAGACGAATTTTTTTTGTCCACCATGGGTGAGAATAATTGGTCTTCGAACAGCAAGAACCAACTCACCAACTTGGAAAGATCGAGGTCGGACACGCTTGTTGAACGCTTTGGAGAGACGAGCTTGATAGCACTCCATTCTTTGTTGAGCCTCTAGTCTCTTTTCATCAAATGCTTCCAACTCCTCAAGGCAAAGACGAACGTTATCTTCCTCGTTAAGCCCTTCTTGGATTGCAATCCTTAGTGAAGGTATTTGGCACTCAAGTGGAAGAACAGCTTCAACACCGTAGACAAGTGCATATGGAGTTGCTTGCGTGGGAGTTCGAAAAGTGGTCCTATATGCCCAAAGAGCTTCTCCAATTCGAAGATGCCAATCTCTTTTCGACTTATCCACGATTTTCTTCAATAGATTGCACAAAGTCTTGTTAAATGCCTCGGCGAGCCCATTTGCAACGGCGTAGTACATGGAAGAATTGTGCTATTTGAAATTAAACTTTTCACAAAGTTTATTCATTGCAGCATTACAAAAAGGCTTGCCATTATCGGTGATGATGTAACGTGGAACTCCATAGTGATAGATGATATTGAGACGAATGAAATCCACCACGTTTTCCTTCTTCACCTCTTTCAAAGGAGTTGCTTCAGCCCACTTTGAGAAGTAGTCTGTTGCAGCCAAAATAAAAATATGTCCTCCAGAAGACTTTGGTAGCGGTCCAAGTATGTCCAATCCCCAGGCATCAAAAGGCCAAGAAGCAACGGTCGGATGCAACGGTTCAGGAGGTTGATGGATAAAGTTGCTATGAAATTGACATGCTTGACATTTTCTTGCAAAGTCAATGCAATCCTTTACCATCATTGACCAATAGTAACCCATCCTCTTTATGCGAAAGTGCAACTTGGGACCGGATTGATGTGCGCCACATACCCCGGAGTGAGCTTCTTCCATGGCATGTACAGCTTCATCTTCTCTAAGGCATCGAAGAAACACCCCATCAAATGATCTTCGATAAAGTGTCTCCTTGTAGTGGATGAAACGAGGTGCTCGGCGACGTATGTCAACTCTTCTCTTTGGATCTTCAGGCAATCTTCCATAATCAAGATAATCAATTATGGGTTGACGCCAATCCTCCTCCCCAATCTCATAGACCGCGACATGATAAACATTTTCTTCTCGGTCATTGTCTTCTTCATCAAACATTGGAGGTATAACCCAATTTTGACATATTGGGACTTGACACTGAGGAGAAGGGAGAGTAAGCATGGAAGCTAATTTTGCCAATGAATCAGCTTATTGGTTAAGTTTTCTCGAGACATGCTCTATAGTGACATACTCTAAGTACCCTATGAGTTGCTTGGCATAATTATAATATGGAACCAAGTCGGGTTTCTTCACCTCATAGATACCAAGAAGTTGATTTACCACCAGTTTGGAATCACTATAAATCTTAAGATGCCACTGCTTCATATCTACAGCCATCTCAAGACCAAGGATCAATGCTTGATACTCCGCCACATTATTTGAGCATCGGCGTGTCAAGGTAAAGGAGTAGGGCAGCACGTCAGCTTGAGAAGTATAGAAGACGACTCCAGCACCAGCCCCATCACGATGAGCAGCCCCGTTGAAATACATTGACCATGGAGATTCTACCATATACACATCTTCATCAGGCAATTTGTCGGTCAACTCCTATTCGGCAGGTATAGGATGGTTGGCTAAGAAGTCAGCTAACACTTGCCCTTTAACAGCCCTAGTGGGTACATAAACAATTTCAAACTGTTGAAATTGAAGGTACCATCTTACTAGATGATCAGACAGCACGAGTCTTGTCATGACATACTTGATAGGATTGGCCTTAGATATGAGTCGCACAGTATGCGCTTGAAAGTAATGTTTCAACTTTTGAATGGCAAATATAAGTGCCAAGCATAACTTTTCAATAGGCGAATACTTTAACTCATTTGCAGTCATCATCCGACTCAAGTAATACAGCGCATTCTCCTTGCCTTCATCATTTTCTTGAGCGAGTAGTGCCCCGACTGACCGTTCTTGAGCAGAAATGTAGAGGATCAATGGCTTTCCGGGAACTGGTGCAGTTAAAATAGGAGGGTTCATGAGATACATTTTGATGCTTGCAAATACATTTCTACATGCCTCATCCCATTCGAAGGGTACTCCTTTTTTCATCAGGCGACTGAAGGGTTGACATCTTCCAGCCAGATTTGAGATGAACCTTCGGATGTATGCCAATTTTCCTTGAAGACTCTTCAACTCGTGAATATTGCATGGTTCAAGCATCTTCATGATGGCATCAATTTTGGCATGATCAACCTCTATCCCACGCTGATTGACGATGAAACCAAGAAATTTGCCAGAAACGACCCCAAATGCACACTTCAACGGGTTCATCTTAAGCTGATATCTTCGAAGGCGTTGAAAAACTCTTCGAAGGTCTTGAATATGATCTTCTCGCTTCTTTGACTTTACGACAAGATCATCAACATAACATTCCACATTTCGATGTAGCATATCATCGAAAATCCTTTGCATTGCCCTTTGATATGTTGCTCCAGCGTTCTTCAATCCAAACGGCATTATCTTATAGCAATATATTCCTTTGAGAGTGCGAAAAGCCGTGAGTTCCTCATCTTTGGCTGCTATACGTATTTGGTTGTAACCAGATGATCCATCTAGAAATGACAATGCTTCATACCCCGTTGTAGCATCAACTGTCAACTCTGTGATGGGGAGTGGAAAATTATCTTTTGGACAGGCTTCATTCAAGTCTCGAAAATCCACGCAAACTCGAATTTGTCCATTTTTCTTTTTCACAGGGACAATGTTTGAAATTCACGTGGGGTATTTTACTTCCCGTATGAAACCAGTTTCAATCAACTTGTTTACCTCCTTCTCTATCAAAGAAATCAACTCAGGCCGAAAGCGTCTTTGAGCTTGTTTGACAGGTTTTGCTCCTCGACAGATAAATTGTGAACAGCAATTTTCGGATCCAAACCAGGCATTTCTTGATAATTCCAAGCGAAGACGTCTTTGAACTCGAGTAGTAGATCAACGTATTCCTTTTCTTCTTTGGGAGTCATCCATGAATTTATGTAAATCGGGCGAGGATCATCACTCGTGCCAAGGTTAATTTCCTTTAACACATCAGCTGTGGATTTTACCCCTACCTCAAATTCGGGAGAGCATCGCGATCTTCTTCTTCTTCAGGATCATTGATTGTAATGTGATGGCAAGAGGCAGTGCTTTCTTTATCTTGCTCATCAACGATTGTCTCAATCCTTGTATTAAACAGATCACTATAATGTATGAAGAAGTTGGTGACTTATTTTTTCGAAACATTTTCCTTTGTCGGAGCAAGGCTCTTTTCTTGTTTGACAACTTGTTGTTCTTGTTTTGGAGCGTTTAGTTTCTCATGAACCGGTCGTTTTAAACTCTTTACCAGGGCCAAAAAAGCGGAAGTGCGCTTTGACTTGTTCCCCAATCTATCGAAGACAGACCTCATCTGACTTGTTACTTTTCTTTCCACATTCACATAATTGCAGTTTGCTCTTTTGATTGCTATGCGAATGGGTGAAGGTGGTTGATAGCCAAGACCCATTGACAAATTTTCAACAACATGGCCTCTTTCCTTTAGCATCTTTTGAGTAGAAATCAATCCATGAGCCTTTTCACCAGTTATTTCGGGAAGAAACCTACCCAATGTATTCTTCTCATTTGGGTTGTAACCAACTTTAGCGAGAAGTCTGTATGCATTGGGGTCAAAACCCTCTTGGGTCCGAGTGATTGGCAACGAGTTATGTTCCACTTTCCTCCTTGACGCATCGAACCCTTCAAGGATGACTTTCTTACTCTTTACGGCTTCAATCTTGGTTAGTGGAACATTTAATGCATTACTTCCAACAAAAGGAGATTGTCCTTCCTTCCTCCTTGATTTTGGAATATAACACGCAGATGTTTTCGATTGAACTTTCTCTTTATTGATTCTTTCTTCTTCTTTTCACCTTGCAAATAAAATTTGGCATCAAGAAATGTGCTTCACCTCTGAAAGGCTTATTATCCGCAACAACTTTCTTGACTACACCATCATGATAATATTTGAAGCATTGATGAAGAGTGGATGGTATAATCTCATTCTCATGGATCCATGGTCTTCCCAAGAGCATGTTGTAGGAGGTTTTGGCGTCAATAACATGGAAGAGTGCACTTGAAAATAACTCGCCAATTAGCATCTCAATCCTTATGAGACCAATTGCTCTTTGCCCCCCTTGATTGAATTCTTGGATCATGAGGCGGCTTTGGGAGAGCTCATCATTTGAAATTCCAAACTCCTTCATGGTGCACACAGACATGATGTTGACAGCAGATCCTCCATCTATGAGTATCCGATTTATCTTTTGCTCTCGAGCATATCCACTGACGAACAAAGGTCGATTGTTGGTCTTGGAGCCAATCATCAAATCATTATCGTTAAAGACGATAGTTGTTGCACAATCTGCTGGTGCGTTATAAGTAATTTTAAGTTTTTCTTCAAACTTAGCATCAATTTGTGCCATTTCAGAACTTTCAAACGTGACGACATTGCAAGAGACATAGTCATCACCATCACTCAGATATCCCATTGGCATGAATTTCCTCAGTGTTATAGGCTGATGAGCCTTTTGGAGGGGCAGATCATCCGAAAGGATTGGAGCCACTGTCATCCTTCTCGGCTTTCTCACTGTTTTGCGCTTCCTTGTTGCTTTGGATCTTATTGTGCGGGTGCTTTTCGAAGGAGCGTTTTTCTTCACCTCTGGTTTGTGTGTCTTCTTTCGGGTGACGAGAATCCATCCTTCATTACCGTTCTCCACGGCACTGTCATTTGAAGATTTTTTAATCATCTTCTTCATGGATGGGATACTGCTCAATAGGGATGAATTGAAAGAGGCTTCTATCGGACAGCAAAAAAAACCAAATATTATGGTGGTTTGGTTTGCGGACACTTTATCCTCTTCAAGAATAATTTTACCTTGACGAGCCAAGTCCATGATTTTGTCTTTGAAGACAAAACATTTTGTGAGGGGATGGCCAATCAAACGGTGGTAGTAGCAATAATTTGATCATTAACTTGGCCGGCTTCCTCAGGGCGTTTCATTTCAGGAAGTTCGATGAGTTTTGCCTTGAAGAGATCATCGAACATTCCTTCCAAGTCTGAATCAAGGAAAGGGTATTCCTTTTCTTGCATCTCTTTCAAAGTGGGCTTTCTTGTTGGCCTACCTTGTGAAGAGTCTAGCCTTTCAGTGACTTTTCTACTCACCTTTGTGGCAATTTTCATAGGTGCCGAATTTGTCACCATTGACTCCTTGTTGTTGAGTTTTGGGGGAGACTTGCCCTCTTTCTTGTTTTCTTGTCTCTCATTATTTTGACGAGAAGATTGAACACGGGGAACTTGAATTGGAGAACCGTCAGTTGCATTAGCCGTAATGCTCAATTCCATGTCATGAGTTCGGGTGGCTAATTCTTCAAATGTGTTTGGGCGAATGCCCTGCAAGATGTAACTTAAGCTCCAATGCATTCCTCGGATGCACATTTCTATGGCAGAAGTTTCAGAGAATCTATCTTTGCAGTTGAGACTCAAGCCTCTCCATCTATCAATATAGCTGATCACATGTTCATTCTTCCATTGGCGGGTGTTGGTCAACTCCAAAGATGCTTACGATTCTTGAGTCTGTGGAAGCGATTGAGAAACTCTTGTTCAAGTTGTTCCCAACTATCAATGGAACCAGATTCAAGATCAGTGTGCCAATCAAACGCATTGCCCTTCAAAGACCGAACAAATTGTTTGACCAGTCACCGTGTGTTCCAAAGATTGTTACATGTTTCAACAAAATGAGCTACATGTTGTTTTGGGTTGCCCTTTCCATCAAATTGTTGGAACTTAGTGGTTGATATCCGCAGTATTGCTAAGTCAATCCCTAGCAGTGTATGGCTTGGAGTAAGTGAAACTTGACTTTGTGCCACTTTCCTTTTTGCCTTTGATCATGTCTTCAATGAACTCCTTCAACTGATCCATAGGAATTGCTCCTTCAGCAGTCACGTACACTTCTTTCATCTTCTCTTTTCCTTTGGATGAGGAGCCCTCTAGATCTTGGTGCTCTTTGGAGTTCATGCGACTTCCTTCAGGAGCACCATCTTTTTGGTTAAGCAGTTGGGTAATAAGAGCATCTTGTTCTTTGATGTGTTTCATCATTGTTTCCATCATCTTGGACATGTTCGAGACTTGCTCTTCAAGGCTTGAAGTGTTTGTCATCATGACAGGCATTGCGACAGAAGAAGTAGCAGAATCCTCAATAAGACACTTCGATTGAAGATTTTCATGAGAAGAGATTGATCCAGTGCTTGACAGATCATCATCATGCTTAGAAAGTTTGGATGCAGATCCAAATTCAAGCATGAGAAGAGTCTTCTCAATTGAAACTGGAACATCATCAGGCTTCAATATAGGAGAAGAAAACATTGGTGACGTTGAACCGAAGACAGGAGTTGATGCAGATGGAACCTTCATGCTATCTTGGGTGGAAGCTCTTGTCATGCTCCTCGTCACGGGGCCAACAGTACGGGTACTTGCAGCAGCATGTGCAGTTTCATGAGCAGCTTTGGCATTAACAACCTTGGAGACAGCAGTCACAGACTTGTTATTCTTTGGTGCCATTGATTGAGATAGGTAGTTGAATATGCAAAGAGAAGAGATGGAAGGCAGAGATGGTCCCACCGGGCGTGCCAGAAATTTGTATGCAGTAAAATTTCAAGTCTGCAAAAGAATTACAAGACAAGAAAATATACGACAAATATGAAAAATATAATAATTTTAAGAAAATATGCGGGTTACAATCTCCGAGATTTTCTCAAACTTGTGGAGAGAGAGACTCCTTCGATTCTTCTCTTCGAATACTAATCCAAGGGCTTCGTAGCTTGTTCTTGGATCAAATGACGACTTCTTCAAATCTTGATATAGAAGATTTGAAGAACGTGATGAACACCTTGAATATGAAGAAGGTTTCTTCAAATCTTGATATCGAAGATTTGAAGAACGTGACGAACACCTCGAATATGAAGACCACTTGAAGAACTTGCAGAACCTTTGCAACTTTTGAAGCTTCAAGAAGACTTGTGTGTTGAGATGTGTTTATATGTGAGTTTTGGTGGAGAGACCCCCCTATTTATAGTTGTAGGATATGGTAGAGATTGAGAGTTTATGCACCACCTTACTTGTCTTGCAAGACATACAATCATATAAGGATTGTACCACCTGAATATTATCCCTTTATTTTAGAAGGAGATAATGCTCACATGTATTTTCTTGATTGGCCAATTCGTAGAGACATATGACATGGCGAGATTTAATTGGCCGAACCCTTGCAGTATATAAGACATATATATAACTCTAAATATTATCTCTTTAATAAGAAATAAATATTTAGATATTTATCCAAATTTGCTTAGTCATGAAGCATGTGACATGGCGCCATTTGATTGGTCGAGACACCCCAATGTTTTTATTGGTCAGAACACCTCAACTTGACACTTGGAGAGATATAATTGGCCGTCAAATAACCAAATCTCCACGTGTGCATAACATGTGACAATATTTGATTGGATAAAAATATGCCATGAATATAATTTATAAACCAATGGAAATTTAGGAAATTAATTAAAATTCCATTGTCTACATATATATTTATATAGATAAAAGCTAATAGGCTATTTAATAATAGATAGTATATAGTCTTATCATGTACCTATAATAATAATAATACATAATTATTTACAATATAGCGTGATCATCTTAGTATTTGGAATATGTCCATAATATTATAATCATACAAATATATAATAATACATAATTATAATACTTATCCTTTTATACATAACTAGAATTACATAATAAGTAGAAATATACTTGTATAATATTATCATGTACCTCGAATAATATACTGTTTTAGTTTTGTAAAATTGTAATATGACTATAATACTACAAATATATAATATTTTGTAACCATGAGAATTATCCTTTTATACATAACTAGAATTAGATAATGAGTATAGCATATTAATATATTAGTTTTCACGATTGAAAACAATCAAGTCTTTTAGAAATTAAGTATTTAACCTCTATATAATAAATAAGGCTAAATGTAAGAGTAACTTTGTAATGCATTATGCACTATATAATTTGTAAATTATAAGTGACTAAATGACATACCACAAAATTAATAATCGTTGATCTGATTCATTATAAATCATAAATTTGTAAATTGTGATAATATGAGGCTCATATGAGCATTAGTATAACAAATTTAGGATTTGGTATAACTTATAATTTTGTCGACCATACTCGAAACTCGACATCATTAGTATGAGTTATAACTTATAACCAATATCACTTATCATTAATTATTGTAAATTGTATTTGTATGAGTAAGAATAAGTTGTAATTAGATTTGAATTAATCAATAATCACTTTTTATTTGTACCAATTCGGTTATAACCAAATTCATTACCGAATCCGAATTCAATTCGGGAACCGAATGAATTCGGTTAATATGAATTTGGAATTGGAATCGATTTAGATTTTCATTAGTGAACTAACCGAAAAAATTGAATTCATTAAACCGAATTACCGAAAAATAACCGAATGCACACCCCTATTTAGGTAGCAGAGACAACTGTGTCAACTTTAGAGATGGTCTTGTAAAAATCAACGGAAAACTCGAGATTTTTCAAGGTTCATTCTTTAATTACTGATAAATGATAAACGCAAATGTCTCAGAATATTACCTTGTTCATCTCATCTCTCCCATCAAAAAAAGCATGCGTTTAGCTATAGTAATTACTAAGTGATATGACTACAAATGTAATAGTGAAATCTCAACTGGGTGGGGAAAAAAAATCAAAGAACAAGTACGTACTCTGACTTGGCTATCATATATTTGGAATATCAACAATGTAAAATCTCCAGCCCTTTGTTAAGAAAATTGATAAACTCTTGTTGATTATATAATTGGAACTTCTTTTTAAGAATTTCCCCACTTTTGCATGAATGCTCCGAGACTTTCTTAGAAAGAAAACCAGGATCGAGGGTATTCACCACAAAATTATGGTATTACTTGATAAAACATAAAGCATCTGTTTCATATGCACTTTTAGCAACTTAAAGCTCAAATAATTTACCTGCGGATAATCTTTTTAACACGTTGTAATTCATAAGAAATTAATTATACAATCTTATATTACGTGTAAGATTAAGCTATTGTTCACATATATGTCAAATTCTATGGGATTACGTGATAATATCTCAACGTTGAAATTTTTTTGATAACCAAATCTTAACTTAAATCACTCTGCCTTTTAATCTTGACAGACAAGATTCTACAATTGTACAAATGTATCATAATATTGTATTTAATATATGTTAAATATTTTATCATGTACATTATTTTTATTTTAAATATAATACTATAACGTAATTATACATTAAATAATATAAACGGCATAACAATCGGACTGAACCATACAGTAGCCCAACCGCACTGGTCCTCTCCCAGCCTAGTCCAACACCGTTGCCACTTATAGTGGACGGGGAATACAGGTATTGGTGCGTGTCGGCTGGATTCTGTTATTCTATTCCCACTATCACTTCAAATTGGGGTTATTCTCATCTCATCACGCCCGTTGGTGCTTACCCAAATGCCATCACCAGCGTTCATCATCCCATAGATCACAACCGTAAAATCGAACTGTCCCCACAAGACATAAGTCATCCAATTGATTAACACAGTCAACGTTATACACCTGGTTGAAAGTTCACTCAATCCGACGTGGCAGAGATCTAACAGCCAGTTGTAGAACAGGTTAAAATTCCGGTTTACAGCCTTCTACAGCTATAATTACATTTGCACTACATTTCTAATTAATAAAATGACAATAAAGTAGTCACAGCAAGAAACGAATATAAACTCTTTTTCCTTCCCGACGAAGAATTCAGACGAGAGAAAAGGAGACTGGTGGGAGGAAAAAAGGGAGATTTATTCATTGATTGGGATTATTCTTTTGCCTGTAAATTTGAATTACTGAGCTAGAATTCATATTATCTGGAGAGAGATTTTTGTCTTTAATTTCCTGTGTTGGTCGTGGAGAGAAAGAAGGATGAAGATCACGGCGTTGTTGGTGCTGAAGGTCGGACCGGACGAGTCGAAGGATCCGGTGATCTTAGCCAACGCAACTGATGTCAGCAGTTTCGGATTCTTCCAGAAATCCAGCGTCAGAGAATTCATCGTCTTCGTTGGTCGGACCGTCGCCAAACGGACGCCGCCCGGCCAGCGTCAATCCGTCCAGCACGAAGGTAGAATTTAGCCTAATATTGATCCCAACAGGACTCCAATCTGTGTAAATTATTGGGATTGATGTCGGAACTAATTTAGCGTGGAGAATATGGTTCAGTTTTTGGAAATTTAGGTTTAGGTTAGGGAAGACTGTTGGAACTAATGTAGGTAATTGTAGGAATTTTGTGGTTTTGTGTTAGGGATTACAATCTGATGAGTTAAGGTGTCTTTCTTAATTTGATGAATTTTGTGTTTTTGTTTTCAAATTAGAAATGAGAGTATTAAAATGAGGAAAATGCCAGTTATGGAATTTTAACTGGGATGAGGTCCTCGAACTTGAAAATTTACGTTTTTAAGCTGCAATTGTTATGCATTGTTTGATTGAATATTTCTGTCAAAGATTTACATTTGAACTGGAAGAAATTTAGACGACTTGTGCATTTCATAGTCTGTTTTGGTAAATCTGTCATTTATCTGGAGTTTGGTTTCCAATAATTGGAAATTGTGGATACATGATGATACTATATATGCATTAAGTTTTTGTTCGGCAGTAATGATTATAATCAAGTATTTGCATACGTTGTCTCTTTTGTCCTTATGTCTATTGTTAACCTGAAAATCTTTCATATTCTAAGATCAGTTATTTTGCTTTTACCATTACATTGGGGTAATAACGTTTTTCCCACCCTAATGCCTAGTGATGCTTGTTGTTTGTGCAGTATACGGAAAAAGTATGTTCTGGATTTTCTTTATGTGTCCATCCTGTTGAATTGTGTGTGTGTGTGTGGTCAAAACATGGGCCTTCTTTTGGCAACTCAAAACAGTTAAAAGCAAATAGATGTGAAGGCTGAGTATTTGGTCTTAATGATTTTGAAAATTTCATGGAGTTGGTGATTCTAGATGGCAAATTGGAAGAAGTCTTAACTTCAAGTTCTCTCATTTTAGCTGGAAAGTATGCAAAATCTCTTGTGTTGATTCTTGATGGTAAAGGTACATTTAGCAAAATTTTGCAACATTTTGATCTGATCTAGGCTTTCTTCCTTTTGGAGGCTGAAACCAATACATATCTTTTGAATATTGTAAAATAAACTGAGTTTTGTGCCAATGCTGATAGATTTGAGGGGTATTAAATTTTTTAAGTGACTACTGTTTGACCTTTCTTTCAGTGACTTAAATAACGATTCTTTGATGCAGCCAACCTTAGATGTGTGCAAAGGGAAGAAGTAAACCACATATATTGCTGTTGTTTGGGCAATTCTTCCATGAATTAGACTGACGCTCTACACCATAAGATTTAATGAGTTTGCTTGTTCTATGTGTATCATCTCTTTAAGTTGGTTCTACCCCTCATACCATCTTTTGTTTCTTCTCTCATCCCCGTTATGCATGAGATCATATTACTGGATGGTATCATATAATTGCTTAAAGCTGATTTTTCTTTTTTTGGGTTGCTCCAGAGTACAAGGTGCATGCATACAATCGAAATGGCTTATGCGCACTGGGTTTTATGGATGATCATTATCCTGTCCGAAGTGCCTTTTCACTGTTAAACCAGGTTAGCTTTCCAGTTCTGAAACTTGGACTAACCTGGAGGTCAGTTTGGGTCTCAGGATATAACAAGTTGATGACTTTGACTTGGTCAGGTGTTGGATGAGTATCAGAAAAATTTTGGTGATGCATGGAGAGCGGCTCAAGCTGATAACACTCAATCATGGCCTTATCTTGATGGAGCTTTGTCCAAATTCCAGGTACATGAAGCATTATGTCTCTGTTCTACTTTGATTGGAAGTTGTCTTTAGGACTTCCATGCTACTGCTCTTATACGATTTAGAGGTTATAGAAAGAATTGCTGCTGGAATGAGCTGAAGCTCTGTTCTCTTTTTACCTCACTGATCTTATGCCATTCCACTCCATAGGATCCTGCTGAGGCTGACAAACTGTTGAAGATTCAGAGGGAGCTAGATGAGACAAAAATTATCCTTGTAAGTACTTTATCCTAATGGGTCTATACACCTTTCAACTTGGTTTGTATTTTAGCAAGATCCTAGAAATAAATGGCAAGTGAACATTGCTGAATTTTTGAACTCCATATAAGTGCCACACTTTTGTGTGTGATTAAAGTGTTAGTTGACTTGTGAAGTGATGCTTATCATTAAAGTTCATGAGTCAAAAGGCAAGGACCTCAATATTCAATTGTTGTATTGGAGCTTGGTGTATCACATGATGCACATTCTAACATCTGAATTTTACCTTGCATGTTTGGACTTGTATATGTAAGAAGTAACCATTCTTCCACCCCTCTTTTTCCTTTCTGCTTCTACTGCAGTTATTAGGACTGCTTTAATTGAGACAGATTTACAATGAGAGCTATTTGGTTGGATCTGTATTATGAACTTTGCATTGTTTCTTAATGAGTCTAATGTGTTCTAGGTAGTTTAAGAGATAGGAAATCTCGCTTTTCCATTATTTGTTTGACTTTGTTAATAGTGTCAAAACTATAAATTGATTGAATTATTCAATCTCAACATTGGCCTTTGAGATTCTGTAATTGGTGGATCGTTCGGATTATTTTCATATTTGGCCTTTGTCAACACTTAAAAATTGACAAAAGATATCTATGCATCGGTTTTCTTACTACTTCCTATTTCACTTCTTCTGTTCTTCTAGTCATTGATGAGAATGTTCCAAGTAGATAACTGCAGGTTGATAGAATTGCTGCTGTTTTGTTTTAGTGTATGCTATTTCATGTTTGTCGCGCTGATAGCTTCTATATGAGGACTTAGAAACTGGGTTTTTTTAGGTGGAAGGTTTGATGAGATCTATACGTATCTTGTTTCTTGAACCATCATTCGTTTTATTAAGTGCCTTCATCAGTGGAAAAATTTGTTTCAAAGACATTTCTGCAGGGAGGTTTTGAACTCAGGATTTGGAGGTTTTCCCTTGATTAAGTGATTGGATAGTTGTGATTGGTGTTTTGATATCTGCTTTTAGAGGTTTTAGTTTGTTATATCCCTGTGGTTTACTCAATTTCTTTATGTGGTTTGCCTCTGTGAAACTTGAATCAGAAACAAATTGAATAGGTCCATTTTTTAGTTGCTATAAGCTTGCTTCGTTTTTCAAGTTGCTAGAAGCCTATTTTGACTGTGATTCAACTGGCCTATTATTAGTTCAAGGACTTTGAAAACCTGTTGCCTTGTCAGCAAGAATCTTTGATTTAGCAAGTTGTCTCTATAGATTAGTTTTGTCCTCTTTAACACAAGGCGTCAATTTTTGACATTGTTCTTGCAGGCCTAGAGTTGTATGTTTATGGTACTCATTTTGGAAGAGCTTTTTGGCTAGTTAATATTGTTTGTGGATTTGCCGGTTTAACTGCATACATCATTATAGCAACTCATACCATATACATTTACTTCAGTGTCTGAATTTGATCTTTTATTTTGTTCTTTTCATTAGTTGAAATCTAATATATCTTTTCTGTCTTTAATGCAGCACAAAACTATTGACAGTGTCCTAGAACGAGGTGAGAAGCTGGATAGTTTGGTTGAGAAGAGCTCAGATCTCAGTGCAGCTTCACAGGTATGTGATAAAGAGCTCGATTTCAGTTTATGTAAAAGCTAGCTGCATGTTTGAATGGGCCTGGATCAACCCGCTCAGGTCACCATCTGGGGCCAAAAAAATTAAAGTGGCAGTGCGAATTACAGAAACAAAAAATCTGTCTGATGATTAGCTTTTTGAAGTGAACATTTCGCAACTCTAGGTCTTAAGCTATGTACGTATAATTCTTTATGTGTGAGAAATTTTGTTCTCTTACTCAATGCATGTGCATTTGGTAGGGATTCAATTTCTTTTCAGTTTCTTTCTTTCCTTTCTTTTGGAAGGTGATTTGGGCTGCTTCCCCAGTGTAACTGGCGTTATTATCTTCGTTCTTCTCGTGTCTTCTTGTGTTTTAGTGCCATGTCATGTTTTGTCTTGTAACTTAGCACAGGGTATCTGGAAGCATAGGTGCATCTAGTTAACCACTTGCTTTTTCTTGGTACTTTATTGCTAAACCAAGAAGTGTTTGTGTTTAACAAATGTTTCATTGGAAGTCATGTAGCTTCCAGTAGAGTTTGACGAATCTGTCTGCTTGATTTGAGAAGTAATGGGCCAATTGAGAGATGTCCGGTATTGTCTGTCTGTATTTTGCATTTCCAAAAATGGGACGCGTGGTTTTTGAAAGTAAGAAGCTGAATTTTAAGTTGGAAATAGATACCTACTGGTGGGTCTGAGCTTGTCGTTCATTTATCCATTCTCAGTACTGGAGTTTCTGCTCATTTGTCTTTTGTTAAACAGATGTTCTACAAGCAGGCGAAGAAAACTAATCAGTGCTGTACGATGCTGTAAATCTTCTGAAGATGAAGGGGCTGTTCAACCATGGATTTCACGTGTCTGATATTAAATATAAGAAGTTGATTGTTGTTTATATTATTCATCAGTCGTGGTCAAATTGAATGCTTTTTGTGGTTCCCCTTTGTTCCTTGGTTTGGTGGTTGAAGAAGAAATGATTTGGATTCGTATAGGCCTATTATCATCGTTCTTATTACAGAGGATGTCTCTCTCAATTACAAGGCAGGGTTTGCTTTTCATGACCGGGTATTTCTGATGCTGCCTGTCTACTAACTAATACATGAATGTGAGTAGTATATGTAAGAATCTTAGTTGAAGATGTTATATGCTAATTCCCGTACATCAGAAAACCTTTAATAACAAATGGAAATGGGCAATGTTTTCTGATCCAACTTATTTATTGTTATTAAGCGATTGGGCAAAATTAGTAGTGAGAATAGGATGGTAGTTCGACAGACTAATCTAACCTAACAAGTCATGTTGTGTAGTTCCAGGGGTTTAAATTAAATAATTTTCCATTCAAAAAGTTCCTAGTGTATTACATTTTCCATGGGCACCGGAGGCAGTCATTTGTTCTGGGCATTTTAGTTGGATAAAGTTGACGCCCAGATTCTTGTGAATTAGCTGAGCAATTGTTTCTCGAGATGAAGAGGAGAGCTTGTCGAAACCCATATTTTAATGGATACTGTAGCATTTTTTTGATATGATGTATGTGAGATAAAAAAATAATAAAAGATAATTGGAATTTGTATTGATAATACAAGTAAAAATTTTTAGCCAAATTAAAACAGTCCAAAATGTTTCCCTCGCCTCCTAGGAAGGTCAATTCCTACTCGTTAGAATGGTAGATCGCCAACCGTTTACGTCAATTGCACACAGAATTGACCATCCGAAGATGCAAAATCTTCACAAACGCCTCCAAGAGAGAATTCATGAGCAATACACAATCAAGCCCTAAATAACAATTTTTAAAAATTAATCTTAACCTTGTGCGTATAACAGATTTGGGAAATATTTTACTAAAATTGATAATAGAGCGGATATAGAAAGTGCTAGATATGCCAATTTATAAGTTACGTAAGATTAAAGGAAACAAAACATGAGGAAAAATCTAAAAACTATGTTTCTGTGTGTTTGGCCGCAAGTTAGGATCCACGCGGACAATCCACGGATCCAGGGCGTGTATCTTGATTCTTGACCGCAATCACCTGTTCTTCTCAAACTTGGATCCATAGGGGGATCGGCTCCTGCTAAGTGAGGATCCAATCTCGGATACATCTGCTAGCCAATGCTGCATTTTTTTTTCATTTGTCATCCGTTCTTCTCATTTATTGACAACTCCAAATTAATAAAACTAGCAAAGAGAAATTATAAAAAAAAGTACTACTAAAAATTAAGAAATCTACACTAATTAAGAACACTAAACGATTCGCAGATAGGCTTGATGAATACAATCCTAAACCAAGAATTCCTTGTTTCATGTCACCCTATCTACTCTAAGGCCTAATTCGAGGGTTCTGAATACAGACGTTGCAACGCGAGACAAGCAACAACGAGAAAGACGATGGCTTATCTTTCCTCCCCAGCGTCTGAAAGCAAATGAGATGGTTTAGGGCACTTTTGGTGATAATCTTCTCGTTGGTTGTTTTGTCCAAATCATTTAGCTTCCTTTATCAACTCTAATAATTACACCTGTCTGTCCCTAGGATTCTTTTCTTTTCTCGTCATTTCTCTCCACCCAACCTAGCCGTGGTTTTATTCAATTGGTTGAAAACGATGGATGCTTCGCAATGGTTCCAAGAATGTTACACCTCATGGCTTATCCACCTATTTTGCCATTGAATCAGAAATCAAATCCCAAAGTTTCATAGACTCCAAGAAGATAAATGGACCTCACTTGTGGGCACAAGCCGGAAACTGGATGAATTCCCGAGTGCACCTTCCCATCATCACTTAACGCTTAAGTCTAGCATTGACATTGAAAGGCCCCCTTGGAGGTATCCAAAGAAACTTGATACCAAAGAAAAAAGCAACCACAACAATTTAGGCCAAGACTGATTGCATTAAAAATCAAACCATACTATTCTCAAACTTTACAGTAAGGACACAGCAGAAACAATAGTACTATCTCCCAAGATGACATCACCATAGGACTCATTGGGCCCTTTTATTTAACACTACTATTGTTTTACTGATAGCACCACTGACGATGTAATTTTCAAATAGCAGTAATTATTACTTCCCAAATATAGATTTTATCCACCAAATCCCTTTGGCATCGCTGGGAGCAGCATCACTCTCTGGGGGAGGATCATGCTGGGGTGTCTTGTGCAGCTTGCTAACATCATAGCCTTGCTCAGTAGCCTTCTGGACGAGCTGGTTGTAGACCTCATCGTCCAAGTGGGTTGTCCTGCTTAATATCTGTAGACAACACCAACTCTGGATTATACTCGTAAAAGCTATAATAAGGAAATTACCAACACTTTTGGTGTAATAAGAAGATTCAATCCAAGAATATTCGATAAGCCAAAAAGAAAAGAAGATCCAAATAAGGAGCTCAAAATTTTGAGGTGAGACCATTTCTATTTTCAATGAGGAATGTGAATTAAGTAAATCTAATCTGACAGTAAACTCATGACAACCCACCCCCTCAAAAACATTAAGAGGATGTCAGCAAGAAAGAGATTAAGATTAGAACCAAAGGCATTTCGTTAATCAGAAGGTTGCATGATTATCATTTTAAATTTTATACTTTATATCAATAATTACTCCATCTATACTATTCTATATTTGGGTTACATAAAGAAATTTACCAACCTTGGTGGAGTTGATATTTCACAAAGCTAAACTTACTCGTAAGATGCTTGTGTGGACCACTTGCTGATCCTTGTTCCTTTCTTCCCTGGTCTCAAACGTGTTATTCTAGTCTTATTCGTATGGCCAGAATTTAACGCAAGAAAATCACATTAAACCCAGAACTAAACCTATTCACCTTAAACCCAAATCCAATGCTGCTGCACACAGCTTAGCCTATCTTAATTTTGGTAACATATTTTTCCCTTCGCATCAGATTCTCAGAATCAAAAATCACAGAAAAGCAGTCAAATCATCTTCATAGCAAAATCTGAAACACAGAAAATACCAAAAAAAACTGTCACACAATTTATTCGCACCAAAAGAAGCATCATGCTGCATCCAAAAGAGATAAGGACAACATACCCAAAGATACTTCCTACTAGGCTGGCCAATCAAGGCATACTGGTAATCTTCAGCAAGGTACAAAACCCAGTAATCCCCAGTAACAGGAATGATAGGCAAGAAGGGGGGTACATAGAACTTGACTTTGAGTTTTGCCTCATCACTTTTGGGATCAGCCTTATAGGCAGAGCCTTCAATGAAATCCCTTTTGCCATCAGACCAGGTCTCATTCAGAACATGGACAGTTCCATCAGGGTTCAGAGTGTAGGTGGCCCTTGTGTCAACCCCATTTTTCGGTTGGAAGAATGAAGGAAATGAAGCAATTTCATACCATCTACCCATATACCTCTCCACGTCTAGGCCTTTTATGACTTCCATCTCTTTCTTTGATGCCATCTTTTGCAGACTGTGGATTAAAATTGGCTAAGGGAGATGAGACGAATGGTGAAAGTTCACGGCTTCACGACCAAATTACCAGATGGGACTTGATTTTTCTGTTTCTTGATTAGTACTCGATAAGGGTACAGGGAAAGGATGAGGGGTTTAACAGATATATAGAGTTTGGAGACGTGGAAAAATATGGTCCATTAGACTTCGCACAAGACTCCAGAGGGGCTGTGTAGGTTCCTTCGGTTTCTTTACCGGTCATTCTAGAACGTCTTTAATAACAAAATATTAAAAATTAGCTATTTTAGGTTAGAAAATTTTCACTTAGTGTAATATTTGACGCTAATGACAAAATTAACTATTTTAGATTAGAAATTTTAATTCTGTCTGATTTGGATACTTTCCATTTAGGGATAAATGGAGATATTACGTTTGCCCTCTTATAATAATTTTAAAAATTGCTTTTAAGATTTGGAATTATTCAATATTCATATCAACGTTGAATGATTATTCAAAGAATATGTATATGAACTAGTTTGGGAAATGATGCGAGGAAGAAAAAAGGGTCTAGTCCCCATCTTTTCTAAATTCTATTTATTGAGATTCAGTTTCACAATGAAATTACTACATAAAAATACGCAATATATTTTTATCACCTTTTTTTTTTTGAATTTTTAGGAGGAAATTAAAGTAGTATTTTGGACAAACAAATTTCGTATTATTACTCCTGAAATTTGAAAGATGCAAGTATAATCAAGAACTATAATTGATTGGGAACCAAGACGCTTCATTTATCGTAAGGTCGCCAAATTAAAATTTCCTAAACTCCAACACTCAGTGCTGTAATTGCAATTTTTTTCCTAATCCATTCTCATTTTGATCATCCTTTGAACAAACACCCCTGTATTTATAAAACCAAGATTATTTTTATTCTTATCTACAACATCCCCTTATTCCCATCACACTATGTAGCGCCGGTTTTTACATTGCATGTATGGACTTCATGTATGGCTTACATGCTGAGGTTATAAACAAATCTAATCAAAGCGTTTGACCTAATATTCAAATTTATTTGATTATTTTTATAAGTTTGAAACTTCGTTCAAGTTTGATTTTTTTATTCATTGAATCGAATTTGAACAAGTTTTTTTTTTTTTAAAGAATTTGAATGTTATCAAACATAAAACACCATTCAAGTTTGACTTGATTAATTGTAGAATCCAAATTTGAATAAACTCTTCACCAAACCGAACTTGATTTGAGCATCGAGAATTTTGATTCATCTTTCAATCCTATAACCCGCTAATCAATATCTAAACAATGAACTTAAATGTGTCATTGTAGTTTTATCGTATTATTAGAATTCAAGGTAAGAAAATCCCCTTAGCCACTCGTCCTCGAACCCATATCCACATAATACAGACATACCCAGTCTTAATTCTTACCATTTTCATGTGTGGAAAATGCAGCTTAATTCTCCTTTGTGACACTCCATGCATGAACTGATCACTATCCAAACTATTAATAGTTACAGAGGAGAAAAAGAAAGAAAAAAAAAAATCAGTCATCTGTACAGTAGAGCACCAACTATCCGGGAGAGTAAAAATCACTAAAACCGTCACAAAGTTTGCTGAAACCAAATAAGCATGGAATGGTATGATGTGACTTGAGTACAGAAAATAGATAAGAAAAACATACCCAGAGATAATTCCTAGAAGGATGGCCAACCACAGCATTCTGGTAATCATTATCAACGTACAAAACCCAATAGTCCCCAACAACAGTAAAGAGGGGAAACTGTGGAGGGACGCGGAACTTGACTTTCAATTTTGCCTCATCACTTTGGGATCGGCCTTATATGCAGTGCCATTGATGGATTGTCTTCGGCCATTAACCCAGACCTCATTCAGAACACTGATATTGCCATCAGGGCGCAGAGCGTAGGTGGCCCTTGTGTCAACACCATTTCTTGGTTGGAAGAACGTGGGAAATGAAGCAATTTCATACCATCTTCCCATATACTTCTCCACGTCCAGGCCTTTTACCACTTCTTGATCGGCTGCCAATGATTTGCTGATTAAGAGTAAGAGGAAGACTAAGAGAAAGCGAGACATCATGGAAGGTTGAAGCCAAAGTCATCAAATGGAATTGGTTTTTGGTTTTCTTGATTTCTTGTAGATGGCTTGATGAAGGAATGCGAGGTTCAACATGTGTGTATAGCGTTGACACGTGGAGAACAAGGAAAATCCTTAAGCTTGTACCTGCTTCACTACAAGTGGGCAAAAGGGATTATTGGATAATAAAGGTTTTTTTAAATTTTTTTTGGGGCTCATGGCCTTGTTTGGATTAGAGTTTTCCATCAAACAATTTTTATATTTTCCATGATTACCATTTTTCAAATACCTTTTTACTTCACATATATTAAATCGTTTTAATATATTTTTTCATAAAAAATTTAAAAAATAGCAATTCAAACAAGACTTGAGCGTCCTGACTACTGTGAGCGAGGAGTCTTCTTAGGGGACGTAGGGGTGCGTAAACCTTGATAGTCTGCAGGCAGTTTCTATCATAAATGGTTTTCACCAAAATGGATTGTGGATACAATTGATCGAGGTTGTGATTGGATCACAACCGGTTAATAAATAGATCTAAATGCACGGGATTCAAATGGATAAAGCAAAACAATTATCCAAACACCAAGGAAGCCCTTAATTTTTTTCTTCCTAAACATCTAGCTGGCTTCACTATTGTACTTTTGGGTGATGTGTGTGTACACATATATGTATACACTTATGCACCTGTGAGTGTAAGCATTTTTTTTTTTTATCTCAGATTTGACTACGATCAAATATAGGGTTGCAAGTGAATCGAACCGCTTAGTTCAATCTTGATTCTAACTCTATATTGATCGAGTTTGAATCGAGTTCAAATAGGTCGTTTTCATATTCGAATCGAGTTCGAACAATCTTCTCTTAAACTCGATAATTCATGAGTTGGTTTGAATAGGTTTGAATATATATATTGTTTTTTATTTTAATAGTGAAATTACATATATATCCCTAATATTTTTATTATTTATTAAGAAAATTAATTATTTTATTCATTTTTTAAAAATAAAATAATTATTTTTATTTTTTCGAGTTCGAGTAGATTTGAGCTCGAGATCGATTATGTTCGAATTCAAACTCGAACTTGAACTCGAGCAACTCGTTGTACTCGATAAAAAATGAGTCGAGTTCGACTCGATTAGGTCAAAATTCAACTCGACTTGACTCGTTTGTAGCCTTAATCAAATACCTTTACTTTTTGTCTTAGTTTTTCTTATGAACAAAGCACCCTGTTGTCTAATAATTAGAATTATTTCATCTTAATTATGGTAGGAATGGGAAAAGGGGAAGGATGGGTTGGGTAGCATTGAAGGAAAGGATGTCAGTAAGACGTCCTGACTTTGAAATCTCTCACTTATACTTAAAAAAAAAAAAAAAGGTCATAATAGTAATGAAATGAATGAAGCCTTACTGATTGACTCAATAATGTTAATAATTAGAATAAAAACTGAATAAAACCTGAAATATCATCAATTGTTTCAATAATGTTAGTAATTAATATTAAAATGAAAATTTCTCTCATTTAAAACTATACTTACTAACCGTTACACTTTTTTCGAATTATTTCTTGTCCTGAAAATTTCTCAAAATATTCGATGAAAATATTAAGTTTCTTAAAATTTCTTACTCAAAGCAATGGCAAAATATTAAATAGCCAACCAAAATATACATGCTCTTAGAATAAACAACAGCATGCAAAAACAAAAACAGTTTATTGACTTGGAGATGAAAAATTCAGACAAATAGAGTGTGAACAAGTTGAGTATAGGTATTTCTTGTCTTAGTTTTTACTTGATCAAAGTGCCTTTATATTTTCATTTAGTTTTTACTATAACCAAAGCACTTTTTTGTTTAATAATTAGAATTATTTCATCTTAGTATGGTAGTAATGAAATGAATGAAACGTTACCAATTGACTCAATATGGTAGATTAGTGTAAATAGGATACTATGACCAAAGTACATTCAATTTGTGTCTTAGTTTTACTATGACTAAAGCTCCGTTCTTCTAATAATTAGAATTATTTCATCGTAGTTATAGTAATAATGAAATGAATGAAAAAAAAATAAACTGAGATTGTTGCTTGTGATGCATCTTTTGTCCAATCTCTTATCAAAGACCTTCTATCCATTGGTTTGAACACTAATTGCAGATGTGTAATACAGTTCTACATGTGGGTGTTAGTTAGCGTAAGTTTCCACCGAAAATAAGTCCCCAAGTTGACCTCAGGAGTTACCACCGTGACTTTTGAAGTTAATTTGGGATTAGGTTTAACTACTAATTCTTCAAAAATTTCTTGAAAAAAAAATAATACAGTTCTACATGTCGAAGGAAGAGAATGAGAAGAGGACGAAGTGGGAACTCCACAAATACACAAATCAGGGATAACTGCACATGTAGCAGCATCAACAATGACAGCAATGATTACAGTAGATACAAAGAAAAAGCACGAGGCAGAAAGGGATCTTCAATCATATCATTCATCACCTTATGAATGCTTTGTCTTATGACTTAAAAAAACGTATATAGTTATATAGCTGAAGCACCTATTGTGCATGGATTGTATATTTATCGTATGACTAGGCGTATTGTGTACATGTTTTGTTAAGTATAAATTTCAATAAAAGATGACTTCCTTGATAGGAACTCAATCATGTTTGCTAAGTTAAATGTTTAGATGTAGGAATCTATTGATAATGTTCTCAGTAACAAATGAGGAATCAATAGACTAATTTTCACTTTGTCATCATGAAATTATACTTACAAATAATGATTGCTAACTCAGGGATGAAATGGTATTGTGAAAATTTTTTCTCAACAGTAAGAAATAATTGACAAAGTAACAAAAACTTTTATGATAATTAAATCATAATTGTACGTGCATGTGATTTGATCGATTGCTGACTAAATTTGATGAACGTTTTGCATATTCTAAAGTATCGTTTGGCACATCTTGACTCATGCAACTAGAAGACCTTTTCTGCTTTTCTGGAGTAGCCATTTGGGCATATGCTGAATCACGCTTGAAGGCCTTTGATGACATACACCAAAAAATGAATAGGGTGGTGGCAAGGTGGGAGAGATCATGAATAGGAGATTTTAGATGGATCCAAAACCTCTCACTCACACAAAAGAAGAAGAAGGAGAGGAAGAAGAGTATTCTCTTGGTTTCTCTCTTCAATCCTAGTTAACACACACCAGAAAAATGAGTAGGGCATAGCGAAAGAAGTTGCCCCTCTTCATGCCATCGCAGGTACACAATAAGTAGAAGTGGAAAAGGAAAAAATAATATTTTTGTTTACCATCAATTTTTTGTGAATTATGATTCATACAATGTTAGTGAGATAGTAGAAGCATGGGATTAACGGCTAGTTTATAATTGGTTGTTTTTAGGCATCCACAACGGATTCTTTTGTAAAAAGTGTAATATATATGCCACATCATCATCTTAATATCCTCTCTTTCATTACATTTTACACAGTATAATATCATGTTCATAATCAAATTACATATTCATTTTAATAATTTATAATACATACTCCATAAATAAAATGGAACCTACAACTAATTCTGTCTTCTTGCATATATATTATGTGTGTAATAGCCATGAATCATGGCTATTACACTCCCATTATGGGACAGGATATAATTACTGTATATAATTACTATGGATGCCCTTAAAAAAAGAGTATGTGCAAGACACGTGATAAATTTCTATTGAGTATTATAAAAAAACTAATGGCAGGTAGTCAACTAATAAAAAATTGCTCAGCACACATAATAATCTTTTGAGTCTTTTTGTTGGTGCAAGGCACATATATTGATTAATTTTTTGTTGGATCTCCATGGGTAGTTGTAGACAAAGCTGATAATATACTTCTCAAGCTTTTGATAGTTAATTTCAGGACTTGGACAAATTTCAACTGGGAACAAGTAATTAATTTTTGCTATACCAGTGGTATAAGAAGTAATTTTGGCTCACACGAAGCTTTCTAGGTTCAAATCTTTGTTTCCTGAACATAGATATTTCAAATATAAATATAGTTTTAAATTGTTTACATGTGGAATGCGCATTGATGGCTAGTCTTTTCTATTAAGCAGAAGCCGCAAGTGTTAAAAAATTGGAACAAAGAAGAAAGAGCAATTTTTTTTTTTATAATCAACGTTTTGTATTTGTGATGTGTGTTATTAGTTATGCAATGTTCATCAAACAGTAGAAACACGAGATCAAAATTGCATAAATTTATAATGGCTATTAAATTAATTCAACATTATCTTGGTTCTTCTTGAGTGAAATAATGTAAAATAGAAAAAAAAGAGTGCGTATTAAGACGTGTACAAATTTTCCATGAATTTTACGTTTTAAATACCTAATACATATCCAACAGTGAGTAAACAAGTGATAAAAGATTATTCATTGTACATATTTAATATATTGAATTTATTGTCGATACAATTATTTTTGAGATGCCTATCACATTTAGTTACAAATAAATCAAACATCGTATTTGTCAAGTGATTTGGAGTCGCTCACGTGTCTTTGCCAAGTTTGAATTGGGAAAAAAATGATTTAGCAACAAAAACAAATTATGTATATAGTATAGTAAAATGCAATTTAACCATTGCACGAAGCATTTTAGGTTCAAATCTTTACTTGCATGCAGATTATACATAATTCAATGTTGAATGTTCTATCAATGGTTGAGATTGATAAATATACTAACCATTCTTACTAGTGATTGTGTTAAAAGATAGGAGTTTATACAAGAAATTTTATACCGGTCTGAAAAAATTATTTAGCATACCTAGTTGGTCAAAGACCAATAGAAAAGTTCCTCGCAGATATATAAAAATCTCATTTGCTAATTCATTTACTAAGTATGATTCACTTGAAATGTTAAATGGAATCATGCAACAGAACAAATAAAAAGTAGATTTAAATCTTTTAAACAATGGGAATTTGAAAGGAAAAGAATAGAGATGAATGTAACAAACAATATGCAAATTTATCTAAAACCACTTGGTTGTAGATACATAAATCATATTAAATCAATCTTCATGCACAACATATGAGAATTCCATAAATTGAACTCTTCTCCTATTTGCTATCGTAGGTTAATTAATTAATTAATTATTTGCTATCATAGGTTATCATTTATGCAAATTAAAATTACTCTAAATGCTGTCAAAAGATGCATTCATGTCTAGAGCACTTTTAGCTTGCCTATTTTGTTTTCTTTGGCCTACAAAAATTGGCATCACTCACAAAACAATATTTTATCAAAGATTTTCTTTTTATCATATCTATCCAGACGTTTTTTAGCAACAGTGAAAGTAGACAAAATTGACCACCCCCTATGTATGGAATTTAGCACATGCTAATACATGTTCCATTCGACTTTCCCCTACCACACAATAAGAACTTTGGTAAATTCCCAAACTCTAGAGCATGAAAAAGTTCAAAATTATAGTACACTCACAAAATGATCTCAAAACAGTTTCATCACGTAATGTGTAGAAATGATTTAAAAACTCTCTGCACATATTTAATCATGTAAACTATGGATTTCATCTATAACTTAGAAAGGAAAATCCTATGCTAGGCGACATACGATTTAAGTGATTGAAACAAACTAAAGAATAATCCACTCTCTTAATTTTAAAAATTTTTATTGTGATCTACAGTCGCTTTTTGTAGGTGAACTCAAAAGAGAATCAACTATATATACACTTATCATGTAGCAGAGAAGCAATTTTAATTGTAAAACTGGTATCCTTGTACAAATGTACACTACCATAAAAATTACTACCAGAGTAATTTGCTTACAACTGATTTAACGGTTATAGATTTGTCTGTTGTCAGCTGTTGCCATACATGAAGATGTTGGAAACCAGCCGGTCTTTCCTCAAATTTAGGAGGACAAACATAGGACTATGGTAGTAATAAAGGGGAAAATATTGCAAAACCAGGCTAATTCTTTTTGACGTTGGAATGTATTCAAAGACCAGAAATTAACGCGACAAATGTGTGGGAGGGAATAACCTTAAATATGTGCCTAGTTTCCATCTCTCAAATTTCTGAAGCTCCCCCTTTTCCCCATTCCTTCCCTTTGGGAGTTCCAGCATCATTTTTTTCTCCTTAGGGAAATGATTGTTTCTTCCATCTGAAGCTCAGAATTCAAGTAAACCTTCTCACGATCTTTCTTTCTTTTTTTTTTTTCCCCTTTTCTTTTCATTGCATGTTCTTTGTTCTTTGACCTTTGACATTAATAATAGAAATGATTTTGCCATATTTGTCATGTTCATTGTTTTGTCCAATGTCAATATTACTTGAACATGAGATCAATGCAATGTGAATTTACTATTTTCCTTGAAATCCCTGTTTGATGGACATTGTTTATCTTGTTTTAGCCATCTTACGTTATGCAAATATTTAATGCAAGTCCAAAACCATAAGTAGAAGAAAGGAGGCATTTAAATTTTCCTGATCTTTATTGTTCTAGAGAGACAGAAATTAATACTGTTATCTTCTAAAACAAAGGAAACATCCATGATCCATGAAATATTTTGCAACACGCATTTGACGTTTAAAAAAGTAAATACAACAAAGTCGGCCACGAAAAAGGCTAAAGCAGAATCAAATCTGAAGGCAATTTGGTTTCACAACTTCTGATAAATCCAGCTTTGAAAACTAGTTTTCTGTTTTCCAAATTTTTTGCTGGTATATAAACCTGTGCTTATACGTGTTTCTATCTGTATTCTGTGTGCTCGTTCGAAAATCTGATAGTTTGCCAAATCAACCAGGCTGACAGGATTGGAAGAAAATGATCAGGCAACTGTTATTGTCTTTCTTGTTGATCCAAACCACTCTAGTGGCTGCCAGAGGCAAGGGAAAACCCCACCCTGCTGCTGTTCCCCCTCCTGGAAAAAAATGGCTAACTCTAAATGGTAATGTATTATAACCTTGAGTTGTATTTGGTTTCTACATAAAGGAAGTGAATGATCTCAACGATTAAATCAAGTATAATTTTTATGCCCTTTTCTGATTTGATTCTTTGCAGGGGGTGAGCCTGTGGTGGTAGCCAGGGGTGGATTCTCTGGTATTGCTCCAGAGTCCAGTTTCCCTGCTTATACTATGGCACAGCAGACGAGCTTGCCCAGCACGATCTTACTCTGTGATCTCCAATTTTCAAAGGATGCACAGGGCTTTTGCCAGTATAGTCTGAACCTTCAAAATTCAACAACTATTGCTACAGCTTTTCCAGACTTGAAACCAAGAACCTACAACATAAACGGAAAAAATGTGGAAGGATTCTATGGGGTGGATTTTTTGATAGATGATCTAATCAAAAATGTTTTCTGTAAGTTGTCAGACAGTTTTACAAAGCTTCAGTTTGCTTTTTCAGTTTGTAGAGTACTATCATTTGGTTACAATTTAGGGCAGAGAAAGTTAGGAGAAGGATGAACTCAAAAGCATTAGAATATTAGGGAGCAATGCTGGTGCCCTTTCAAACAGTAGAAAGTAATGAACACCTTGCTACTGCATAGTTTCTTTTGCAATCATTCTTCATTCTCCTTTTGTTCTCTCTTAGAAAGCAGTATTTCATATTGTTCAATCTGCAAAAAGAAGTGATTTCTTGAGTTAGCAATGTTCTTCTGCTTAACAATTAAGTTGCTACCAGATAGATACGAAGATTGTGAATTGCCATTGAATTGGTCTAACTCACATACTTCCACGTGCTTTCTCCGGCAGTGATGCAAAGCATTTACTCAAGGTCCCCTGGTATGGATGGTGCCTATCCTCTGTTGACACCCTATGATGTTGTAGGCTTGCAACCTCCTCCAATACTGTGGATGAATGTTGAGGTCCGGTCCTTGCTCTTTTATTTTCATTTATCTGACACTAATTAATGGTAAATTTAACACGACCAGAATTCAAAATACACCAAGAATCAATCACGAGTTTTAGAAGAGTCGTCCATACTTTGTAGGATTTCTTTATTTTGTCACAATTTGGACTTGATGTTGTTGCGATTTTCTGCTGCAGTATCCCAGTTTCTACGACGGACTAAAAATCAGCGCATCAGCATATATAATAGATACGATGAGAGACTTGAATCCTGCATACATTTCATCACCAGATATTGGATTCTTGAAGGGCTTAGTAGGAAAGGTGAACCCAGCAAAGCTCATTTTTAGGATTCCGGACATAAATGAAGTTGAACCTACAACAAAAAAGACATACGTTACACTGCTGTCAGACATAAATATGATCAAGACATTTGCATCAGGGGTTATTCTTCCAAAAGATAGCATATGGCCTGTAAATAGTGGAAGGCTATTGCTGCCTGCTACCAGTTCTGTATCTGATTTCCACAAAGCAGGCCTTGAAGTATATGCTTCTGGCTTTGCAAATGATAACTACTTAAGTTATAATTATAGCTATGACCCAACCAAGGAGTATCTGCAGTTTATTGACAACACTCAGTTTTCTGTTGACGGGGTAGTTACAGATTTCCCTGCCACTGCATCAGAGTCCATTGGTGAGATTAAGCTTGTTCTCTTCTTCATTCCTATATTATTACTTCTCACTGAGTCAAAAGGAAGAGTGCTGTAAAACCTATCAAAAAGGCAAACTGACTGAAATTGTCTCAAATTTTACATTAGCTTTCTAACTTCTACAGTTTAGCTTTCTTTCCTCGGTTTTACATGATCTAGTTTTGACCTGAGAACTACTCATGTTGCAGCATGCCTTGCCCAGAACAGGAATGCTTCCAAAATTGTGAAAGGTAAGAAGTATTACGCACTGCATTTTTTTTCCTAGTCTTGGAAAACAAATTATGCTATCTGTTTCTACATGGAATAACTCGTTGTCTTCTTGCATTAAAGCATTGATAATATCTCACGATGGAGCTAGTGGAGATTACCCAGGGTCAACCGATCTTGCATATCAGAAAGCCATAGATGATGGAACCGAGATAATCGATTGTTCTGTTCAACTGTCTAAGGATGGAGTCGCCTTCTGCTTGCCTTCTGTTGATCTTACAGGGACGACCACTGCAGCATCTCTTTTCATGGACCGATCTACCAAGATTCCTGAAATTCAAGATAAAAATGGAATATTCTCCTTTGATCTCACTTGGACTGAAATTCAATCACTAAAACGTAAGCTAAGGAAAACGCTTTATTTAATAGTAAAATGCTCATAACACCTTTCTAAGTTTTTGACTTCATTGCATTTCTCCATTTTCAGCTCAACTTGCAAGTGTTTTTGATGGCCTTCTTGTTCGAAACCCGGCAAACAAGAATGCAGGGAAGTTTGTTACTCTTAATGAATTCTTGGATCTTGCTAAGAAAAGGGCAGTTACGGGAGTTCTAATTAACATTGAAGTAAGATTCACTTCACTTAAAACTCTCTCATGGACTCAATTTGTCAAGATAAATTTTAGATTCTGCGTTCCATGTAAAACGTTTTACATGTCCACCAGTGTTCCATATAACGTCATCATTATAGTCTCCAACCATAGACAAGTTAATTGACACTTCATCTTTTTGTCAGAATGCTGCCTATCTAGCATCAAACAAGGGTCTTGACATTGTTGCTGCTGTCACCACTGCCTTGAGCAACGCCACATTGGATAAGCAATCTACTCAGAAAATTTTGATTCAGTCCGATGACAGTTCAGTGCTTTTGAAGTTCCAGGACGTCAAGACTTACCAAAGAGTCTTGGCCATCGAAAAAGATATAAGTGGTTCAACCCAACAAACAGCACAGGAAGTCAAAAGTATGCTGATGCTATTAAAGTGTTCAGAAATTCACTTGTTCTGGACTATCCAAACCCTGTCTTCATGTCCTTGAATTACACCAACCTTGTTGAAGTCATGCATGCTGCCAACATCTCGGTGTATGTGGGAATTCTGAGAAATGAGTTCCAAAACTTTCTATTTGATTACTATGCTGATCCTTATGTTGAGCTCGCCACTCTTACTCAGATAGGAGTGGATGGAATCGTGACCGACTACCCTGCCACAGCAAATGCATACATGAGTAAGCATTTTACTTTATCAATCTACATGAGCAAGTTTTACGACCACTTGACCATTTTTAGGAAGTTATGAAGGCCACCATATGGTTTCTTTTGTTTTTGCCTAACCTTGAAATCATGTCGATCATGAAATATGTATTACTGAAGAATGGAAGAGAAATTTCATCTGAGCACTACAATGAAATTAAATGACCAACCAGAGAACTGTTTGAAGGGGAAGTGCTTGTTGCTTCTAGGAAATTTCCATGAAAATTGTTGGAAACAGAGAAGAAAAATAGAACAATGACCACTCTATCACAAATACATGATTGCAGCACTACAGACGAGCTCTAGATAAGCATAAAGAAGACAAATTTTTATTTTCATCAACACAATACATTCCTAACTAACAAATGGTAACTTGCTGTCCTTTGCTGCTGCAGGGTCCCCATGCTCCAATCCAAATGCCGATCTTCCATATACAATACTACCCATCAATCCAGGTGACATGTTTAACAATCTGATTACAGCAAAACCTCCAGAAGCTGCACCCCTTGTACCTCTCCTCCAAAATGCAGATGTTGATGATCCTGCACTGCCTCCTGTAGCCAAGATTTCAGCTCCCCCACCCGCATCCCCTTCTGAATCTGGCCCCAAATCTCCTCCTGCTCCAGCACCAACAAAATCACAAAGCACGAAAACTGCTAGCAACACAGGTCTCATGGTTGCAGCAATAGTTGGAGTACTTACCATTCTCAGCTGTAATAGCAAAGTTCATTTCTGAGCCATGTGAATTTCGTTTTTTTTTTTACATGTTTGGTGCTCTCCTTCTCTAGATGTATATAGACACACATTTGACTAAGTTAATATGCATACATACATTTCCAAGCACCAATGTTCACCCTGTTTACGGGGAAATATTGCTCCTCTTTTTTAGGTGGATGTATTAGTCCTGTTTGCTAAATGTTTTGGTAGGAACTTTTACTGCTAATGACCACTGATTCCATTGACAAGAAAGTTGCAGATTCTGGCTTATTTGTTATATTGGTGCTTAACTGTGGAGGTTAATACTGAAGATTCAAGTAATTTGCTATTGGTAATAAAATAACCAGAAACCAGAAATTCTTCTTACCCAAAAAAAAAAAAAAAAAAAAAAAGAAGCAGAAATTTTGAACGCTGCAGATAACCTGGAAGCCAAAGGCAATTGATATCTTGATCAAAAGTATAATCTAGTTCATTTAATTTTTATCCTCAGACTCTGCTACAATCTTCTTCTGATGCTTAAGTTTATTTTTTTTTTTTTTTTCTGTCAGTTGGGGGTATCGGGGTTTTGCCCCATTAATTTTTCTGATGCTCAAGCTAGCCAGCAAATAATTACAGAATATCAACCTAAAGATGAAGTTTTGAAGAACGGACAAGTAATTACAAAATCAATATCTTTCAGTACTACTATTTAATTTCTTTTCGCATCATATTTTTGGGAATCCACAATGCCAACAATTTCCATCTGGCAAAACTTTAATCCTTAAGAATACATAAATTACAATCAAAACCCACAAAGTGCTCTAAACTAAATCGTAGAAGAACATATGTTCCATTAAAAGATTTTCCAACCAAAAGACAGAAAATGGGAGAAAAAAGGAAGCAATTTTGCTTGCTTTTGTTTCAAAAGCAAGGTTCCCATCTACAGATCCAGAATATAGTTGAAAACTTCACAAAAAGAAGAAAGAAAAATTCTTTGACGTTGTGGGTTCATTAATAAAGCTTGAAGAGTGAAAAGTGGAGGCTCAGATTGGAGTGTGACATCAAGAGAGGCTAAAACCGCCATGGCTGCAAACAGCAGTTGCCGTATGAGAGAAATCAGATAAAGAACCCAAAAGGAAAAATGAGTCGACGATCCCCAATTTTCCTTTTGAGCCCTCTGCATATCCCTCACAGACCCTCCAGAGTTCACCAAGCCAAGCTACGGAAAAGCTCAAAATCTTGATTTCTACGAAGTTTCGCATTGCTTAAAAAAAAAAAAATCATCACAGCCTCAGAAAAGCAGTTGGGAAAGAGAAAGAAAGGGAATGAAACCATGATACCATCAATCTGCATGTATCTATCCATCTATATATACATATATACATACATGTATACACTTTTCTGTATGTGTGTATGTTTGAATTTGAAGGGTGGTTTTTTTTTTTTTTTTGGATTTTTGGTTGAAATCATTGGCTGATTTACAGAGAGGGGTAACCACCCTTGACAATTCCATGCCTCTCTGAGTTTGAGCCTCATTCTTAAACTAATGAGATTCTTGAGGTTTGCTCTCATGCCTGCTTATAATGGCTTCTGTGGGCTACAGAGGGTGCCCCGTTATGTCCTTTGCAACCCTTTGTCTTGGGGGGTTGGAAGGGTTTAGGAGGGCACAGAGGGTAATTAAGCAATCATCAAATTTAAGGGACGTTAAAGCTTTGGTATATTTGTTGTTTAACCCAAAAAAAAAAAAAAAATATTTTGCATTTTCAGGGATTGATTAGGAGTTTAGTCCATTTAGGAATTCCCATCTCACATTATTGTGTGCCTAAATAGGTGATTAAGTAGTAATATTTCCACTTCCCTTATCTTCTTTTTTTTTTCCCTCCCATTTCCCTTATCTTCATTCCTCTTTTGTGTAATTGTTCGCGTTATTTGACAAACAATTTCAATTTTCCAACTTACAATTTTAGATTTCCAAAAGTTCAGAATCAGAGGTTATCTTTTTAAGTCTATTTATACAATCTCTAGCATTCTTTCAACCTAACCAAGTTTCCTTCACAATGACTAGGAAATGGTGACCTTCGTATTTTCTAGTTTTCCAACATGCCTAGATCATTCCGTTTACATAAAAAAAAAAAAAAAAAGAACCTTTGATCTATTATTCATGTTCAGGTTATTCAAATCAAATTTCAACATGGTCCACAAAAGAATCCATCCTGACATAAAAAATAAATAAATAAATAATCTTAAGAAGGAAAAAAAAACCCTAAAAATGGGGCCGGAGGCTCAGATTCGCCTTTCATCAGACAAATTGGAGATATCGCTAAACCACCAATGGACCATGGCTGCAAAGCAACAGTTGCCTCTTGCGAGAGAGAACTCAACAAAGTTTCGACCATCTGAGCTGTGCCCTGCCAAGTTATGGGGTATTAGCTCTGTCCAAAGTCTGATACTTCTATCGAAGTCACAAACGTATTCATCACAGCCTCCGACTATCGAACAATGGAGAGAGAGAGAGAGAGAGAGAGAGAGGGAGGACATGTTAATAAGAGTAGCTGAAAATCTTCAAGGACCATGTTGCACTCTGCATTTTCCAGAGGGCGGTTGTGAAAATAGTAGCTTCTTTTTTTTTTTTCTTTTTGGTTGAGATCATCGGCGGAGATACGCTGGGAAAGAGAGGGGCAACCACCCTCAGGAACTCCATTTTACCTCTCTTCCGGCGGTCGGCCTCCGCCTCAGTCTTAAACTAATGAGATTTTTTGCGTTTTTGGGGATCCCAAATGCTTCTTTTATAGTGCTGGTTCCCACCGTTTGTAATATTCAGGCCTTTCGCGGGCCTTTGATCATTTCACCGACGAAGCCCTAAGCAATTGTACAGCCACGACAACCCAGCAAGTGAAGCCCAAGTGTCTGCAACATGAAAGCCCAAAATTCATTGAGTTATGAGAGAAAAATTAGTATTCTTTTTCTCTTTGAGAGGTTCTGAACCAAGTAGTATGATTTAACCTCATTGGTCATTTCAAGATTAGGTTCTCTTGTTCTTTAATTTTTTTTTTCTTTTCCCCTAGTTAAGATTCCAAAGAGGAGCAAAAGTTCTAACATAATTTCTCTTGCTAATCCGTCCATTTCAAGTCATATGGGCCTCTATTGTTATGGCCCTACCTTGCTAACTGGCCCCTCTTCTGCAGTAGACACTAGGTTGATTTGTCTATCAGGTTGAAGCTAGGCTATGAGAACAGAAATAGATGAACTTGGATTTTCCTTCTCTCTCTCTCTAATCCTTTTTTTGTTAGATGAAATTGGATTTCCCTTTTTCTTTTTGTTTTGGTTTGTTTTCTCTCTCTGCATGTGTGTGTGTGTGTGTCTGTGAATGTGGCTTTCCTTAATACTAGCTAGGAAGGAGGGGGAAGGGGACGTGTTGGATGATTAGGAAGAAGATATAAGCGAGAGATTCTGAATTCGCATGCTCCTACGTGTACGAGAAAAAATGCAGGCAGAGTTACAAAACTGGTTGAATGAAGTCTCTTATGATGATGTTTTATCAAAAAAATTCCGTCTCTTCCCCATTTTTCTAAAATGTTCTTTTAGGTAAACGAGGACGACACTGAAACCAATGCCACCTTGGTTCCATTAACTAGTGTAGAAATAACTATTAAGTTGGTCCAATTTCCAGTAACGTAAAGAGGAGACAATAATATGGTTATGCGGCCCCCCCTCTTTCCAAATCGTATTTGCTTCGTTGATTCATGTGCATTTCGTCTGTATCCCCTACTGGAATGACGAGGAGGAGCTTTGAACCCTTTTTTTCTTGTTTTCCCCTTGTCAAAAAGCTTTGAACTTTGTTGCTGTGCTAATTTTCTACACAAGTTTTGAAGTGAACCATTTCTAGTGTTTTCCACTTCCATGGAGATCCGGATAATTTTTGGCATTACCTTTTTCTTGTATATTACAGCAATAGAAATACACGGCGTTGGAATGGAAATCAAAACAAATAAGCAACAATTGAACTCTTATTATGCTTAAAAGTTGTTCTTCGTTGTCTTGAGAAATACTCTCTTAATTTGACCTGTCAATTGTTTGTAAGAAGTGAAAATTTTTTATGGTAGGTAGTGATTCTTTTTCATCATCTCTTTTTTTTTTTTTTCCAAACTACTGATTCGATTGACGTATGTTTATTAGATTTTGTCCTTATCTACTAGAAAAAATGTATGTCTATATTTTTGCATATGGATCTCATAACATGAATACAAGTTCAATGCGTTTGGATAGTAGATTTTTTGGAAAAATTTATTGAAAAGAATACTGTAGCACTTTTTTGATGTGATGTATCTGAGATAAAAAGGTGATTGAAATTTGTGTTGATGACGTAAGCAAAATTTTTTAGTTAAATATAAGCAATCCAAACAAATAGACTCACTTTTATGTCAGTACGAAGTATCTCTAGCTGACATAAAGCATCGCAAATGAAAACAGAATTTTGACACAAAATATAACGAGGAAACTGATAAAAGAAGACAGAGAGTAAACAAGGTAAAAACAAATCAGCAAAGTAAAAAGGAGGAGGAGGCTCAGATTCGCGTTTGACCAGACAGAAATTGGCTCAGCCCGCCATGGCTGCAAGAATCAGTACTTGGTGATTCTTGCCCAGCCAAGAAACGGGCTAGCTCAAAATCTGACTAAGATTTGACGCAGGGTTAAAATCATCACAGCCTTTGATTTTGGGCTTTCTGGGGACTCAAGAACCTGGAAATGGAAACAGCAGTAGTAGTAGTAGTGATTGCGCTTTTTTGGGATGCAGCAGAAAGGATTGTTTGGTGGGTAGTAATGAAATGAAATCACTGGCGGCGTAATTGCAGAGAGGGGCAACAACCCTCCTCAAAACTCCCTACCTCCCTTCAATTACACTGCCTCATTCACAGGGTCTTCCTTCCATTCATGCCTATCGATGTGAAAAAACTAATAAGGAGGCATGAAGAGACTAGGGCTAGTTTGTAAGTTTAGGATAGAAAAGGAAAGAAGAAAACTTTAATGAGGACTGAGGTGAGAAGTGAGGTTCTCTACAAGTTGTTTAGGAGTTTTGAACAAACAAAGTAATAAGGATAACTTTTTTTAATACACTGCTTGTGTATAATTTTTTTTTACACTAAACACATGTGATATATATCCAAAAACTGATAATGTAAAAGAAATTACTCTATAGTTAATGTATAAAAAGTTAATCCAAATAATATTCAGGTTGGAATTTGACTAATTTGACTTTTGCTTAATCTTATTGAATTATGTTCAAGGGAAAGGTATCTTGAATAAAGGTCTTGCATTTGCTTTCCTTCTCCTTTAAAGCTCCGAATCAAAGTGTAAATGGATTTTTTCTTTAACTTTCACCCTTTTCTTTCAACCGAAAAGCAGTGTAATTCTAGCAAAAGCTAAATATGATCCTTTTAAATAAATAAAAAAAATTGTAGCGAGGCTATTTACTCATCCACTCATGGTTTATTGTTTTACAATAAGTTAGAAAAGCGAGTGGTCACTTCAAAATCAAATACTGTACCTTATGATATCCAATACTCCAATTAGCTTATTTAGGTTTAGAGTTTATACCTTTATGCCACAACCTTTTGACCTCCTTTTAGTTTTTTCCAGTAAAAAAAAAAATAAAATTGGAAGGGTTCAACTCCGGTTACCAACACAAGCTAGGATAATTCTCAGATAGATTGGTTATAGAGATACTTATAGATCACTTAATAGAGTTTGGGAGGATTCAGTTTCGATCACTTTTGGCCTCTTTTGGCACGTCGGATTTACTAATTGACTTATGGCAACTTGGGACGGGACTCATTGATGTCAGGGAATTTCAGGAGTATTTTGTTTAGTATTGCTTTTCCTTTTTACTACTTTACATTAAGCATCCTTTAGGTTTTCGGAAAATGCACAATCATCATGCAAGAATAATCTGGTAGAAAACACTATCGAGATTCATGATTATAATGAATCCGTGGGCTCCTAGTTTAGCACAAGGTAGTAACTTGTTTTTGAGACTTTCGGATCATTTGAAAATGAGATTCATTTTATTTTTCCTTTTCCTTGACAAAGAGTTATACTTTAGATCAATCATGTAAAGTAGCCCATTTTTTCCGTTGGTTAGTATAAGCAATGTCACTTGAAGAAGAAAAAGGTTAAAAACCTAAGAAACAATAAAGAAGGAAATCTCAACCCCAAATTTCACAAGACACAAGAGCTATCTACCCAAAAGAAAAAAGAAGATTTGTTTATTCTAATTCAAAGTTGTATATTAATTGTTGAATATTTTGGCACCATCAAAATTGATTATTTTGGATAGTTGGACTACCAAAATGTCAAGTAAATTATCTGTAGGTGCACATTTTAAACATTAAAAAAAATGGTTTTTTTAATGAGAATAAGGGGAATAAGAAAAATCACCAAATTAATGGTTCAAAATGGGCTTTTTCCGCTTTCAGTACTTAAAAAAAATGAATTTAGGCTTTCAACCAAAAAAATAAAAAATCAAACTTAGTTGAGGCTAGATCTGTAATAGAAGCAAGGCAATGAGAAAGTAAACCACCATGGCTGCAAAAACCGGTTGCAATGTCGGAGAGAACCCATATCGGATTCTCCCTGCTTCTGCCATCCGGCTTGCCCAACCAAGATACGGGCCACTTTGTCTCTATCCCAAGATTTCATTTTCTCAGAGAAAGTATCATCACAGCCTCATAATTTAGTCCTCTGTGATCTTCTTCTTCCTCTTCTTCTTTTTTTTTTTTTTGGTAGGAAGGGTTGCTTGGTAGAGCATGAATGTTCCGGATTGATGATGAGGAAGCAGAAACAGAGCTTCACAGCCATACACACCTGAAGATCCGAAGGACATATGATTCAATTTGTCCATGGATCCATAACAAGAAAGCGTCTTCAGTTTATGCCACTGAAAGGGTTGCTGGCTTTGTGGAGACTTTTATAGTAAAAAAAAAAGAACAAGAAGAAAATCACTGGCTCAGGAGAGAAGGGCAACCACCCTTAAGAAAATCCCATCTATTTCTAAAGCCTCATTTCTTTTGCTCTGAGGACAGAGCTCTTTTGCTCGATGACGCCCACTTGTTGTTTTGTGCCAGTCCTTAGCATTGTTCCCTAGTTACATTTTTTGGCTTCTTTTCATCAGTTTTCACACCTTTGACACAGTCCATGGGTATGCCCATTTTCATTTTGGAATTACAAATGGGATTTAATTTCGTTAATAATACAGTTACCACTAATGACAGGATTAATTAGCCAAGTCTAAATCTGTATACTGTGGAAAAAAAAATGATTTTTTATTTACAAAGATTAATTAAACTTTCACAGCCAAGAAAATGCAAGCTCTTGATGATGACTTGGGGCGTTGAGTACCCAAAACATAGGATCACCTCCCCATTCCTACACAACCTCCACCCACCCCCCCCCTCCCCACCCCCAGCAAAAAGAGCCCAACACCAAGGCAACAACAAAACCCAATCAAAGTAATCTAGGCTTTTAAGCCAACAAAAGCAATTGAGCAAATGATGTACAACATTTTCTTGTCAGAGCTCCAACAATTTTCAGAAATGCACCCAACAAAAGCAGAAGCAAGAAGAAAGTATGAGGCTCAGATCTGTTATAAACGGTTGGACAAGGAGAAAGTGAACCGCCATGGCTGCAAAATCCGGTTGCATGAAGGGAAAATCCATATCAGCTTTTTCCCCAATTCTGCCATCCGGGTTGCCCAACCAAGATACGGGCTACTTTTTCTCAATGCCACAGAATTCATTGCTCAGAGAAATCAATCAAACATCACAGCCTCAAATTCAATCCCCTCTCTCTTTTCTTGGTTGATGTAGTGCCATGATCCTCAAGGTTTAATATACAGAAACAGAAAGACGACAGACAGATATTGATGCCAAAATATGTGAAAGAAAAAAAGATCATAACTAGCTAGTACTTTCTCTGGATTATCCTCCAGTACAAGGGCTGTTGGAATCGTGGGGGACTGGAAAAGAAAATCATTGGCTCTGCAGAGAGGAGCAACCACCCTTTAGAAAATCCCATCTCTCTGCCTAGCCTCATTTTCTTCTCTGCTCTCAGCTCTAAGTAAATAAGTGCTCTTTTATGCTACTGCATCATGCTAGGAATCAAGGTCTAGTCAATTTTGACACACGTGTGGATCTTCTTTTTCTTTTTCTTTTTCTTTTTTTCTTTTTTTCGTGAGATGGTCATCGTTTGGACTTACACGTTGGGTAACAATTACGGCTAATTTCTAAGAAAAGTGTCAAAATTGAAAATCGTTCAAAAAGTGGGGTTTCGGGAGAATGGGGTACAAAAATAGGGTCGCCGATTTTGCGAAATGCGGTTTCGCGGTTGAATTTATTTTCTTTCCAATTTTTTTGTTCTACTTGTCAGAGAATTTTTTATAATGGAAAAGAAACCTTAATCTTTGAGATCGGTTTCTTCATAAAATAGAAACCGCATTTTAGCAATGCGGTTTATAAATTTAGTTAAAAAATTTCAAGGAAACCATAAATGTAAGTTCGGTTTCTTTAAAATATAAACAAAAACTTCCATTTGAGGTTTCTATGGTTAAAATTTTTTTTTTTTGTTTTGGTTTCAAAGTATTTTGGCGTTTTAGATTACATTTAGGGTTTGGGAATTAGGGTTTAAGGTTTTAGGGTTAAAATTTTAGGGTTAGGGTTAGGGTTTATAGTATTTAGGGTTTAGGGTGTTGGGTGGAGAATTAGGGTTTAAGGGTTATTGTTTAAGGTTTTTAGGGTTATGATTTTTGGGTTTAAATTAGTTTTGGAAGTTTAGGATTTAAGGTTTTGAGGGTTTAGGGTTAGGGTTTAGGGTTAGGGTTATTTTGACATATTGTTGATTTAATTGACGTACATCGGACAAGTATTTGTTTTCTCGTTCAAATGAATTCATTTTCAATTTTGATTTGTACTTGTCAAATGCGAAAAATTGATTTAAAAAGAAACAGCATACTTGAATGTTGTTTCCTGAAATTAAAAAAAAACTTGAAAAAGGAATTTTGGGTTTAAGGGTTAGGATTGTTATTTGATTATGGTTTAGGGTTTAAGGAATAGGGTTAAGGGTTGGTTTTTGTTTAGGTTTAGGGTTTTTGGGTTTAGGGATTAGGGTTTAGGATTTAGATGAAATTTGGCAAATTTTGGAAGTATATGAGTACTTTCATTATTGTGAAATTGGAAAATTTTATAGAATAACAATTATTTAATGCAAGTAAATGAGAAAATGAAGTGCACATAAAGGAAACCGTGAGGGAAAAATGTATCTGAAGAATTCTATATGAAAAAATTAATAATGTCAAATAACAATTATTTGATGCAAGTAAATGAGAAAATGAAGTGCACATAAAGGAAGCGTGAGTGGAAAATGTATCTGAAGAATTCTATATGAAAAAATTAATAATGTCAAAAAATATATCATATTTGAGCTGTGGTAATGCGTTTGGTTAGGGTTAGGTTGTATATTAAATAAAAAAAGATATATGGACGGTTTTTTGATGTAACATACTTACACATGACAACTTTTCCTCTTTTTGTTAAAATTGATAATTTTCTATAAATTATTAATGCCCATACTTATGTTATTTAATGCAGTTAAATTATTTAATGCCAATTTGTTTGATTCGCGAATCGACTTTTTTTTTTTAAACTTGAAGAAACCATAAATGGGACATGCGGTTTCTTCAATCGGCTTTATTCATAGGAACCGCATGTGACAATTGCGGTTTCTTGTTTACATAGAAACCGCAATTGCAACATGCGGTTTCTATGGAATAAAAAATACCTCTGACAACTAAAAAAAAAGAAAAAAAAGAAAAAAAATCACAAGAAACCGCATCTCAGTATTTCGGCGACCCTATTTTTGTACCCCACCCTCCCGGCACCCCAATTTCCGAATGATTTCAATTTTTGACCATTTTCTAAGAAATTAGCCAACAATTACCTATCCTCTTCTTTTTTCTTTTTCTTTTTTTTCTAAAATTACCTTTAGAGGTGGGTAATAATTCACTAAGGAGCCATTTGGTTTAAATTCCTCAATCACTATCACTATGAGTATCATTAACCCCACTATGAGTATGGGTTTTTATGATTCCCCTCAAGATGTTTGGTTTAACAATGGAATGGGTATCATTATAAAATTACTTGTTTGGTTTGCTTATGATCGAGAATGACTTTCAACTAAATTTTAAATTTTTTAAATCTTACTTGTATAGTATACATGTTTTTTAAATTTTTAAATCATTGTTGTACAATATACATGCCTTTTATATTTCTTATTTTATATTTTCTTCAGAGAAAATTTTTAAAAGGTCTTCTTCAATTTTATATAAAGCCAACCTCTAATTTGAGCTATATGTTAAAAAAAATCACGATTCATTTCAATTGCATAAAATATAAAAAATATATAATTCAATAATAACAAGTTGAACCAGTTGATTCATTTTAGTGTTTCAAAAAATTAATATATGTAAGCTTGGCTCCCATTGTTTCCTTGGGTAATCAATGATGAGGCAAAGAAGTATGGGTCGAGAAAATCGAATGAATATTACACAGGAGACAGGGATAGAAAAAGAGATGGGTGAGTGAATAGGGACGAAAATAAGAGAGAGGAAGAGAGACAAATGGGGTGCGTCTTTTTTTTTTTTTTTGGGGCGGGGTAATGGATAATCAGCACCAAAAGTGCTCAATTTGCTCAGGAATGATGATTGAAGAGTTTTAGGTCTTTCATTACCATAAATTCATTGCCATAATAGAGTACCAAACACCATCAATGAGTATCATTAATGGTTATTCCCATTGACTACCCTCAAAACCCATGAACCAAACGGCTGGTAAGTTTCAAGTAGTTGCTCCCCACTAAAATAAAAGAAATTTTGGGAGGGGGGTGCGAATGTGTAGAGTGTAGTCACTTACGCAAGTAAGAAATTAATCCACGATACTTTTTAGGAGAATTAATGTGATCATTTAACTTATTTTTAGGAGAAAATCAAGGAATAATTAAAAAGAACAAAGGCAATATCTTCTCTATATTCTAATTTTCTAATTCAAATATTAACTCCAAGCTACCAAGAATGGATAACGGTACAGTCATTCAAATTTAAACTAAAGATTTCTCCACTTGAAGGGGAAAAAAAAGATTCAGTGGACAAAAGACAGATCTCGAATAAAAGTTTGAGAAAAAAAATCAACCAAATTCCATATAATTAATGAACTCTTTCACAATTAAGATTCAGGGTGCATAACTTTTTTTTTTTTGGTGCATAACATTTGCCTTTCATCAAACTTGTAACTTATTTTTATTTAATTTAATTATCAATATGTGTAAAAATATTTTAACAATATACAAATTTTACATCCCCCAACGCAAGGGTCTTAGCTCGGCCACTAGTTGGATCCCACTTTCAAAAAGTGGCAAAAACCACTCCTAGTACCATGTCATTATAAAAAATTGAAAGAAAATTATCAGATGAATTTTTTTGTCCTTCACTTTTAAAATAGTAATGTTACATTCTTTATAAAATTAAGTTGATAAAATTCGATTCCAACCTAAATTTTTTTATCACTTTTACCACGAATGCATCCTCATGACACACATATAATCATTTTTCAGGGGGCGAAAATTTTGGGCTATGTTTGATTGTAATTTCTCACAGAAAAATTTTTATATTTTTCATGAATACACTTTTCAATCATCTTTTGATCTCTCATACATCAATCATTGTAATACATTTTTTGTACAAAAACTCTTAAAATAGTAATTCAAATGGGCGGTTAGAGTTAGGGTTAGGGTTAGGATTTAGGGTTTAGGGTTACAAAAAAAATGCTCTATACTAATAAATTCATGATGGAAGGGAAAAGAATACATTATACTAATAAATCAAACTAAAATGGGAAAATTTTTTTATTAAAGTGATAAATTCATAAAAGTAGTATAAAAACCGATTATGTTTAAAACTGCTATCAGAAAACTTTGTTATAACAAAGGATAAGTTTTACATAAGTGGAATATAAAAATTACAATATACTAAATCGAATTTGAATGTTTAATAAACGAGTGGTGGTGAATATACTAGCACATCGTTCTATTTTGACACTCAAACACAGGTATGATATTTCATAGGAGTGACAATCATCCACATTTTACGTGAGTTGCGATATGTTGCTCTAAGTTGCCAGTCGCATGCACGTGCTGAATTTTTAGTCTTGCATTTGACATACCAGGTATGCCGGCTACTTTCTTTAACCTTATACTCCCGATTGTGCTTGATTGACCATAATTTCACAGCTTGCTGCACATGCTCCTTTGTTTCAAACACTTGCCCGATTTTCAATTCATTTGTGTGATCATTCCACAGTTTTAGCTTCTCGTAGGTACCACAATTAGTTGGATCAAAATCTATCATGGCCTCAACACCTTCACTATACCGTAGGTGGCCCATTCCACGATTTACACCAGCATTATGATAGCTTGGGCCTTCAACATTAGTGCCTTCAACATTAGTCTGATTGATCTCTATGCGAGAACCACTATGATCGAGACCGTCATTGCTTGAGTCATCACTATCTAGTTTGCATTCTCCTGGTCCATAAGAATCATCATCCTCATCAACAGCTTTCTCTCGCACTATGGTACTCGTGGAATGTCCATGAACATCCATGTTATGATCCCTATTGGCAATATTATTGTCCTTTGCCTGGTTGCTATACCAAGAACAATTATGAACCCGTCTAACTCCACGCCTTCTAAGTTGGGAAATGTAAGGTGGAAACACACCGTATTCACACTCACTGATATGTGAATAATGTCCCTCCAAGACACTTGTCCCTAGGGGGACATCATACAGCATTGTTGGGTACTTCGACTCTGGTGGCACCTCATATGAAGTTGTGGTGTTCACGAGTTTCGGGGGCACCTCATACGAGATTGGTAGATGTGCAGGTTCCACTGGCTTATTGCATGAGGTGCTTGCATACAATGGTTCCGGTGACTGACCGTACGATGTTGTTTCATATGTATCTTCAGGATGCAACTCATACGCTGTTGATCCACATTCTGTCCCACCCTGATGGGCACGTGAAATATTCTCTACTTCAACGTAAATCTCACAGGGCACATGTGGAGCACCCGCCTTCATATAGTATAGAATCTCCACATCATTGTCGTCTACTATTGGAATACCGGTAAAACCACCCGCTCCTACAGGGCTCCTTAGCCACAAATTGAGTCTCGTGGCATTTTGATCTGAATGCATGGCCTTGTATATTCTATCCAGCAATCCGTCAAAGCGGACATGTTGTTTTATTAGTATTACTTTATTGCACCTTGGAGGGTCGTATGACATTGATCCTCCGAAATGAACTATTTTTCCACCCTAGTACAACTGAATTATTAGACCGTGGCTGTCCGACATCTGTATAATGCTCCCAACTGTCATTGGGGTACAAGGTTTCAGTTCAGAAATTCAATCACTTCCCACCATACCTTAAATTTAACAACATAGCACAAGTTAATGCAATTCTCTTTGTATAGAATTTATTAAAGGAATTCTCTTTGTATAGAATTTATTGCAATTCTCTTTGTAGAGAATTTATTAAAGGAATCTTTTATTTTTTGATATTTTAAAAAATCCTTTCTCGAATGACCTTATTTGATTCATTGTGCCAAATTCATTATGAATTGATTTATTTACCTAGACTATCCTTTAACTAAAGACAACTATATAAATACCCTAATATATATTATCTGCTCTCTCACGTCCATCTCCAAATTCTAATAAAATATAATAACTACAATATGCTATTAAATATTATATGCTTTTGTAATTACATATACAACTTTATTAATATACATAGTTGTAAAATTGCTGTGTACAATTAAATAATTAAATAGACATATAAACAATCAAATATACAAGTAATTAAATAGGTAGAATTACAATAGTCATGTAATGTAAATAATTAATAGACATGTAATGATTTAAATATACATGTAATTAATCAAATAGACACGTATTGCAATTAAATAGAGATGTAATTAATCAAATATACATATAATTAATCTCATAGACACTTATTGCAATTAAATAGACATGAATATACATGTAATTAATTAAAATGACATGTATTGCAATTAATAGACTGAATTACATAAATATACATGTTTTGCAATTAAATATACATGTAATTACATAAATAGACTGAATAATTCAGTCAATAATTAAAATAATTACTTACCAAATACCCTGCAAATGAGATGTGTGGCAACTTGTCTTGACCTCAAGCCCCGAGCACAATAGTTACAATGTGCGGCAAGTACTCCAGCTTTGAATCCCCGAGCACAACTATTTGATTCACCAGTTTGAATCCCTGAGCAGAGAGAGGAAAGAGCAAATGATTTTGTGGGAATGTGAATTGGGTACAATCTAGAGAAAGGAGAGAACGAATAACTTTGCGAGAATATGAATTGAGGAAAGAAGGTGGAAGGCAGAAAATTGGAATGAAAGTTGGATGATTTTTGAAGCTGTGAGGCCTTTTATAGGCCGGACCCCATCAACTATCCAACGGCTTTTTTTTTTTTTGGTACAGCGGAGTCTAGTGCCGCACTTTAAATGTGCGGCACCAAGTTCATAGCATTTTTTTTTTGTAATTTCATTCTCTGATGATGCCACGATCCAACGGCTAGTTTTTTTTTGGTACAGCTGAGTCTGGTGCCGCACACTGAACATGCGGCACCAGTCTCATAGCATTTTTTTTTATTTCAATATCCGGTGTTGCACATCTCATTTTTTCTTTTTTTGTGAAATACTTTGGTTAATAGTCAATACATTCTGTATTGTTGAGAAGGGCTGAGATAACAGGTTAATTTAATGCATTACAGACTTAAGATGTACTACATGAAAAGTTAAAAAGGATTCGTACAATCCCTCTGAATCCCTGGTTTTTATAGCAAAGGAATCCGGGGGACAGTCAAAGTCACTTGAGGACTAGATGGTAAAAGTAGTCTCTCCAGAAATTGGGCCTCCCAAGTTCCACTTCTCCATTGCGGGTTTTCTGAATTTGGTAATCCCTTCTTGGTGTAGCAGGGAGGATTCCTTCGATTGAGGCAGTGTAATTTGGGGCAGGGAGGTTGGGAGTTTTTAGGAGTGGGTTGTTGCCCCTCTCTGCAATTACGCTGCCGATGATTTCAATACAAACAAACAACCCTTCCTTCTTGATGCTCTCGGCAGATGAAGTACAAACTTCTCTGATGAGGTTTCTGAAATTATCCCTTTTTATCTTTTTTCACTCTATACAGCTTCAAACCAGGTTGGGAATAGCTGGTGATCAGAGCAAGCAGCCAAAGATCCGTGCTTAATAGCTTTGAACTTCCGGTAAGCCATCTCCTTCCTCGAGTCTGCCTTTCATTTCTCCTTTCCAAATTTCACCACCACCACCACCACCCGTGCATATTATATGAAAGCCTCCTCGTCTTCTTCGCCGTTTTGTTTTTCCTTCTCCTTCTCTTGAATCTCTGCCGCCCAGTTGCTGTTTAGTGATGAAGAGTCCTACAAAGAGAGAATTTTGGGTTAAAGATTGATTTGTTATGGCTGTCGTTCTCTGTAATTTCTCGTAATTGGATACGGGTCTCTGAAAATCGTGGTGAAAGCCTCAGTTCATGGACATCTGATGAGTCAATACGGCTTGACTCGGCAGACTTCGCCGCTATTTGAACCATGAATCCTTCGAATGAGGCAGTCTAATCTGGGGCAGGGAGGTTGGGAGTTTTTGGGAGTGGGTTGTTACCCCTCTCTGCAATTACACTGCCGATGATTTGAATACAAACAAACAACCCATCTCATCTTCATCGTTGCCGATGAGGTACGAAATTCAACCATCTCATCTTGTCCTTGCCGATGAGGTACGAAATTCTCAGATGATTCCACAAACAACCCTAAATCTTAAACGCTATCTCATCTTGATCCTTGCCGATGACGTACAAACTTCTCAGATAATTCCACAAAAAACCCTAAATCCTAAACCCTTGTCAACAGAGGCTTTGATGATACCCTCCTCTTCCAAATCAAGTCAGACTTTGAGCCAGCCCGTATCTTGGCAGGGCAAATATCACCTGGTGGTTTTTGCAGCCATGGCGGGCTTAGCCCTTTTCTCTGATGATAGGGAAATCTGAGCCTCCTCCGTCCCCTGCACATTTATTTCTCCTCTATCTTTTTCTCCCTTTTGTGGATTTCTCCTAAGTTCTAACCTCCTTGTTTTTTCTTAAAACTTTTTCCTCTTTTTAGATACCCCTTTCTTCGTACAACTTGAGCTGATATTAGCTTTCAAAATTTTACCTTTTCTGGTTTCTATATCTTTCAGCAAGTCATTGGCTCTACATCCATCAGTTTTATATTTTTCATTTTTTTTAAGCTTAGAACCTTAATCTGGCGCCTTAGTCCAACTCGGTCTCAACTTTCACCCTCCATCTTGATTACTGATTCGGATAGATTTACGGCTGCCTTCCCACTATGAAATCGTACTTAAAACAGTAGTGTACTGTAACTGTGAAAAAAAAAAAAAAAGGGTACTGAAGAAGAGGTGAAAAAGCAACGAGAAGGGCTGTATATAAAAGGAGCCCAGCCCCAGCTGCGAGGGTTCTGTGACAGCTCAGAAAGAAGAAGAATGAATGAGGCAGCAGAGGCGTACGGGAATTCTTCAAGGGTGGTTGCCCCTCTCTGCTTTGCCTATGATTTCGCCATTGATTACTAAAAAACCAACAGCCCTTTGAAACAGAACAGAGCCAAGGAAAAAGATATATATATATATATATATAGACACACACATATGTATGTATGCATCTCAACATCCCTCTGCGTGTGTGTGTGTGTGTTTAACAGGGGTTAAAGCCCTTTGTGCGATTTTTCTTCTTCTTCTTCTTTTCTTTCTTTCTGGTGACGCTGTGATACGAGACGAAGGTTGTGGTGCAGGGTTTTGCAGACTATGGAAATGGGGCGGTGATGATATATGCTTGGGCATTCTTCTGAGCAAATGAAATCAAATCGGGCATCTGAGATGGACCGACCCGTATCTTGGCTGGGCAAAACCCGGTATGGCACTTGGGACATCACAGTTGTCTCTTGTGCAACTGGTTGATTTTGCAGCCATGGCGGGGTCAAATGTTTCTCTGTCTGATTCATAAAACAAATCTGAGCCTCATCCTGTATTTGTTTTACTATCATTTTTCTGTGGTTTTTTATAGTCCATTTTTTGGGTTCCTGACTTAATAAAATATATATTAGCAACCCATTCACCCTTAATGTGAATCTTCTTGTTGAACCCATTCACCCTTTTTTTTTTTTTTTGGGGGGGGGGGGGGTTTTTAATTTTTCTTTTCTTCCTCCTGCTTTTTCTTTTTCAATTTTTTCTCTTACTCACTGTCCGTGTAAGTACAGCTTGAACAATGCATGAATATCTGTCTTAGAGATCGAAATTGGAATACTATGAATAATTTTGTCAAGCTCGTATTTTTGTGTTGTAGCTACTATCATGCCTATCTCCTATTTTATTAACTGTGCCTAAAGCAAGCAAAAGAAAGGAGAAACATTAGATCTTAATCCAATGGGTAATTTGTTGCTTGAGCTTTCAATAATTGTCAATTTTCGACAGCATAAGCTCCACACGACTGTTCCTCCTCCGTGAAACGCCGCGCCCATGATCAACCCCAACATCACCACCCCTCCTTAAACAAAATGAGGACCAACTTCTTGTAGGTTGGGAAGGGAAGCTGGGAGGGGTGGGTGGAGGGGTTCTCCATCGAGAGATGTGGGATGTTACTAGAAACATTCACGAGTCTCTTCTCTCTCTGCTGGAGTGCCCGCAACAAAGATTACAATAGAGGGGTCGGAACTAGCTTCAGTTGTGATGATAGTACTAGTAGAAGTACTACCTCCATTAATCGGAGAAGCAATACTGCTACCAGTCCAAATGGGGCGGCAGCGTTTGATAAAGATGGATTGTTGTGGTATCGAGATGTTGGAAAATATGGGGGTGGTGAATTTTCCATGGCAGTGGTTCAAGCCAATCAGGCGCTGGAGGATCAGAGCCAAATCGAGTCGGGTCAATTTGGAACCTTTGTTGGAGTCTATGATGGCCATGGTGGCCCTGAGGCTGCTCGCTTTGTTTGTGATCATTTGTTTCGACATTTCCAAGCAATATCAGCACACAATGGAACTGTGACAGCAGAGACAATTGAAAGGGCATTTCAAGAGACAGAAGGAGAGTTTACCTCTCTTGTTTCAGAACTATGGGATACTAGACCACATGCTGCAACGTCTGGTTCATGCTGTCTTGTTGGGGTGATATTTCAGCAGACCCTCTTTGTTGCTAACCTTGGAGACTCCCGTGTTGTGCTGGGGAGCAGTGTTGGTGATACTGAGGGTGTTGCTGCTATTCAGCTGTCAACAGAGCACAATGCCAATGTTGAGGCCGTGAGGCAAGAGCTCAAAGAATTACATCCATCTGATCCTCAGATTGTCGTCCTTAAGCATGGTGTCTGGAGAGTCAAAGGAATAATTCAGGTTTCTAGATCCATTGGCGATGCTTATTTGAACCATGCTCAGTTTAATAGAGAGCCACTGATAGCAAAATTCAGACTTCCTGAACCTATGAACATGCCTATCTTGTCAGCCACTCCATCTATTAGTGCGCACCCCTGCAGCCAAATGATTCTTTTCTTATATTTTGCTTCGGATGGTCTGTGGGAACACTTGAGTAATCAACAGGCTGTGGATATTGTTCACAGTCATCCACGCAATGGAAGTGCAAAGAGGCTCATCAAGGCAGCTCTTCAGGAAGCAGCAAGAAAGCGAGAGATGAGATATTCGGATCTCCACAAGATTGATAAAAAGGTCCGGCGTTATTTTCATGATGATATAACAGTGATCGTTTTATTTTTGAATCACGAGCTTATATCGAAAGGGGCAGCCCAAGATCCTCCACTTTCACTCAGAAGTGCTCTGGAGCACTGATCATGGAATGACCACGATTTTTTGTCAGCCACCTATTAGAGTAGCATATGCTGCAGCTCAGAAATGTCTCTGCTGCAGCTTTGAGACCAGCACTCAAATTAACAGCAGTGCTGTTCTGTGGCTTTTTGGGGCATTTACTTGTTCCGGGAGGCTTCAAATGTTTGGAAAATACCCACTTCTTGTTGCTCTTCTCAGATAAGGAAAGTGCAAACGCAATGCAATACTCCTCTAACAATTTATCCACATTTTTCTTCTCTGTTTTAGTCTCCTGCAATGTTGTCATTTTTTCTTTCCTTCTTTTTTTTTGAAGCATTTATCATGTTTCAATTTATCTTTTCATTGTTTTTTTTTTCTGGTGACTTTTTTTTTTTTTTTGGGGGGGCGGGGGGGAATGCATTACTAGTAACAGCGAATAATTGAGTCTGAGAAAACAGTAAAAAAAAAAAAAAAAACTGTCAATTTTCATTTTATTATTTTCTAAGAAAGATTAAGAAAAGATACTTACATAATTTCATCACAATTCAAAAAACAGACTATAACGAAAGGGAAAAAAGTGTACATAAATAAACAACACAATTCGCAGCCGAACGATATTACGGGAGTCATTGGAAAACGCTATTCAATGGTAAACTACGCGAATTTGTTGTTGCCGCCACGGAAGCAATTCCCGAAACGGTGTGAGAGATTTCTCACATTTTGGGCCAACATCTTTGACATGGTCCATAGGGATGCCCATTTCGTTTATGGACTTACACAGGGGATTTTTTTTTTCTTTTTTCCTTTTGAAAGTTCATTATAATTATTATTATTTTTTTGAGTACAGTATTTTTATAGTTGGTCCTGTTTAAGGGGGAAAGGATTGAAACGGAACTAAATCACCTTTGAAAGGAAATCTTGGGCGGGAAATGTAGATAGGGGGTTTTGAACCCTATGACATACACAGGGAGTTTTACTCCTCCCTAATGGTCAATTAAGTTAAACTCAATTGGTTATACAGGAATTAATTACAGTAATAGTATGATAAACTTAATCAAACTAATTAGCCAGGTCTAATTTATATAGTGAGAAAAAAAGTCAAAATTTCCGTAGCTTAAACTTTCTTAAGAACATAAAGGTACTTGATATCGACCTTTTTTTTTTCTTGGCTTTGGTCCATGGAAGTCATCATACATTTGGTTTGTTTGGATTGGGAATAATTCAAAGAAGATTATGAAGTCTTTGTTGGTTCAATTACTGATGTTTCATTGCTCAAGAACTAACTATTGAATTTTCTAAGTAGTTAGTAGTCTGCTCGTGATAAAATTTCTCACATACGTCATTGGGAAGGCCCATTCCTCGTAGATGTGACAGTCCGTATAGCCTGCACTAATTTCATGGTACAGCATTGAATGGATTCTTCTACCTTTTGAGCAAACCAATCTACCTTTCGAGCAAACCAAAATCAAAGCCCGATTGGTGACATTTTAATGCAGTTCTCTACCAAGTACAGGCCATTAAGGCAAAAACGCTATGTCTTAAATTCTGGTACCGGTCACTGGTTTGTTTTTTGGGGCGTCGGTGGGTGTTTTTTTTTTGGGGGCGGATACCTTTGAGAGTAAACAGGAAATATCCCTTTTGTTTGTTCACTTAGAATAACTGAATAATATGTGTCACTCGAAAATTGAATAAAGGTTGAATAAAGGTAAAATTTTACGAAGAAGCAGTAAAAAGGAAATCCCTAAAAAAAAAAAATTAATTTTTTTATGTTACGTTAAAAAGTACATGAGAATTTATATGACTGACATGCTAACCATGGTAGCATGTCTTTAAGGAAGATAAAGTATTAAATTGTTTTGTTTGTTTAGTAGGTAGTTTGTCGGCTAATTTCTTAAAAAAGTGGCAAAATTGAAAATCGTTCAAAAAGTGGGGTTCCGGGAGAATGGAGTACAAAAATAGGGTCACCGATTTTCAGGAACGCGGTTTCTCGGTGAATTTTATTTTATTTCATATTTTTTTGTTCGACTTGTCAGAGATTTTTTTTTTTTAAATGTAAAAGTGAAACCGCAATGCTGAGGTGCGGTTTGTTGAGGAAATAGAAACCGCATTTAGGCATTGCGGTTTCTGCAATTTAAAAAAATTAAGATGAAACCGTAAATGCAAGCTGCGGTTTCCTTAAAAATATAGAAACCGCAACTTACATTTGCGGTTTCTTTGGTAATATATTTTTTTTTTTTTTGGTTTCAGCAATTGCTGTTTCTGAAAATTAATTTAAAAAAATTAGGAGGAAACCGCAAATGAAAGCTGCGGTTTCTTAAAATATATAGAAACCGCAACTTACATTTGCGGTTTCTTTGGTCAATTTTTTTTTTTTTTTTTTTGGTTTCAGAAAGATATATTGATGTTTTTTGAGTCTGTTTAGGGTTTGTGAATTAGGGTTTAAGGTTTTTAGGGTTAGGGTTAGGGTTTATGGTATTTGGGTTTAGGGTGTTGGGTCTGAGAATTAGGGTTTAAGGGTTATTGTTTAAGGCATTTAGGGTTATGATTTTTGGGGTTTAAATTAGTTATGGAAGTTTTGGATTTAAGGTTCTGAGGGTTTAGGGTTAGGGTTTTTAGGGTTTAGGGTTAGGGTTATTTTGACATATTCTTGATTTAATTGACGTACATCGGACAAGTATTTGTTTTTTCTCGTTCAAATGAATTCATTTTCAATTTTGAATCGTACTTGTGAAGTGCGAAAAATTGATTTTAAAAGAAACAGCATACTTTAATGTTGTTTGCTGAAGTTAAAAAAAAAACTTGAAAAAGGAATTTTGGGTTTAAGGGTTAGGGTTGTTATTTGATTATGGTTTAGGGTTTAAGGAATAGGGTTAAGGGTTGGTTTTTGTTTAGGTTTAGGGTTTATGGGTTTAGGGATTAGGGTTTAGGATTTAGATGAAATTTGGCAAATTTTGGAAGTATATGAGTACTTTCAGTATTATGAAATTGGAAAATTCTATAGAATAACAATTATTTGATGCAAGTAAATGAGAAAATGAAGTGCACATAAAGGAAATGGTGAGGGGAAAAATGTAATACGAAAAATTGTATATGAAAAAAATTTATAATGTCAAAAAATATATCTTGTTTGAACTGTGGTAGTACGTTTGGTTAGGGTTAGGTTGTGTATTAAATAAAAAAAGATATATGGACGTTTTTTTGATGTAACATACTTAGACTTGACAACTTTTCCTCTTTTTGTTAAAATTGATAATTTTCTATAAATTATTAAGGTTAGTACTTATGTTATTCAATGCAGTTAAATTAGGATGGCGTAGAAATGATTAGTAACGAGGAACAAAAATCTAAAAGGGTGCATAGTACAATAGAAGGGACTGTTTCAAACAGAAAATAATGAGTACGAGTCATGAATTTCATCAATGGACATGCCTCTTTCCTTTATCATGTGGGGTGGAAGAGCAGTCGCACCTCCAATGGACCCGCCAGCCCTGTTGATTTTGCTGTTGTAGACGGACGGATCTCCTTGGTTGCATGTGTTCATCCAAAGCAACCTGTTCTTCAGCTTCAAAAGTGGGGTCCGTCACTGGCGTCTTTCCACACCTAGGACAAGAGAAATCAGCAGACATAGCTGAAAGAGTCGGATCAGGAGTAGAGAAGTCTGCCATCGATGATCCAAAAAGTGTAAAAATATCTCCATAATTGGCACCACACTGGTCATCGGGACGGAACAATGTATGTCCTCCACCGGATGAAGATGTGTCACCCCTCATTGGGTACATCGAAGGCATGAAAACAGGTGTGGTAAGAGAATCGGTGGCAAACTGTGGAATATATGGAGAATCAGTAGTAGGGTGAGGAGACGTACGGATAGAGGCGTCCTCTGCATGAAGAGTCTCAGTTCTCGGCTCCGTGCCTCGCCTACGACGCCTGCCGCCTCGTCCACGTCCACTCACTTCCCTCGGTAAACGCTCAATAGGATCGACAGGTTTGTGGACGTGGACATCCTGTTGGGTAGATGGCCCGACTCCTAGATCATCAAATGTACCACACATCATTCGCTGCTCCTGATTCACATATGACAGGGCTTTAAATGCTTGATCTCGTATAGATGTGAGTCCGGGATGTTCACATCGAGTCGGATCGGATGGATCAACGTATTGACTGCAGACCAACCCTATACGAGACATCGCATCAACCTGTCCATATAAAGTGTGGAAAAAGTTAATAAACTAAAGATTTATAGGTACATAAATAAAATGATGTGATTTAAGGAAACGGATTGCATTAATAAACTTACCAAGTAATTGAACTGAGCCGCATCACCTCGGTGGCCATCAACTCGTGGGTCCATCGGTAGCGGAGCTCCAATATATCGGACGGTCCGACTCATATACCAAGTCATGTAAGAATGTCCGAACCTATCCGGATTGAATGGATCACCATGAACTAGGAATCTATCACGTGCCTCCCAAAATTCGATCCATGTCCTGTGCTCTTGTATCCAATTCCATCCTGGCCTGCCTGCTCTGCCTAACCTATGCAACTTCTTCTCTGTATCCGTGTCAACGGCATCTGGAATAGGCTGGTGCAAGCCAAACTGACGCATAACTCTAGACGGCAAATGAAACTCGATGATATCCCAAAATATCAAAGGCGTCTGCGCCTGCCAAATCCGTCTACCTGCTGTGCAGTACAGGGGAAGAGCCTCCAGAAGATCCTCCGAGTACGGCTCCCAAATAAACTATCCCAAATTAACATGTAACGTACTTTTGATTCTTGAATTTCTGTGTGAAATTTGCTTGTACATGGACCAAACAGTACCGGTGCACTCCAAAGGGTTCATTCCACTCCGGCAAGGTCTTCATTGCATGCATTATTCCTTTGTGCCGATCAGAGATAATACAAATATTTTCAACATCTTTACACATTTTGCCGGAATTGATGCATGAACCACGACCAACTGCTATTGGTCTCCTCATCAACAAGTGCAAAGGCTAACGGAAATTGACGGTTGCACGCATCGAAACCGATGGCACATAGGAGTTTTGCCTTGTACGGGCCCTTCATGAATGTGCCATCCACACAGACGACGGGTTTAAGATGTCGAAATGCCTCAATCACGGGTCCGAATGACCAGAATACATAGTGAAAAATCACTGTTGAGGCTGTACTTTGTGGATGGTGCTCCCAAACAACAATCGTTCCAGGATTCGCCGTAACCAATTCCTGCATATAGGTTGGGAGTTGAGCAATAGAAGTAGGCCAGTCGCCGTAGACAATGTCTATGGCATGTCGTCGGGCGTACCATGCCTTTTTGTATGAGACATCAGTGTGGAAGTGGTGCTTAATTGCTGTCTGAATTTCCTTTATCGGAAATAGGGGCCCATTTTCAATGTGATTGATGATGTAATCAGCAATGATGTCAGCACTCAACTGACGATGATCATTGCTGTTTGACACACGGATGCATCTGTGCTCCTTTACGAAGGTAACTATCTTCCACATGTTTTGGGTGCATCGTAAAGTTGCCCTCAACTGCCAATTGCACTGTGTCTCCCCGGCCGCCGACTTGCATCGGACATACCAGGTCGTTGGCTTGCTTTCCTTCACTTTATACTCCCTATTCTGCTTGATCGACCACAACTTAACGGCTCGCTGAACGTGTTTCTTTGACTCGAAAACCATTCCTAACCGCAACTCACATTCTCGATCATCCCACACATTCAGCTTCTCGACATCCCCTCTATGGGTGGGATCAAAATTCATGGCTGCATTGACACCATCGCTATAATGCAGATGCGGCTCAAAAATAATGGGTGACGGTCCGCTTGGACCAGCCTCGTCTATCTCGTGTGACGATCTTGGTTGGATTTCAAGCTCATCAATTTCTTCATTGTAATGCCCTAAAGCATCATCTTCTGGTTCGGGAGAGGGTTCATTATCAAAAAAGGGATCCGCATCCATGGCAGTGCTCTCCGAGATTATGGTCGGCGGAGGTGTTATAAGCATCGACGAACTTGTTCCTAGAGCTTCTAGAACGGCCACGGACTGCTTGTTCGCGCATGGTGCCGTCGTATTCCGACTGAACTTGTTGCAGTAAATACTCGGCATCAGGTCCACGGCTTGAACCACCAACAAAGTCATGCTCGTGGAGACGTTCGACCTCCACATAAATCTCACAGCCCGATTCAGGTGTCATTGACTTCATGTGGTACATCAAGTCAATGTCATTCTCACGCTCTAACTGAATTCCAGCAAAGGCCCCTACCCCTACACAATTTCTAAACCACAAATGCAACTTGAATTCCCGCTTATGTAACCCCATGTAGGTGTACACTCTATCAACCAATTCTTGATAACCTATTCGATCCGTCACCAATTCTGCTTTCTTACATCTTGGAGGGTCATACGAAAAAGATCCGCCAGCGTCAACTATTTTTCCTCCCCAATAAAATTGAAACACTAGGGCAAGATTCGCCGACATATCTTGTCTAAATTAACAAATAGTTTGTGTACGTTAAGAGAGTAGATCATTGCATATGGTAAAACAATAATGCATACAGTATATAGACGACAGTAATTTAGAACAACTGATGCAATACAACTCAACGTGAATCTAATATAACAACCTAATGAAATTAAGTCTGATGGGAATAGGTAATTAAACAGATAACTACGGCCAAATACTATACATTTATGCTTAAATGAGTAAATCGATAATTTACTGCCCATTTACGTTTTTTTCCAAACCATTTATCCGTCGGTTAATACGTTTATATTCAGTCTCATAATTGGTTTTTGGTCCAATATACTTTTATTCCGACGCTACTTGGGGTTTAGGGTTTAGACAAATATATTAGGGTCCAATCATCGCACCAACTGAATGTAAATATGACAAACCACACCAACTGATAACTTTTAAATTTATTTTCTAAGTTAAAAAATGATTTTTTCCCCTTTTTCTTTGTAAGTTTTACAATTTAGGAATTAATGATGGTAATTGAGATAATGGTACTAATTTTGAGGTGTCGAAATATACAAGGTTTAAAATAGTAGAGCTCTGGTTAAAACTAAGTTTGTGAGGTTGTGCATATGCAAAATTTTTTTAAAACAATTTAATGAACAAGTAAATTGAATTTCACAAATTCAAGGGGGCGTTTACGATAATCCGCTCAAATCTTTTGCCATTTAATAGTTTTTGTTACCCAAATAATAATTTCAATTTCAACGGAGGTATATATTATTTATTAATTTTTGTTACCAAAATTATAATTACAAGGACGGTTTATATAATTTAATAGTTTTTGTTACCATGCATTGTTGTTCTTGGAACTACTCCTACAACGGAAAGTGAGAAGCAACTTCTACTAATAATAAATGTTCATGCAAATACTCTTCACAAAGAATTAATGCCTTAACGCAAAAAATAAGAAGCCTAGACGGAAAGTGCACTTGGAACTACTTCTACCGTGGCCAAATACTACAATATACCACTGCTTCAGTTGTTTGCTTTCTTTTATTACAAGTTTTTTTTTTTCCTTTTCCTTATACCCCACTTTTTGAACGATTTTTATTTTTGTCACTTTTTTAAGAAATTAGCCCTAGATTTTAGACTAACAACAATATGATTTGGAGTATTTTAATGGCCTACCAGCTGGGCCTGTTTTCCTCATTAGCTCATCCCAATCGGAATTATACCTTTTTTTGTATTCAATAAATAATTTAAAGGGCCAAAAAAAATTATAAACCGTAGCCAAGCATACGGTTTCTCTAAGTTTTTTTGAAAAATCTATATTTTTATACATGTGTGTATACGGGAAAGTCCATATAAATTCTTGGAAACCTGTAGCTAATTATTGTTGAATCTTCTCATATTTATACTCTATTTTAAATAACGACTAACAACTTTCAACAAATGTATATAAACTAAACACTATGTAACTACAAGAAATAAAATGACATAACACATTTTCATTTCCATTTTACGCTTCAACATTTAAACTACTTCAGTGCAATATTTATACTACTTCATTTGAATTAATATTAAGCATCCAAATTGCTTACGTGAATAGTTCATTGGAATCTCGTCTTCTTCCCTAGCAGTTCCTGAAGGAATCTAAGCTAAGCCCCGAGAGCCACTTCAGTACTTTCACAGCAGCAGCAGACCTTCAAGGAAATTACAAAAATCAATTAATGACTTATACGCTTTTTCTTCACTACTGTAATTTAACCTAAATAAATAAAAGCTCCGAATGAATTTAACCTTCACTGCTTTTCCAAGATTTCTTCACAGCAAGCTCACTCCTCTAGCCCTTTGATCGACTCTGATGCAGCTCCTTCTTTTATTCTTCTTCAGTTGCCGGCTACTTTCGAGGTGCTTCGGAGTTCACTGTCAAACAAGTGAACACAGAGGCTTGTTTTTCACTTAAGGCCAAGATCCATTGGGCATATAAGCAAGAAGAACGGAAATGAATGAAAGGGCGAGAGGAATCGGATGCTTGCTGTGAGTGAAATTGTGTATGAAGGAGTTGTATTTATGCTTCAATGATGAAGTAGGTGTCGGTCTGAATTGCATGTCACTCAATCAACGTATTACTGCATGCATGCAGCTTCCGCGAAGCGTGGAACGAAGACGCAACCATCTTGTCCCTTTGTGGTCAGACGCATGCTTGTACTGGAAATGAAAGTTGGGCTGAGAACAACGGACCCATCATTTCAACAATGCTAACTAAGAGACACGTGTTGTCCTTATTAAGGGGCAACCTTGCTTTTCTGGTCAAAAGTAGTAGTCATCCGCATCTGCCCGATTCCTTTGCTATTCAATCACGGGAAAGGCGCACAAATATCAGCAGCTGCCCGATTCCTTTGCTATTCAATCATGGGAAAGGCGCACAAATATAAGCAGTGCAATCAGACTTCAGGCACTGAAAACGCAGGAGAATCTCTGCAAGCTTAGTTCATGAATTTCAATTGCAACATTCCCGATTTCTTAGATTTTTTTTTTTTAATCAATTGAAGAAACCGCAGCTCAGAAATGCGGTTTCTTCAAGATTGAAGAAACCGCAGCTCAGCTTTGCGGTTTCTTCATGTTTTAAAAAAAAAACTTTGCAAATTTGAAGAAACCGCAAAGCTGAGCTGCGGTTTCTTCAATCTTGAAGAAACCGCAATTCAGCCATACGGTTTCTCTATAAAATTTTAACTCCCTCTGACAAGGGGGAAAAAATGGATATAAAAACAAAATTAACGAGAAACCGCATTTAAGAGTTTCGGCGACCCTACTTTTGTACTCCCACCACGCTGAGCACTAAATTCTGGATGATTTTGATTTTTAACCTTTTTCTTAGAAATTAGCCTATTTTGTCAAAAGCCAAAAGGAATAGGTTGAGAGCATAAAACAAGACTAGGCAAAACGGCTAACACCAAATTATCCAATAAAATTGACGCATACAAATTATTCTAGCACAAAAGCGAGTAACATTTCTTTCAACAAATTGAGGGGAGCAAGAAAAATAACCAAATCGCTAGTTTAGAATGGGGCTTTGAGTACTCAAGTAAACATAGGACCCCAAAATAATAACGATATAGAGTAGTGATCTGGGCTGGTAGCAAAAAACCAATTGAGGAAGTGATATTTTCTTCTGAGAACTCCAAGAATTTTCGCAAATGCACCCACAAAAATGCAGAAGACGGCACCATATCTTATTCTGCATGATGACTTGATTCACAGTGGGTAAGAAATTAGGAGGACAAGAAAATGAGGCTCAGATCTGTTGTAACAGCTAGGCAAGGAGAAAGTGAACCGCCATGGCTGCAAATACCGGTTGCATGAACTAGTTCTGGCATCCGGATTGCCCGGCCAAGATACGGGCCACTTTTTTTCTCAATGCCCCAGATTCCATTGCTCAGAGAGGTTATCATCACAGCCTCAAATTCATTCTCCTTTTGCCGTTCTTGGTGTAGATAGAAGGGCTAAGCAGAGAATCTTTGGCACTTTGGCGATCAATGATCATTTGCTGTATCCTCCATTCCCAGCGTATTGAAGGGCTGTTGGTTTCGCAGCAGAGCTGAAAAAGAAAATCATTGGCTAAGCAGAGAGGGGCAACCACCCTTGAGAAAATCCCATCTCTCCGTTCAGCCTCATCTTCTTATCTGCTCTGAGCTCAAAGTTCATTCGACTGGTTTTCTATTGATTAAGTAGGAGTCTTCTTGTACCATCTTACTAGCGCTGGGACCAAGTTGTAGCTGCTTTTTGACTATTCTGTTGATCAGTTTTGACTACTGCATTTTTTTTTTTTTTTTTGTCTTTTTGGTAAACCAATACTCATAAATCGGGAATGGATACAGTCCGATTGATGTCTAGTACAATTCGGCAGATTGCCGTACATTTTACATTACATGATATACAATTATATTCTATTATTATATTCGGAACAAAAGTAGTAGACTTTGGCATATGTTTTGTAAAACATTATGATGTATTTACATATAAAATTTTTTAAATATGTACAACGACCGAATGAAATCGTACAAAATCTAATTATACTGAGTCCCTGTCCCTCATAAGTCATATGTCACAAGTCACAACTTTATTTTTTTTTTTTACCCTAACGCCACAATCCAGTTTTCTCATACGTTGATAAGAGGATAGGAAAATCTAACTAGGGTAAAAGTCAGAAGAATAGCTAAACTCGAGAAAACAAGTAGGTTGGTCAGCTGCTTGACTTGAACTCGATTTTGACCGAACTCGACTCAAGTTCGAACTACTCGATTGGGATATCAAGTCAAATTCGAATATGTAATAGTCAAACTTGTGAGCTTGACAAGCTACTCAAACTCCATAGGTATGTAATTAATATATATATTTATTAATTATAATTTACTCATTTAGGTTTGTAAGCTACAATATTTACAACCTTAATCACTTATGTTTTAATATTATTCAAGGATGAATAAGTAATTTCAATTGAGAAATCAAGTTCGAATAATCAAGTACTCAAACTTGGTATCGAACTCAAAAGGCATTCGATCTCAATCGAGTCAATTTCGAGTATTGGTAATACTCTTTCGAGTTGAGGTCAAGTATTTTCTTTAGTAACTCAATCAAGCTCGACCTTTGTTGACTTGAGTCAAGTTCGAGCTCGAATATGGCGATATTGAAGTTCGACTCGACTTAATATCACCCCTAAATCTAACTAAAGTTGTACGAGGCTAGAGGTGAACCTTCGGACCAAATAAACACACTATGACACTATCTAAATTTTTAACCACAAATATACTACCAAATTTTTTGATGAAAAAGCACTATACTTCTCCTTACTGCATCAAATCAAATCAAATTTGAACTATCGACCTAGTGCACGGGAGTTCTAAAACGTTCTACCTAACTATTGGATCAAAGTCTAGTGATTACAAGCCACGACTATTACATAGGGATGCAACATTCGAGGTAAACTGATCATATTTTGGACTTACTCGTCGGATTGTATCTCATTATGAGAATGTTATTTCCAAGTGTGTATTCACAACACATGAGCAATAAGATCTTAATTCTGGTGATGTCTGACTATCAGGTATTGAAGATTTACTCATCAGCGACGAAAATATATAAATAATTCCTAAGACAGTCATAAGAACGAACTTTGAATAAGTGACTTAGCTTAATTAAAAGGGCAGTGCTAGCTTGCTAGTGCTGTGTACGAAGGATTAAGACACTCCCAAATGACGAAATAAATTATTGAAGCAATGCACTAAGTGATTTTACAAAATGTCAATTCTTTTATTCATTCATGCATTTGTCAAGATGGACTTCCAGAGGGTGAATGTGGCAAACAGCGAGGATAACGGAGACTGGCTAGCAGGGACCATAATGTGGATGTGAAGCAGGGACAAAAAAGGAAAAAGAAATGAAAATTTTGAAGAGAACCAAAAAAAAAAAAAAATCTAAGCAGAAGGATGACTTGGTTTAGGTGATATATCTGAAAAGGAGAAAGTTCCTATAGAGTCTTGCAGGTTTTAATTCCAGTGACATAAAAAGAAGAACCAATTAGCGTATGTTTAGTGCTTGGTCGGGATAAATGTTTTCCATCGAATGATGAAGCATCATCTGTATTTAGTATCGCTCATATTCATGTCCAAAATTTTAATGACGGAAACCTTTGAATTTAGAAATGTTGGTTCTAAATTGCATAGTTAATTATCTTTACAACAATTACTTGGATAAATTAACCATCATTTTTTTTTCTGAATTAAATATCTTTTGCCACTTAAAATACTTTCCGTGCAGATTTTTGCAGATCTGCAGTAGCAATACTGTACAATTAGAATCTTACTTTCCTTTCCTTTTCTTTTCTTTTTTTTAGGCCAAAAAGGAGGGGGAAAAAAAGAAAATAAATTAATTAATAAAATGTTATACGCTCCATTCAAAATCCAGAGTATTTTTTCTGTCAGATACAATAGTAGTAATACCAAAATGAATTTTGACAAAAAAAAATAAATAAATAACCCCAAAAAGAAGGAAAGATAATATAAATTTTAGAAATAATAGAAAAAAAAAACTAAGGGCTCAGATCTGTTAGTTTTAACCAGACAGAGATATCGAGTCATCGACCACGCCATGGCTGCAAATCACCGATTACATAGGAGACACTAATGATGTCCCAAATGCCGTACCGGGTTTGCCCAGCCAAGATACGGGTCGGTTAATCTCGAATGCCCGATTTGATTTGCTCAGAAAGAATGCCCAGAATTATCATCACAGCCCCTTTTCGATCGCCGAACAGAACTAACGTTTCCATCGCAGACAACCTCCATAGTCACCACCACCAGCAACATCCACCGCCGACGCCAGATCACAGTCCGGCGTCAACCAAAAAAGGAAAAAAGAAAAAGCAAAAGAACAAGAAGGGCATGGACCCTGCGAAAGACACACACACATACAAACACAGATGTTGATATGTATAGATATATATATATACACACATATGCATCTCTCTCTCTGTCTCTGTTGTTCTGTATTAAAGGGCTGTTGGTTTTCCAGCAATCAATGGCGAAATCAAATCATTGGCAAAGCAGAGGGGGGCAACCACCCTTGAAGAAATCCCGTACTCCTCTGCTGCCTCATCCGTTCTTCTTTCTGAGCTTTTCACAAAGCCCTGCGAGTTTGGACTACGGCCCTTTATTTATACTGCCCCGCCCTTGTTTATTCACCCGTTCTTCGGCACTCTTTTACTGTTACACCACTTGTACTACAACTTTATGGTGGGTAGGGTAGCAGGGTATCATTGTAATCATACCTCCTACCTTTTTTTCTTTTTTCTTTTTAATTTATCTGGAATGCTGATTGCACTTTTGCAGGCAGCATAGCTCTCTCTTGCTTTTTAATAATTTTAGGGAAGCATTTATAATTCATAAACCTTTCCTTTGAATGTAATTTCATAATATGTAGCTAGAATAGCTCCTTGAAAACTATGGCCTTGTTCTCGATTGTTTTAGATTTTACAAAAGCTGATTATAAAAACCGATTATAGAGAATAATCAGAATCAACAAAAACTACTATTTAACTAATTATAGATTTTAGCTTCCTTGATCATTAAAAAAAAATCCATAATTAGAATGCAAAAACAGTTAAGAACATCATAAAAACTGAATATCTAAAATCAAAATCTATAACCAGTTAAAATAATCAACCGAGAACAAGCTCTGTATATCTCTTAGTAATCTGTTGTAAATTGTAGTTACAAGGCTTGATACATTGAATCAAAATATGTTATGTTGGAATTTTTTCATTCTTTTGGTCAATCTAATGCCGTTTATCAGTAGTGTATGATTAAACAGGTAACTGTCAAGCCGCAACTCACAAGATCTCAATTGAGTGACACTAGAAATATTCCTACTTGATGGTCTGATTTAGTGTTGATTGGAATTTAATTTACCTTCAATCTACTCACTTTTGTCTTTTCTTTTTAGCACTGGCTTACAAACATCACAACTATATATCTGAATAATACAAAATAGTTGCAAATTTATTATCTCAGTTTTCTTTCCCACTGGAGAATAAGCGAGCCTATTTGAATTGTTATTCTTAAGAGCTTTCATTAAAAAAATGTATAATAATAATTTGATATGTTTAAAATAAAAAGGTGATTGAAAAATTTATTCGTGAAAAATATAAAAAATTTCTACAAAAAAACTATAATCCAAATAAGGCTAAATAAATTGACTCAACCATTTCCACGAGAAGAGTGAAACTTTCACTAAGCCAAGTACAACCACCACCTCCCCCAACCCTAACGCGGGCACCCCTTGCCCCTATTCCCACCCATAGGAATAAAATTTAGGGATAATTTCAGAAACTTCCCCTAAGGTTTCTTATAATATCACTTAGCTCCCCTGAGATTTTAAAAATCTCACTTACCTCCCTTGAATTGACATGTCTTGTAACATTTTAACCCCTTTGAAGAAAATGCAAGAAAGATAAAACTTTTATTCCAATACTACCCTTATATTATCCTATTTATGAAATTTACAATAACAATGAAAAATAAATTAAAGTTAAATTTTTATAAGGTGTAAATTTATTGATTTAAAAAATTTATGTTAGTTGTATAGAAACAAGAAAAAATTACACTTTGAAAAAATTACACCATCAAAAATTTACACGTATGAAGAGATCATTTTAGTTTTCAATAAAAACTATATTATGTATTAAAACATATTTTTCAAAAAATTTCTTGAGTTCCTTAATTATAACTATACATGAAATTTTTCAAAATGTTAATTACTCACCAAAATCCTCCCAAATGATTGACTTTGACTACATTTAAATTTTCAATGTCTTTTGATATCTCAGCATGATTTCGATGCAAAGAAATATAAACTATTATTAGATAGTAATTTATTTTTCTTAATATACATTTTTTAGTTTAAAATTTTTATTTGGGTTTGAATTTTTGGTTAAGGAGTTATTGAGAGCAAGGGTAATGCTGTCAATTTGTGACATTGAGTAGGAATATTTAGTCTTGGCAAACTGATAAGGGAGGTAAGTGAGATTTTCAAAACTTCAGGGGAGCTAAGTGATATTATGAGAAACCTCAGGGGAGGTTTTTGAAATTATCCCTAAAATTTAATTAAAAAACAACAAAGAAAAGAAATCTGCACAAATTCCAACTTTTCGGCAAAATACCTTTTTGGTCAACAAGAAGAATTGCATACATACCAACCGCTGGTAATTTCCAGAGACAAAAGTCAAAACAAACAAAAAATGGGGCAGTAAAAAAGAAATTAAAAACAAAAAGGTAAAGGGAGAAACAAATCTGCAGAGGCGGAGGCTCAGGTCTCCTTATCATCGTCAGAGAAAAGGCTAAGCCCGCCATGGCTGCAAAAACCACTCTGTGATTTTCGCCCAGCCAAGATACCGGCTAGCTCCAAATCTGACACAATCTAAGAGAGGAGGAGGATATCATCAAAGCCTCTGGTTACTACTAGCCAGGATTTAGAATTTAGGATTGACTGTTTTGTGGAATCATCAGAAATGTTTGACCTTTTCCTGCATCATTTGGGGGTTGTTTGTTTTTAGTATTGAAATCATCGGCAGTGTAATTGCAGAGATGGGCAACAACCCATTCCAGAAACTCCCGACCGACCTCCTTGCTCCAGATTACACTGCCTCATTCATAGTCAAAAGGTGAAATGGAATTTGCACGGGTTAGTTTCAGAAAACCACGGATTTGTCTTCAATGTAGTATTAGAAACCACATACACCTGTTGTACTTATGTAAGAGCCAATAAAGAGCAAACACCTGTACACACATCACCCAACGTGGTTTTGTAATGGTCAAATTCTACCTTGCAACCGGATGCTGTCTTGTTGAGGAAGTAAGAGGCGGTGACACAGAAAACAGAGGACATTTGTACGAGGCAATGTCTTGTCTCTGTCAATCAGAAAAGAAAAGATGTGATATTTGAACAGCATCCGTGGTTGAAGAACGACTAAGTAGTATGCAACTTGGAAGAAGAAAGTACAGGAAGGAAGAGACAGACTAGAGGAAGAAGAGCTGAAGAAAGATGAGAGAAGATACGAGGGGCAAGCTTTCAAAGACGCAAAGTTGAAGGTAAGGAGTAGAAATGCACAACAGCCTCTGCTCTACAAATGTGTTAAATGATGCTCTAGCTAATGAAAATGAGGTACAGAGTAGCTAAACGTGAAAGAATTGATGAAGCGAAACGGTAATGTATGCTTGTATAAGAAACTGAGATAAACAGAGCATTGGAGCATGAATCATCCCTTCCCTGTAATATAATGATCTGTTGTGGTAATTTAGTGTAAATATTGTTGAATGGAAATATTAATGTATGCTTGTATGGAATTGAGTCCTTCAAACTAGCCCGGAATACAATCAAAAAAGGAATGTGATTTTTTTTTTTTTGTTAATTACAAACCTTGGGTGCTATGGGAAAGATTCAGTGAGCTACCGGAGTAGTATGTATCATACATGTTGTAGTATCTTTAAATACCATATGTAGTTTCTTAACCATTATATTTTTTATTGAGCTGTATGGTCATAAGTTCATTGTACAGGTAAGAATTAAATATGTATTTGAGAAAAGTAACCTAAAAACCAAAGTGATTGTAGTATATAGATTTATAAAGGAAAAAGAAAAAATAAATGAACATATTTGTCATGATCATATTATGGTGGTGCAGTTGGCTAAGAAATTGGAATGGAGGGAACAAGTGGTGTGAAGAGGAAACTTTTTGCTCAAAACCAGAGCGACAACGAGTTAGATGGTGAAGACAGCAATGAAGAATGCAGAAAAGGTATGTATGATGTGGAAACGGGGAATGGATGCTGTGGGGATGGAGAAGAATATGGAAGTATGGATGAAGCATTTGATAAAGCTATTGAAGAATATTGTGTAGACGACATTGACAAGGATTTAGTAATGCAAATGAAATTTCCCTAAAAATGATCTTTGAACTATTCTATAATGCTTATGCAAAGGCAGCTGGATTGACAAAGATAAGGAAAAGTGACTTCAAGATGTACACGGACGTAATTGTGAAGTACAGGAAATGGGTATCGCATGTGAAGGCTTTTCGAGAAAGAAGTGGAGTAATATCTGAATAGGAGAAGAGAACCAAAACCACAAGAACAGTTGCAAAGCACTATTTCAATAAAATTAGTACACGAAGATGGAGTTTATAAGGTCACTGCATTTGTCAAGGAACACAATCATGCAATGGCTGATAAGTCAAGTGTCCAATTTCTAAAATCCCATCGAAGAATATCTGATGCTGAATATGCAGAGGCCAAGAGTCTGAGAAAGATCGGGGTTCGGATAAGCCAAATCATGAAATTGTTTGTGTTAAAGGCAGGTGGATATCAGAATATAAGATTTTTGTTAAAGGATCTGTACAACAAAATGAATAGAGAGATGAACAAAGAGATTGCAGATGGTGATCTGAAGCGACCATAGCGTATTTACGGAAAGCAAGTAAATGACCCAATGTTTTTTACAAGTATAAAGTTGATGATGCAAACAGGTTATCCATTACTTTTGGGCTGATTCAAGATCTCGAAGGGACTATGACTGCTTTGGAGATGTATTGGTTTTTGACTCAACATATAAAACAAATGAGTATGGAAAGCCATTGGTTGTGATGGTGGTGTAAACAATCACTTCAGGTGATTTATGCTTGTGTCTTAGTACCTGAGGAGAACACCGAAACATATGAATGGGTACTAGAGACATTTGTTAGTGCAATGAATGGCAAGAAACCTGCGGCAGTTCTAACTGATGGAGATCGAGCGATGAGAAAAGCTATAAAAAAGGTTTTTCCGGAAGCGAAACATAGGCTATGTTGCTGGCACTTCAGGAGAAATGCATTGAGTGGAACAAAGTGTAAAAAATTTTTACTAGGACTGAATAAATGCATTTATAACAATATATCTGAGAAAGAATTTGAAGAACAATGGGCAGAACTTGTTGATGAGTGTGGCTTGCATGATAACGAATGGGTAAATACAGCTTATAGGCGACGACATTTGTGGGCTACTGCATACTTGCGAGGTCATTTCTTTGCTGGGATGAAAAGCACCCAAAGATGCGAAAAAATGAATGATGTATTGAAAATTCATCTGAAAAAAACCATGAGACTATTTGAATTTGTTCAGGCATTTGATTTGGGAATATCATGCTTGAGGCACCAAGAAGCTTTGCAACACAAGGAAACTGAGCACACAACTCTGTTGACTGCAACTATATATGAAAGCTTAGAGAGAAATGCTATGGAGGTATACACTCGTAGAATATTCTTAATGGTGCGAGAAGAATTATCATCTTCAAGTTTGTTCAATCCATTAAAAGTCGGCATTGTTGGACAACTGAAGGTCTACTTACTTACCAAGTACGGGGCACCGAATTCAAGATGGAAGGTTGTGTTGAATCCAGTGAACATGGAAATTAAATGTGCATGCATGACTTTTGAGAGTATTGGACTCCCATGTGCTCATATGTTCAAGGTAATGGAATTAGAGCACATGAGAACAATTCCTAAGAGTTGTATCTTAAAAAGATGGAGCAGGAACATTAGATCAGAAGTGAACGACCTAGGTTGTGACAGCGATAGAGTGATTAGCAAAACTACACAACTTGCTAGGTATGGGAATTTGTATAGTAAGTGCGAAATCATGTGCTACTATGCATCACAAACCAGTGAAGGTTATAATCGTATTCACGAGATGGTGCAAAAGGAGACGACACAGCTGAGGGATGATTGGGAATCAAATGAAAGAATACAGAGACAGAGTGTTGAGACAAGAAATGCATCTGATGACAGGAGATTGTATGGTGTTAAGGATCCAACATACACCACGGCAAAAGGTGATCACAAACATAGCAAAAAAACTAAGCAATTGCATAATAAATGCGGCAAATGCGGGTAAAATAAACTTCAACTTTAAATACTTAGGTATGTACATAAAGTGAACTCAAGTATATAATTATTTGTTACGTGATCATTTGGTAACATAGGTCAAGAGATGGACATAACAAAAGAACATGCAGTAAAATGAGAAGCTCAAACCCGTTGGCCTTTGATGAAGGATGTACTCTCAATACAGATGACATCGGTGGTGATTATTCTGATATGGAGTATAACAGGCAACAAGATAGGGGATTTGATCTTAATCTTCCCTATTTGGATGATCAGAACTCAACAGATGATCAACGTTCTACTGTTGGGCAGCAGGTAATGTGGATAACATCCTCAATGTACTTGTTCGCTTGCATGGAGTACTATATTAAACTGGTTTGTTGTTTGTATAGAGAGGCTATGGAACAAACCATCGTGATACTATTTATGCAAACATGCAAATCAGAGACAATGAGTCAATTTACAGTATTTACGAGCCGCTACAGGTGTGTAAGTTGCCCTATACTATTGTTGTTTGTATGTATCAATTGTATGAGCTGTGTAGGCATAAGACAAAAATTTTATTAATCTTAAATATGTAGGGCGATTGGTTAGATGATGAAGATACGGATGCAAGTCAGCAGTAATAGCTCGTGTTTTGTGCCTTTGATATAGTGGAAAATACCTGGATGCAAGCGACATTGGCAGCAAATCATGTTAAGTTGCAAAAAAACACGATATCCGAAGGGAAAAGCGCAAAAAATTTTCTTGTGTAATTTTATTCTCTCCAGGATTGTTAAAGTATTTTACTGTATATTGTCAATGTCCTGGTACTAAATTCACTTCTTAGTATTCTATGGCTTAATAGGTTTGTCAACTTTCGTGTTGAAATATCAAGTCTGGGATTATGCGTGAACATGTGATCATGATTTTTTTTTTTTGGTAAAACATGTGATCATGGTGTGATTGTCCTTTCAAATCCTTTAAAAATGGCATCCTCGAATGAGAGATTAAGATAAAAACATGGAACCCAAAACACCTACTGGTTTTGAGTACTTCTTAGGTTAGACTGCACGACGAAATGTTGCATATAACGAATACATTTTATAGGTGGCTAACTTTTTTCACTTCCTTGCACTGAATTGCCAATACATATGAGAAACTTACTTAAAGTGTGAGATAATTATAGTAAGATTTGGATGATAAACGGAAATTTTGTACATGAAAAATGTAACTGATGTGAATGACTGAAACATACTATTCTATTGTCCAAACGTACCATTTTACCTGAACAAGTTATATGCATAAGAAAGTAAGACTGAAGTTAAGACACAAGTTAGGATATAAGACAGAAGGTAGAAGTCAGAAGTCTAGAGCAAGCAATTGTCCGAGCAATTGCCATTAACACTTAAGGCATAAGACATTAACAACACAAGTTATGTACAGGTTTGGATTGCTCATGCAATTTCCACTCAAAAAGGTAGTCCAGATCAGAATATCAAAAGGCTGAGAAGCGGGAATGTTTGTAGACATTCAGAGTGCTTCAGAATGGTCGTTTTAGGACCCCTTTTTTCCGTGCGGGGAAAATTGAGACTTTCATGATGATAGGTCTTGTGCTCAACAGCTCGAAGATACATACATCATCAACAACTAAGCGTTTTTGCTTTGCAAAATGGGACCACCCTTTGCTTAGGCTTATGATAACTCCATCTTGAATGAGTGCGCCCATAGTCCAATTAGTGCCATCAGCATCTATAAGCTCGACAGAGTCTTCAACATTGGGTAAGTGAGTGCGGGAAAATTTGTATGGAATGTACAAAATAAAGGAGTGGCTCACATTGTAACGCTGAAGTGTGACGGAGAAGAATGGATATTGTGACGTGAAAGCCTCTGGATCACCAATCTGCTCCATGAATTGGTTGTCTATTGGAGAATCTTTTTTCCGGATGGGTTTTGAAGAGCTGCCCTTCTCAATGACTTTCGTGCCGAAAGAAGTCTGCGCAAAAGAAACAGTCGTTTTGTGCAGTTCTTCATCACTGTGATCACCATTGTCCGGAGAAGAACAAATGTCTATGTATTCTGGAGTATCTGTGCTGAGCGATAAAATTAGTATCTCTTCTTGGCTATCTGAGATAGGGCTATCGGTGGTAAAGAGTTTTGTTGGATAATCAATTTCATCTCCAGATGTATCAAAAATCGCAACCTGGAAATCTGGACCGCCTTCATATTCGAACAAAAGAGAATAGTGGGGGGCAATTGAATGATCACGAACGAAATCATTCCAACCATTGCATAAGAAGAGAGAATTTTTTTTCTTCTCTACAGTCAAGTGATAATGGGCACCGGTCCTTAGATAGAGTCTGACATTGGCTGGAATTTGTGCACCAAAATGGTTCACAAAGTTTTGTGGGAGTTCTAGTTCTCCTGTTCTTATGATGTCGTCAGTCATAATCCGACAGAAAGTCGAGAATTTTATGTAAAAGCATTTGTTGGGCGTGTCCATTGCTCTTGCTGGTTTACACAAAATCTGTCTTATTTTTTTAACAAATAGAAAGCAACAATCGGACAAAAGAGATTAGGATGTAAATAGATGGGAACGAACAAGGGCAGGAAAGTTAGTGTATGAACCGTGTATTAAATTCACAAGTATTAACAGAAATTATGATAATATGTGCATAATTTGTGAGTTAATGAATTTGTATACAATGAAACTATCAAGATAATCACAATGTGTACAAGTATGGAGAGTATGAACCGTGTAGCAAGCATCAAAAAGTACGCATTTAAATTTGCAGGAAATTCATTATACGGACAAAACAATGAACGCAATTTTCGGGCAGAGGGAAGAGGGGAAAGTGTCTGCAGGGGGAGAATCAAATCTGTACTCATAATTAGAAAAGGGGAAGGAACATACCTTTGACTTAGGAGGAGCAAATAGGCACCGGAATGTGAAGCTTGGGGGCGAAGTTCAGCTTATCAGGCTTGCTGATGAAGTGAGGCGAATTTGGAGTGAGAGGTATATGGATGCTGGAGCGGCCGGGTGAATAGGATAGAGCAGACGGAAGAAACAGATGTGAGTTTAGTGGAGAAGGTTTAGACCTAAGGGATGGTGAAATGACAAAACTAACATTCAACCGTTGGGCTCATAAGATGGGCATTGCAATAAATCGTTGGCAATTTGGGACTAGACCCCAAACTCTTGGGCTGGGGGACCGAACATTGGTCCATTAGTGTAGCCCTTCTCACTTCTTGAATCATGCAATTGGGGCTCTTAAATGTATTCATCTGTGCAAGTTGTCCGAGCCTACAAGGACAATCTGAACTCGAGCTCGACTTGAGTTCGGTCAACTTTCTCGACTCAAGGTCATTAGTTGTTATAATATGTACGAGTTTTTCTTTTTATGTAATAATATTATTGGACAGTAAATAAGTAATAAAATCCAAAAAAAAATAAAGCTATGCAAGCAAAAATAAAAAATTTGTAGTAATTGATCTTGAGTAGTTGAGTGCTCGATCTCGAAATCGAGGTCGAAAATAGGGGTGTGCCTTCGGTTAATATCTTTGCAGATTCGGTTATGTGAATTCGAGTTTTTCAGTTAGTTGGCTTATGAAAATGTAAATTGATTCCAATTCTGAAGTCACAGTAACCGAAATCATGTGCTTCCCGAATTGATTTCGAATTCGGTTACGAATTCGGTTATAACCGAGTTTGCTTAGTGAAATTTGATTTAAGTAGGGGTGTTAAATGTGTAAATTATAATTTAGAACTTATGTTAAATGTGTAATTTGTAAATTAGGACTTTACAATAATTTAAAGAAGAGAAATATTGATTTGTCTTTTATTTGTAATAAGATAAGAAATTTCGTATAAGATAATGAGTAATGCCCATTTATAATGGCTATAAGTCTATAGTGCCGTTTAGACTTTAAAAAACTACTAAATGAGCACAAAAAATTTAATATGCCCTTCTCACTTCTTGAAAATCGAAAAATATGTTTACATATTTGGAAAATTAATGCAAGGTCATTTAATCGTAGATACTTAGTTATATTTTGAATTCTTGATCAATGGTTTAAGGCATAAATAAAAAAGTGATTATTGATTAATTCAAATCAAAATACAACTTACTCTTACTCATACAATTTAGAATAATAGTAAAATAAGTGATAAGTGATATTGGTTATAAGTTATAACTTCTAGTATGACAATTTACAAGTTTATGATTTGCAATGAATCAAATCAATGATTATTAATCGTGTCACACGTTATTTAATCGCTTACAATTTACAACCAATAAATGATATTGGTTATAACTTACAATCCACAAACTTATGACTTACGATGAATCAAAGATTAGTAGTTTAGTAACATATTATTACAGAACTTATAGCAGGGGTGTGCAAATGCGAAAATCGAAATTTGGGTGAGAGCCTTTAAAATCGAAATTTTCGATTCAAATTCGTATATATAACAATAAATAATATATATAAATATAAAAATAATACATGTGACTAAGACTATATAATAATATAAAGTGTAATTAAGTTTTGTATATATAATTCATAGGTAGTCTAATTATGTGATTACATGAGTTAGGATATTTACCATATCACAAATTATTTAAATTGCTTAGAAATATAAAAAGGCACCGAATTTGGTGAAATCGAAATCGAAATTGGTTGAAATTTTTAATTCATAGTTTCAAACTACCGTATCTTCTTGTTGCACGCCCCTACCTTACAGAAGAACTTACCTGGTGAATAGTATATATTATATATCATAGATACATATAGTATATGTTATGTGTTATGGATACATCTCCAATATATTAGTTCATATTTGAACTAATGTATTAGTCCACATTGAAATGGAGTTGATTACGCCCAATTATACAAGGTTGTTTTATGTCTCTTGCGAACTTAACTCATAATTAGGAACTATGTATATAACAACTAATTATATACAAGCTTCACTTATGCATGTAGGTAATAGGAACTACTACATTAGAGATGTATCTATAATGTATACTACTAGAGATGTGTGTGTAAGTGTATATAAATATATGTACATACATACATATACAATTATAGCTATGTATATATCTATATATCTAGTATTAATAGATATTTAGTGAATGATAATGCATACAACTAATATTAACTACAAATGGGAATGGGAACCTGATTGAACAACTATTTTCCTGTCCAACATTAAACAAAACAAGATTTATACATAAAATTAATAATGCAATCACTAATATATTTTTAACTTTAATCAAGTCTTTTATAATACATAAAGTCGTTCTACAATAATAAATTACCAACTGTTTCTTTGTTATGCATAAACTACTAGCTGTTTCTTTGTTAAAAGTGTTCCACCTTAAACTACCAAATTGTATTTGGCCTTTTATTTTCCTGTCCAACATTAAACCAAACAAGATTTATACATAAAATTAATACTGCAATCATTGATATATTTTTAACTTTAATCAAGTCTTTTATAATACATAAAGACCTTCTACAATAATCGACATAATCCAATTGAATATGACGCTTCTAGGATTATAATGACAATTGTATAAGTATAGAACTTGTGAATAGGACAAGGAAGGCTTCAAATCTTCTGTCTCTGTTCATTATCTGTCCCTACACCACAACATGCCATGTGGCAATGTATTCAATTATTTGTAATCGTCTTCTTCTTAGAAATTCAAAGGACTTAAAACATTACTGATTCATATCAGTTGTTTAATCGTCTATTGGAACTCAATTTTTTTCTCCCTTAAAGAATTTAAAAAACTGTTAATGCCAATTTATTTATATTTTTCTATTTTTTCTGTTGCCAAAAGTAAGAGCCACAAAAATATCCGTCTTTGTCTTTTTTCGAAAAGGCGAACGACAATATCTCCAGGAAGAAATGAAGAAAAAAGACGTGCTTTCATTATGTAAATTTACCTTTTATTAATTAATCCCCTATTTAACATCTTAAATCAATCAACTGTTCTTTTTCTTTTTATGTTTCCTTATTTTTTGCAGTTGTTTCAATCCTTTTTTTCTTTAAGAAAAAAAGTTAGAATCTGTATGGATGTGATTATGAAAAAAAAAAGACTTTTTCTCTAGAGTTGCCATTTAATTAAAAAACGAAAAAATAAAGTGAATTGGGCTTGAGTAAAAAATTGATAAAAATAAATAATTATTTTGATTTATCATCTAAAATACAAGATATAAATGTAATAGATATTTGATTGCACAGACATGTGGCAGTTTTTAGTGAAAGGGACAGAGGGGATAGGGGAAAAATGGGGACAGAGGATTTGACGTCGACAAGGAAGGTAGCAACGATTTTTTGGTAGATGTAACAGAGTTACTTCCTCGCCAACAAAGCAAACTGAATTTTACAACCGTAAAATTACAACTCCCCCCATTCACATGTCAATGTACATTTCAGAAATATACGTTAAATACTTTAACTTGGCCTATTTTATATGGGTTTTATGTAAGTCCAGACTCTTGACGGAGGTCTACATACATAAACTCTGCCCTGCTTCTACAGCTGGTTCATTGCGGGCTGACACTGGCAAAAAAAAAAAAGAACACTCAAGAATGGAAGAGGAACCACCAGAAATCCGAGGAGACAACGAAGACCCAGCACGTTTATGGCATGGAAAGGAACTACTTCTTGATCCACATGATCACTTGTCAATCAACTTTAGGACAAGAAAGGTATGTCAATCCTTCAAAGAACAAGTGTAAGTCATAGTTTGATGTACATTTCTCCTAGTTTCCACTGATTATGCATGGCTTTATACGGAACCAAGCAATTGGTTTTATATGTGTTGCAAATCATTTTAGGTCGAGTATCCTATCCATTCCACCGCCACATGCGGACTTGGTTTTGTGGTGGCGGGAGCTTCAATTGTGTATTAAAGATCTAATAGAAGAAGCTGGGTTCAAGCCATTTTTGGATGCACTTCCACACGCTAATCTGGATAAGGAGCTCATGTATGCATTAGCTGAACGATGGTGGGACACTACCAATACGTTCCACTTGCCTCTCGGAGAGATCACTCACTCCTCGGACTACCGCCTATAACTGGGCTGCGAGTTGGAGGGAAGCCGTTGCCACTGGACTTGAGTGCGAATGCTCGTGACGATTACATATCAGATATGCTAGGTTGGGTTCCAAACATTGATGCCAATGGATACATCAAATTAAGTGAGATTTGGTATTACAGAAATAAACACGCAACACACCATATGGATGAAAACTCAGTTGCTCAATGGACAAGAACCTTTTTGTTGTACATGTTTGGGAGAACCTTATTTGCAAATCCTGAACAGACAGTATCAATAGGTATTCTTCCGGCTTTGGCACATATTGACTCGATTAAGGGATACAATTGGGGAGGAGCTGGAATGGCCACGCTGTACAAGTCAATGTCTGATGTGTCGAGAATGAGGACTGACACAATGAGTGGGTTTGCGTTCATCTGGGAGGTTAAATATTTATTCAATGTTGTGTGAAATTACTTAGTACACATACGAATATGTATACAAGCAATCAGAATGCATATATTTCTTTTATTGGATTTGTGTTTGTGGATGTACGTGTTTGGGCATATGAAGTACGCAATTGCTACCATACAACTTGTTCAAGGAGGAGGATCAGGACTTTCCTCGAATGTGGAGATGGAGAAGTTCAAACAGACGTTGTCGGCATGGTGTCGCTGCTTGGGAAATTATCGTCGCGACTTGAATGCAAGACAGTGGAGAGGTATTGTTCTATGTTTCTAAAAACCAAAAATCATTCGTGTATTGTTCGTCGGTCGACATTCAAGAATCAAATTATGCATAAGTTCGTGTCATGGAGGCCATGGGATCGTTTCAATTTACCAGATGATTGGTCCATTAGCAACAACATGACATCGAAGAGGCTATTGCTCTTTGGACCATGCGGTTGGGTTTACTACCTAGGAGATCGTGGTTTGTAGGCGATACAAAAGCATGATGCCCTTGTACAGCCATCGAGCCCTCCTTTTGACATGCTTTTCACTGGCCGCATTAAAGGAGCAAGGTTGGAGATGCTATCAGCTGGAGTAGAAGCATCGACCTTCTATCCAAGTTATCCTCAATTTGTTTCATACCAGCACTTCATTCAAAACATGTTGATGCCACCACTCACAAGAAAAGGGATTAAATTGATGAACAAAAACTCCACAAGTAGTTTAGAGAAGCCTTTTTTTCGCCCTCCAAGCTGGACAGCCATGTGTGCAAGTGATGGTCAATTAAGGAGGAGAAAATTGATGTAGTCACCGGTCATGTCAAGGACTACTACTACCCCTCCTCCGTAAGTGTTTGATATGCTATAAACATTTAACTTCACTCAAGCTGCGAATGGTTTGAGATTTTAATTTTTACTATCATACTATGTATATTAGGTACCAACGGGTGTGTAATGAGCAAGTGGTTCACAAAACATGGGACTAAGGTACAAGATTGCGTAAAAGGGTGCAGAGATTTGCAAGCTTGCAGGGATGCTTGGGGAATTTAGAAACCTGGTATTCAAATTAATACCAAATATAAATTTAAAACCGAATTTGTACCTTATTTTGCTTCTATGATGGAAACTATTTGCTAATGACTTGTGGTTTTAACCAGGTTGAAAAAAAACTTTATACCAATGTGTGTGGATCAAGCAGAAACGAAAACATGGAGCCAACTCCGGTAAACTCCCTGGATACTGGGTCATCTTCAAGTCAGAAGGCAGTGGAGGATGACTTGAATTTCAACCAAGTGCTTTGCTGCTCTCGTAGTCCATGTGAAAGTAAACAGCTCCAACTTCAAACTCTGCGCGTTGGATCAAAGAGGAATAAATCACAGGCACTGGGACTTGGGCGGAATAAGCAAAAATTTAGTAATTAACATGTATTTGGTTGATGTATTTACCGGTAATGCGAACCATGTTTGTTACAAATTTCACCATTACTAGATGAATAATTTAATTTTCAGATAATCATGCCAATCCAAATTAAGAATTTCGAGAATGGAAGCTAGAATCAATCGGGTGAAAAATGCAAGACAAATGGATTTAATTGTGTGTGTTAGTGGCAATGATTAACGAAGACCATGGATAGATGAATAATATTACTGTCCTTTAAATAGTTTTAAAAAAAATTAATAATTTGAATACAAAATGCATAAGTATCTCCTAGGTAAACAATGCAAGAAATATGAATTTCATTATTTGAATGAATGGTAATGATTAATGAGGCCATTGCCAGATGAAAAATAATAATTTCGTATAAATAAGTATCTTTCACTAGGCACGATAACAAGTTCTTAATAAATTTTGTTAACAAAATTATTATCACATGATTCCAAAACCATAGACAAATTCAACAGAAGTTGCACTATCGACAAAACATCCCGCCAGCAATACAGGCTTGCATGCACCACATGTGTTCTTCCGTGTTCTTGTTGCTCAAAAATCCATCGGTGCTCCAAGTAAAGTTGGTTTCATTTGGTCAACGCTCAGAAATCCACCCTTTATTGTGTATTTCTCTCATCAATGCAGCACGTTAGTCTATCAGAGGCTGGCAATCCTTGTTTCAGGTGATGTGGATGTAGCAATCGAAAACTTTCTACGCAGACAATCCGAGGTTTTCTAAAAGCAATAATCAAAGTTCAGCTGCCATAATGGATAAAATTTACATAATGGACAAAAGTTGCCACCAGTGGATGCTTGCATGCAGCGCGGTTAAAAGGAGTAACCGCAGCACATCGGTCCGTAAAGTCTATTTGGCAAATCAATGCAGCAAAGTTAATGTATCAGACGTTGGCAATAAGGTGAGGTGATGTATCAATAGGAAAAAGAAATTTGCTTTGCCGAGGTCGTACTGTCCGAGGTTGTAGTGTCCGAGGTTGTCATTTGGATTTCCACTTCATTGACTGCTTGGCCTTGTAATGGACTGACGGACAAAAAGGAGTTAGGCATGCCTTCTGCTATAAATACAATTGATTTAGACAGCACTACCCCAAGTCACCCACTGTATTCTCATGCAATCACGCCTTTTAAGTCCCACAGATTGCACTTCTCAATAGTATCTACAAACCATGGTTCCGTCCTTTTACTAAATGCTAGCTTGTTCATTTTCCCAGTTCACTATCTCAAATGGACCCAATAATTTACAACGTTGGCAGAGTTGTGGATGAAGAAGAGGTGTCCTACCTCCAGGATGGTGATGCTCCTATAAACGTAATTAAGGCGAGATGGATTATACAGCAAATCAAACTCACCATTGAGTGCATGCATGATGGATATAATCCCCCTGGAATGCATATATCTGCACGATCTATCCTTGATTATCAAGCTAATTTGGCTCATTTCCGAAATCTATTAGGGTGGGGAAGACGTCCATTGCCCCAGATGCGAAATTTGCACTCTATTTATGTCATCACTTATGATTCTTGGAATATCCAAGAATCAAATTTCATTAATCACTATGCTTATCTTCGACAGCATTTGATGGCTGACGTATGGATTTTCTTTGGAAATGAATTTCTATATTGGCACGTTATGGATATTTTTCATGCAGATGGCTTCACCGCATTGACTTGCTTCAATGTTTGCCACTTTCACCGTGCATACATTATTTGGGATCCGAATAGAGCAGACGTCGTTGTGCTACCTCGAGAAAGGCGTGAAGGAAGGCAACTGTTATCTATTGGGATCACAAGAAAGGAGTATACTGCATTTCTAAGGGAATCGACAAACCAAGCACTCCAAGACCCAGGTTGGAGAAATTTTCGGTATAGGCTTTAGAGTAACTCAGCAATGCATATGTAATTCCATTTCATGAGCTAATGTGATTTTAAATCTTAACTTAGGTAGAAAATTTTATTACCAATTTCTGACTCCTATTACTAAACTATCAGTGGTCATGAGTGCCATATTATAAAGAAAATTAGGAATGATATAATATATTTAGGAACAAAGGAAGACAGCAAATTAACTCACGTATACTACAACACGATACTTTGACATATTAAAATAAACATAGATGGATAGACTGGCACTTGATAAAATGATCATCGTTCCTAACCTCTAAAAAAGGTTGCAACAAAGACGGCAAGGACAAAAAAATTCATGAATCTAAGATATCTAATGGTCGAACCCATTTCCTCAAGTTTATTCCGCACTTCTTTTAGCTCATCCTGGAATTCTTCATTGTGATTTGGTACGGCTTCAGCAACAACCAAACCAGCTTCAGCAACTAACTCGACTGCATTTGCAAACTCATCACACCATCCAATCCATGGCGACACTTGTTCGTATTAAGTTTGACGAGATGAAAACAAAGAACATTGTGAAAATATTGTTGGATTGCAAAATTTCTCATTCCCTAAATTTTCTTTTGTCACAAACTAAACTAAAAAAGACTAACCTCATCATTTGGGCATGAATAGTAATGTCGGTTCCGATTCTGCGGGTTTGTTTTTGCAATTTTTACTTTGCAATACCCTCTTCGACATATGCATAATCTTCTTGGCCAATTGATTATGTGAGTCGCACTTGCACTTCCCTCGACGCCATCAATACGACATTGGAGAAAAAATTGGACTCTCCAAAGTGCTTGAAAAAGAGAGAGAAAGTTGGGACAATGGAGCAATGATTTGTAGGGTTTAATATTCCTGAACTGAAATGTGCTCAGAACATGCTATGGGCCTTTGCTGGTTCTTAGGATGGCCGGTGATGGCTACAACGGTACAGCCCAATTTTCATTAACATTTTCAATCGCAATCGGGCTATGGGAATTTATGTACGATGGGCAATTGGCCCAGGGGTTTATAAGTTGTGTAATGATTTGTAGTTGGTTTATAGATTTAATCATATGGAGAGCAATTAAAAAGTAATAATCACCTGCTAAAATTTTTACGTTGCAAACAAAGCATTACATGCAATTTAAAAACTACATAACAGGCCCTGAACAACTCTAACCAATCCGAGCCCCCTCCAAAATGTATAATAACAGTATAGGCGCTTGCTATCACAAGTTCAAATGTTCAACAACAAAATTGGAGGGGAAAAAGTGGGTCAAATATCAGTAATACCCCATTTCATAAGATTTTCGTCACGGGACAAGTTTACGGAACTTAAAAATAGCTCTAGCGCAGCTTCACATCTTGCCTTCTCAGAATTGAATTGTATCGCTAATCCAGACTTCATTTCGTTGCATAATTTCATGAATTGAATTGCATACATTCCGCAGTCCCATCTAACAAGTAAAAAAAAAAATTAATAAACAATTTTTCCACTTAGCACCGGCATTAAACGAGTGTAATATTGTGGGTAATTGAGAAAATATAAAAAAAATTTCAATAATAAATATTACAATCATTATTAGTCCACTCTATAAACTTACTTGTTATCTTGTTGTGGGCACCATGTTGGACTAACACAAGGGAAGCTAGAAACATCTACCAAGTAGTCATCACCGAACCCAAAGGCAAGAGCTTTGTGCAACATATCTCGCTGGATAAAATTGCCAAAATCGAAACATTAGAACACAATACATCCATATCAGTAATCAAATGTATACTTCTGCGTATCATACCACTTGCATAACATCAGATAGCCGCTGAAAATTCCATTTTTTTGAGGGCTTCGAGTCATAGATATGTATGATCTTCTCAACCATGTCCACGACGAATAAGTACCAATGCTTGTTCTCCCAGTTCATAGGAATGCATATCTTTAACGGTAATAATTTTGCTGAGTTAGGAATTATCATACTAATAGGATTACGTGGACAAGAGTTTATGATCACACAACCTTTTGACAAGAGTTTATTGGACCACCAAATCTATCTGGCCGAAGGTAGAAGGAGTACAAATGTTCAATATCTGGTTCCTTACATCCACTGAATTGCTGCCCATACATGTCCAACAGAAAAAAAAAATTTAACCACACGTTTAGCAATTACAAATAATATTGTTCAATAATTATAAAGGTTTAATGCTTTCAATGTACCACTTACCTGAAACCACGTCGGTAAGTACCAGATGTTCAAAGGGGTGTTGCCTTTATCCAGTCTTGCATTCACAGTTAACATTGCACAGTAGCAATTAATAACCTGCTTGTTAAGAATTTTAGCCAAATCTATTTAGTTATGAGCCTAACATGCAAAATATATCAACAAATTATATAGTTTTTAATCGGATGTGAAAATTATTATCATACCCCGCATTTTAACCACTCTTTCGGAAGAAAGGAACGGAATTCATCACGTGTTGCAAATTGTCCCCAAATTGAAACCAGTGTTGCTCTGAGGATATGAACATCATCATCAAAGCCATGTACCATATTTTCAGACATCATACTTTAATCTCTACTCACCCGTAGTATTCTCAAACTTGCATATGAATTTCTATCGAAGGAAGCAAGAATAATAAACTTATCTCACGTTTGAGTTAGTTGTGGATCCAACAGGTGATCGAGGATTCTAACTCTCGTTGAATGGCTAAGGTTATGAACATCAATTCTTTTTGCAGCCTGCAAATTTTTAAGTCATCAGCTGTAGAAAACTGCAATTAAATATGACTTGCACTATGTGAAAAATTGTACACCGATTTTGTGCTGGATTCCCTCAGAATTATATTGCCTCATCCTGCACCTGTCTTTGTGGGTGTGGTTCCTAACTCATTTGCTCCAAGAAATATTAGACTGCTACTACTACTTTCATCCCTTTTGCTAGCCAATTTCGATGACTTCTCTAACTCTTGCCTTTCATCTTCATTGAAATTCTGACTACATATGTGTTTCATCTGTTTTGCATCTTGCTCTTCGTCTTCATCAAAAAGCCGACTCTCTAAACGCTTCAGCTGTTTAGTGGGTGGCGTTGTTGTACGAGATACTTTAACATCGTAGCATTCTTTATCTTTCCCGCTCTGTTGCTTTTCCAGCCATTGGTCTTTTGCATATCACCATCTCATTCTCATTTCCCATACTTGATGATGCAGATTCATTATATGCATCGGCTGCCACCTTCAAACTTTCTATTCTTCTTTTTTGTACTGGTGTTCTTGGGGATAATATGTGTTTCCGGTCACATGCTCCCTTGCTTCCAATAATACTCTCCCAGTTATACATATTGCACCGACCATCCGACTTGTTAGTATTCTTTTGTACAAATTTGCACATACTTTTTTGATTTCTGCCTCCATTTATGTTTTCCATGTTGCACTTGTTTTCTTTGTGTGCCAATCCTTCCATAAGCGCATCATGTTTGGCATCTATTTTTCTAATGCCGGCTTCAATTGCACTTAGTCGATACCTGATATCTTTCAGACATTGGGTAAATGAATGACTATAGTGCTTGTCTCTTTGAGGCCAGACATGGATATCCTAAACCAAGGAAAAGTGTGAGGTAATATTAAACACATACTACACTTCAACAATGTTGAACTCCTGTTCCTTCATGATATTCAGTATTAAATGTGTTTAAAAAATATATTTGGGCTTAATTTGTAGGTTCTAGCAACTAAGATGGATAAACACTCATTTTATTTGACTTCCAATGGTCTCGACACATGGTTTTATATGCTCATTTGGTTTATTTATTAGCGCTAACCTTTTGTTTATATTCATTCCAATTACATATGCTTCACTTCTAATTGGGATAGTACTATAATGAACAAATACTGACAAGTACATTTGCCAATATTAAAAAAAATTCTTTTGACTTCTATACCTTTGATGCTATTGTTCTGAGTTCACTTGCTTTTGCTTCCGCTTGACATCAACGGCATCTACTCCACATGAAACTAGGCCTCTTTCAGCTTTCACTCTCCTAGAGCCGTATGTTTCAAACCTATTGCCCCTGCTTTCATGACGTCTTTGTCCTCCATTTTTTACATTTCTTCTTTGCTTTTCCACTTGAATCTTATTTTCCATACTCTGCGTATCTTCGTTGTCAAAAATCCAATCCCAATTTGCTGGTGACAAACATTCTTCTTCATCAACACATACGTTCCTTTTAAACCTATTAGACCATCACAAAACAATAACAATGAATATTTTAGTGACATTAACAATGTCAGCGGAAAGTATTGGATTGCAGAAGAAAATTTTCACTCCCACACAATATTTCGTTAGTCTTTCAACTTCATCTACCAAACCAATCTATACCATTGGTGTTCAGTTTCCTTCGCGTCCTATTACTCAGCACTTACATGATTCTTGCCTCATATGAAGCTTCTCTGGTTTGATGTGTGTGCTTGATGAGTCAGCTGCACCCCTCAACCACCACCTACATTCGGGCACTCCCTAATTTTGTAAGAAGGTTGGAAAAGTTGTTCCCTTTGCAAGAAATGCATCAAGCGTTTAAGGCTTATATAGCCGCACGAAAGTGAGAGGAGTTTGTCCGAGTGTTTGTGGGATTGTGGCTTCCCATACAATTACACTTTCACGTTGCATTGAAACGCTCCTATTTTCGTTCTTGAGATTTTCGTTGCAGTTTACATTATTTGGCTATGTAGTAGCTGCATTTCGCTTTACTGGTGCACATTTGCGGATTTGTGCAACAAACTTATGAAACGTCGACCATCCGAGGATGATGGACCGGTGGACAGAATGAAAAGTCATCTCTAGATTCCTCGACTATGCTCCCTTAGCGTCAGACAAATCCTTTAACACCTCTCCTTTAACTGCCTATTGCCTGTTGTCCGTTGCAACTTCTTCCGCAAACCACATTGGTTGCTGTATCATTTTGTTGTCCCCTTTCTATTGGTTGCTACAGATATAGCCACAGGTGTCAATGGTTTTCAATGCTGTCAATTTGTGACATTGAGTAGGAATATTTAGTCTTGGCAAACTGATAAGGGAGGTAAGTGAGATTTTCAAAACTTCAGGGGAGCTAAGTGATATTATGAGAAACCTCAGGGGAGGTTTTTGAAATTATCCCTAAAATTTAATTAAAAAACAACAAAGAAAAGAAATCTGCACAAATTCCAACTTTTCGGCAAAATACCTTTTTGGTCAACAAGAAGAATTGCATACATACCAACCGCTGGTAATTTCCAGAGACAAAAGTCAAAACAAACAAAAAATGGGGCAGTAAAAAAGAAATTAAAAACAAAAAGGTAAAGGGAGAAACAAATCTGCAGAGGCGGAGGCTCAGGTCTCCTTATCATCGTCAGAGAAAAGGCTAAGCCCGCCATGGCTGCAAAAACCACTCTGTGATTTTCGCCCAGCCAAGATACCGGCTAGCTCCAAATCTGACACAATCTAAGAGAGGAGGAGGATATCATCAAAGCCTCTGGTTACTACTAGCCAGGATTTAGAATTTAGGATTGACTGTTTTGTGGAATCATCAGAAATGTTTGACCTTTTCCTGCATCATTTGGGGGTTGCTTGTTTTAGTATTGAAATCATCGGCAGTGTAATTGCAGAGATGGGCAACAACCCATTCCAGAAACTCCCGACCGACCTCCTTGCTCCAGATTACACTGCCTCATTCTGTCATTCATAGTCAAAAGGTGAAATGGAATTTGCACGGGTTAGTTTCAGAAAACCACCAATGTGGTGGAATGGACCTTGTTAGGAGGCCCCAGCATCTGTAGATACCACCTTTTACCACGTGTTAGCCATTTGGAAGAATCTCTCAGTGCCTGTTTTTATTTTTGAGTAATCCCAATGTAAAATTTTAGTCCTACTAAATGCAAGATTCTTTTTGGTACAGAGACTCGGGACTGTACTAACTTTGTTTTATTTTCTCTAATTTTTGGAAATGTTATTACATTATGGTCTATGGAAATAAATTGTCCATTAAATTGACTTTGTCTTCTTAGCCCATCTCATCTTTGTTTCTTTATTTCTTTTTATTTTTATTTTATTCATTTTTTTTGGGTTGGTAACTAGGGGTGTGCAAAAAATCCGAATACCGAATTACCGGATTTGAATTCGGTAATTCGGAAAATCTGAATTTAAATATATCGAATTCAATACGAAATCGATTTCAAGAATTTTCAATTCGGTTTTACCGAATTCGAATTCAATTCGGTAATTCGGTAAATATTTACCGATTTCATATTCGATTTTCCGAATACATAATGTATTGAAAGATAAAATTAAATGTGAAATGCCTAATTTGGGTTAGGAAAATTCATATCAACTTTGATAAAGGCAAATGCATTTTTATTTGCTTTGATGCTCAATAATTTGGGGATTTTGGTTGATTTAAAACTTCTAATTTTCTTTTCATTGTGTTTTTGAATAATTGTTTTATGAATTCGGTTAAATCGGTAAAATACCGATATCCAAATTGAATTCGAATTGAAATCGAAATCGGGAAATCGGTAATTCGAATTCGAATTCAGTCGGTATTTTTACTGGTCATTTACCAAAAAATACCGATTTCACCCTATCGAATACCGAATTCGAATTCGATCCTCACCCCTATTGGTAACGCTTCTTGTCAATGTTATGACTTATCAGCGTATTAACTAAATTCATTTTAGAAGGAGATACTTCCTCAGCTATTAATTGACTAGCAGCTCTAAAGAAATTCTCTCAAATATAGGATTCGTATCTCGAGGTTATTCATACACCTACCAATTGATTGGATGGATGTTTCCTGTGGGTCCTATTTAGGTTTAGTTTACCTGTGGCCTTAGGTATTAATCTAACTTAAATTTCAGTTGATTTTTGAAAAAAAAAAAAGAAAAGGTTATTCATACAGCTGTTCTAAAACGGACTTGTTTGGCAAACAAGGTTTTTTGACTAATTTGTATAAAAACTTCTTTTTTTTTCCCTACTTTAACTACAGCCTTTAAAAACACTCAAAAATACATGCTATTTTTTTTTTTTTTTACTTCTTTTCATTCTTCTTCTTCTTCACCCCTCCAAACCGACTATTGGTGCCGAACATCCACTCATCGCCAGCATTGGTCATCACTCACGATGGAGCCGGCACATTCCCTTTTTTTTCCTTTCTTTCTTTCTCTCCTCTCTCTCCTCCCTTCTCTCCTCCACCACCTCCTTCTCCCCTCCAACGCATAATTTGGTCGCAACCAAGATTTGGTTGCATGGGAGGAGAGGGGAGGAGATGGGAGAGGAGAGAGGAGGAGGAGAGAAGAGGAGAGGAGAGGGAGAGGAGAGGAGAGGGAGGGAGAGGAGAGGAGGAGGGAGAAGAGGAGAGGAGAAGGAGAGGAGGAAGGAAAAAGAAAAGGAAAAGGAAAAAAAATAAGGAAAAGTTTTTACATACCCCAAAAACCTTTTTAACAAATTTTATAATAAGTTAGAGTATATGGCCTTGTTTGGAACCTCAGGTTATTTACAAGTTTATGTAAAACTTATTTGTTTCCTAATTTAACTACAAGAATCCATTAAAAACTTTCAAAATTTTAATACAAATTTTTAGCAAGTTTATATAAAACTTATTTGTTTTCAACATTATCTGCAAGAATTCTCAAAAAACTCCCAAAATTTTAATATAACACCCCAAAACACATAAAAAACTTCACTTCCAAAAATTTTTTCTACAATTTCTACAATAAGTTATAGTAGAATTTTATACAGACACTCAAAAAATTTCACTCCCAAACAGGGCCAAAGTTTCAGACAAATATCTAAAAAACTCATTTGCCAAACAGGCCCGATGCTATCTAAACTCCTAGAGAGGCCAACGTGATGGCACATATTTTAGCACGGCACAATATATTAGATCTGCTAACTAATTTGAACCTCTCTAGACCTCTGCTTCCGTCTTTGTTAAGCGAATATTGCTGGATGATTTCAGACATTCTCATTAATAAAGTTGTTTAGTTTTTTCCTTTAAAGAAAACTAAAAATTTTTTAAAAAGGACTAAACTAATTGAAAACAACGGTCTGATTAAAAAGGCAAAATTATTGACACCAACGACCAGAGTACATTATGCTTTAGTTAGAGTAGCTCCCAAAGCACAAGAAAAGAAGAAAGAAATATTCATGCCATTAGCAATGCTTTAAAACCCAGCCCAGACCGCTTGGTCGAACCGGTTGAACCGTCGACCGGGTAGCTGTTCGAGTCGGATTTTGGTTAAAAATCAGTTGGATAAAAAATCGCTCTATTTTGTGAAAACCAATTGAACCGGCCGGTCCAACCAGTGAACTGTTGAACCGGAACGGTTTTTACTAAACCAGTCCGGTTCATTCAATTGGTCAAAATTAAAAAAAAAAGGATAAAAAGTTTTAAAAAAATGTAACAAAGAAACTAATTAGATAATTGCAACCTACAATTAGATCAAGTTAAGAAACTTTATTCTTTATTTTATTTATAATTTTTTACCTAATTTCTATCAATTTTTTCTCTTCTTAATCATCCTTCTCTTCACGATCTCCCCATTAATTTCTCAAATTCCTCCAACAAAGTTCAATTTTGTGTTTGACCTATATGCACAAGTTTCATTTTCTAATCTATGATTTTTTTTATTTTACTTTATAAATTACTGATTTTCTAAAATAAGATTTTTATTTTTTGGTATCAAACTTGTCATATTGATATAATCATAATTCTTTTTTCCTTTGTTTTTCTTTTATTTTGCTTTGTATCTTTGCTCTTTTTTTTAGTTTATTTTATTATAGTCTCATTAGCAAAGGAATTATAATTATGATCATGTGTCTAAATCTCTATAGAAAAATGTGCAGATTGCATATATGATAAAAATAGTAATATATAATTTATTTATTATTTATTTATGACGTCACGGATCAAAAACGGTCAACCCACTGGTTGAACCAGTGACCCGATAATTTTTTCGATTCAATGAACGATCTGGGTTTTAAAACCTTGTCCATTAGATTACTTCCGATGCTGTTTTTTAAGTTGCACTTTCAAATGATTTTCAATATTCATTTACTTTTCCAACTTTCAAAAGATTTTCAGTTTTCATTTATTCTTTTACTATCAGGTTAGGATTTTTTTTTTTTTTTAAGTACTTACATGACAATTAATCGGAAGAACAGACAAACAGTGCAGAGGATTCATTGGAAAGCGCTGTCCTTAGTAAAGTGTGCGCCATCACTGTTGCCGCGTCTTTTGATGATCTAAAGAGGCACAACCCTACCAATTACTGCGTCGTCCCCAAAAAAATTACGACTTCCCAGAACCAAAATTTACAAAGTTGTTGACAGCAGAAACCAACCATCTGACCAACACATGTAAAAGCTAGAAAGAGATGCTGAAATAGTAAATGAAAAGAAAAGTACAATAAAAAAAAAAAAAGGCAATTGTCAATTCCAACTTTGTAAGAGAGCAGAAGAAGGCAACAAAAATTCTGACAAAAAAAAAAAAAAAAGAAGAAGGCAACAAAAATTGCAAAAAAGAAAAACAGTCGTTTACCAAAAAGGCCAACAGGCCACGTTTTGACACTCCAGTAATCATAGCAAGAACTCATGTAACATTACAGTATCAGTTAATCGAGAACACCACGAAAAGATGGTAACGTGACAAGTTAAAAAGAAGATGAAAGGGTAAAACATTTTGCTGAGAATAAACTAGCACAGAAATATGAGGCTCAGATCTGTAAATACTGCAAGTTAGGCAAAGAGAGAGTGAATCGCCATGGCTGCAAAAACCGGTTGCATGTTAGGGGAAAAGCCCATATGAATTTTCCCACTTCTGCCATCCGGATTGCCCGGCCAAGATACGGAATCACAATAATGTTCATCTCAATGCCCCCAAATTCATTAGCTCAGAGGAATTTATTTGTCATCACAGCCTCAAATTCCTTCCCGGAAACTACTTTCCCTTCCCCGCTCTTGTTTCTGGTGGATTAATGTTGTAAGTTTGCGACTAGTAAACTGTGAAGCTCAGAAAGCATCCTAGCATATACATATATATATAGAGAGAGAGACAGATAAACAGATCAGGCAATAACGCTTTCAGACTGAAGAAAGATGAGTTGTTGTCTTTGCCTGAGAAAATGATGACGCTCAGAATCCAGAAGGGCTGTTGGTTTTTCTTTTTCTTTTTTTCTTTCACTTTTTGAATTTGTGAGAATGAAATCATGGGCTCAGCAGAGAGGGGCAACCACCCTTGAGAAATTCCCATCTCTTTGCAAAGCCTCATTCTCTTCTTTCACTCTGAGCTCAAGCTTGAATTGACTCTGCTTCTTGCTTTCCCGGTCCATTTTTATATGCCGTTTCCTATAATTTCTTTTTCATTTTTCCCTACTTTTTTTTTTCCTATTGGTGCAATCATTTCACAGTACTTTTCTTTTTACTCCTAAGTTGTCAACATTCCATAGTAGTGTCGAAATGTACATGCAGTCCAAGGTTCCAAATTTTGTCCAAGGTATTTTTCCCTACAAACAGAAAAAATTTTTTTAAATTGATTTGGAATTTGAAGAGGAATGTACAATAAGCTTTTTCGAGAATGAGAAGGGGTTGAATTTATGGCTTCCAAGAGTGTAGTTTTATTTTTTTTTTCTTCTTCTTTTTTTTATTTTTTTTATTTTATAACTTTCATTATTGATCAAAGATCATGGGAAGCAGAATGAGACAAACGGCAAAGACTAGCAATATTTATTTTCAGACACTTGAAAGTATAAAGAAAATGTCACCTTCTAATATATGCTTCATCAAATTTTTGGCTTCAAGATTTTTCATGTTTATTTTCCTATAACTTCTTTTTCATTTTTGAAAAATTCACTGTTTTGGTCCCTGAATATTTTCACTAAAATCGATTTCATTTCTAATAAATTATTTTAACTAATTTAGTCTTCAAACAAGTTTTTTACATCTAATGTAGAACTTTTGACTAAATTTTATTCAATCTCTATGGACTTATAGGGATATAATTGTCATAGTGATCTAACCTTTCTGCAATTAACTGATGAAAAAGATTAGAAAGATTATTAAATTCGCTTAATATTTAAAATTTCTTAACGTTCAATTTAAGTCACACCCCTTTATTTTAGATGTTAAGCAAGTTTAATGATCTTTCTAGTCCATTTCTCTGTTAATTGCAGAAAGTTAGGCCAGTATGACAATTATACCTTTATAGATCCACGTAGATTGAGTAAATTTTGATCAAAAGTCATACATTGAAAGTAAAAAACTTGTTCGAGAACTAAAGTGGTTAAAATAATCCATTAGCGATGAAATCGATTTTAGTGAAAATATTCAGGGACTAAAATGGTGAAATTCCCTTCATTTTTTCCTACTTTTTTTATGGGTGAAAAGGTCATTTTACAGTATTTTTCTTTTGGCTCCTAAGTTGTCAAGGTTCCAAAGTAGCGTCGAAAAATACATGCAGTCCAAGGTTCCAAAGACTTGTCCAAGGTTTTTATCCTTACAAACGAAAATTTTTTTAAAATTGATTTGGAATTTGAAGAGGAATGTACAATAAGCTTTTCGAGAATGTGAAAGGTTGGATTTATGGCTTCCAAGAAGTGTAGTTCTTTTTTTTTTTTTTTTTTTAAACTTTCATTATTGATCAAAAATCATGGGAGGCAGAATGAGACAAACGGCAAAGACAAGCAATATTCATTTTCAGATACTTGAAAGTATAAAGAAAATGCCACCTTCCAATTTATGCTTCATCAAATTTTTGGCTTCAAGGTTTTTCATGTTTATTTTTCAACATTGAGATTTCAAAGTGTTAGCATGTTGATATATATATATATATATAAATATATTTTACAGCATTTGTCATGCGAGATAGGTTTTTTTTTTTAAATTAAAGAATATAGTAAAAGACATGAAATTTTATTGGTTTTGAAATGAAATCTAACCTCTTTCTTAAAGTTAGTCTATCCTTGGTAAAACGCAGCATATCAACAACCTTCGCGTGAAATCACAGATATTAACTAATTATGGTCTCAATCGATGTGGGCTGAAACTTGCCTAGACTGAAGGTACAAGAAACAAGAAAGATCGAAGAAAAATTGATGGTATGTTGTTCACTATGAATTGATCAGCTTGTGAGAGCGATGAAAGCCATATAAGAGTTTATGGCTCACAATTTTATGAATTGATCGTTAATCTGACTATTACGTATGCTTGTGTTCGTCACGAATTTTCCAACATCATTCAACAAAAGGAAAAGGAAAAATTTTAAACCTATGAGATTGGGACAACTAGTAAGTGGGTTGTTAATGTTAATGAGAAGTCCTAAGTTTGACTCCGGTATATGTAGCACCTTGAAAAATTTTGGAACAGATCTTTGCCCTTGAGTAAAAATTAGACTTTGTGGACACTTTTTTAGTCAAATTCGGATTAGTTTCACACAGGTAAAGGTACCAGGTGCTCAAAAAAAAAAAAAAAAAAATTGCGAGATAAGCCGCATGAATCGCCTTTTTTTTATTTCTCTTTTTTGATAGATAAAAGTTTAGTTGAACTCGACTCTCCTCACTATTACGGATTAGAACATGTGAATGAGACTATAAATTACTTATAGGAGTATTTATAGACTCTCATCACCATTACGGATTAGAACATGTGAATGAGACTATAAATTATTTGTAGGAGTACTTATAGATCGTCCACCAATACAACTTTTGGCATGCTTTTTTTTTTTATTTCTCTTTTTTGATAGATAAAAGTTTGGATGACTTTGATTCCGATCACCGCTACAAATAATAACATGTGAACGAGACTATAAATCACTTGTAGGAGTACTTATAAATTGTCCACCAACACAACTTTCAACCCTCACATGGATTAAAACACACGATGTTAAATAAAAACAAATGATCTATTCTTATCAATTGAGCCAACTTATATTCAGGCCTACTGCCAAATATATCATGTCAATTTATATTGATCAACGATTTAGAAGAGTTGGTACCATCAACTCTTGACCTTAATTGGGACGTGGTATATATACAAGTAGTAGTATTACACACAACCAAAATTTTATACAATGTCCAACTGTTCATGAATTATCCAACTATTCTAGCACAATTGGCAAAAAACCTTGAAAATAAAATAATAATAATAGCAATAATTGCCTATCGTAGCCGCATCTCTTTTCCTTGCACTAAGCATACCATTTTCTTTCTTCCAATTCCCTCATTTCTTCCAATAAATATTTCGAATTCATTTTTCCAGCATGAGATTAATTTTGATTTACAGATTAAAATACTACTGGACTGATTGAAAAACTAATTCACCTTAGGAAAAGGGAAAATATTCTGAGCTTCAAAAACCATAACACTTGTAGGAAGTGTTTGTTTGAAGGGATAAGAAAGAAGAGCATGTATGTGAGGCTCAGATCTGTAATCTACAAGTCAAGCAATGAGAGATGTGAACCGCCATGGCTGCAAAAACCGGTTGCAGAACAGGAAAAACCTGCATCAGATTTCCGACCGCTGCCATCCGGCTTGCCCAACCAAGATACGGGCCACTATACCTCAGATGCCTAACGTTTATTTGCTCAGAGAAATCAAATCATCGTCACAGCCTCAAACATTCGAGATCCAAAACGTTTGTTGTTTTCTCGTGTGAACGTGGAAAGTTTGCCATAAACTGGATGCAGGAGGCAGCAAATCAAGATACGTACAGAAACAAGAAAACAGACATTATGGTAGAAGCCCTGAAGATTATCTGAGGAAAAAGTATGAATATACTACTGCCAGTACTTCTCTGCAATCCATGGAAGATGCATCATCTTCAAGATTTCAGCAACGCAAGGGCTGTTGGTTTTTTTTTTTTTTTTAAACTTGTGGAGATTGAAGACCACTGAGAAAATCATCGGCTAAACAGAGAGGGGCAACCACCCTTAAGAAAATCCCATCTCTCTATACAGCCTCATTTTCTTTATTATGTTCTCTGAGCTAATCAGCTAAAGCAAGGTAGCTAAATGATCTTGGCTCCTGGGGTTCCAACTTCCAAGCCTTTTCTTATACTAGTAGTAACTGGTAACTCGTTGAATCGGTGCTTCAATCTTCTGTCTTCCCCTGCACCTCCAGTGGGCTGACCATTGTAGGTGGATTAGTCAACTGCTATTCATTAGGTGTTACAGAAGGGACCACTTTAATGGTTATCTGCTTTTCCATGTTGGTAATTGTGAAGACTGGCATATTTTTTCACCTAAATTTAGTTTATTCAGAAGGATCCATATAACGTGTGAGCAATGGGGGCTTCTTAATGCACCTAATTACCTTATTTACACACTTAATTATATCTACAATAACATATAAGTCTCTTCTTGATCGCGATCGTAGAAATAATAAACCGTGTTTATGAAATAGGACTTTTTATAATGAGTGTACAATGGACACTCGTTAAAATATCAAAATCACACCTAAGTTTTATATAAATGCACACATTGACATTTATTGTTGTATCTCTTGAATTGTGATTTTTTTTTTAATTAACTACACTTTTTCGAAAGACTAACACTGGAATCCCCTCTTAACAAGTGTCGACTGTGGTCGATTCGATACCTATTTTGCTTAAACCATATGAGATGTTCCAAAAAAATTTTCCAAAACAGTAACTATCCAAACAACAGTTTTATTTTTTGGTCTGTCATATACGTCCAATCATGTTAAATTGAGTATTTGCCTCAATTTACTTTAGCATAAGTACTGTAACATGAGGCAACGTCTTCAAGGTATGTAGATTTCTCGTTCTTGTTTGGTTTATACAGTATTTGATTTGATAATTGATGGACTGAATCTGATATGGTCCTCTGATTTTTTTCTTTTGGCACCACCTGATTATTAGGAAAAAAAACAGTAATTACTTCTTGCTGTATTCTATGGTTGCTGTAATTGGAATTTTCCCAGTCATCATCCGCACTTAAATTACTCTATTCTTTTTACACTACCAGACAAATTATTTCTGCCAATGAACTTTAGCCTGTAGCCAATTAAGCAGACATTCCCTTTCGAGTTTCGTTTGCCAAATAATTGAGATAAAAAAAAAAAAATCACTTCACAATTACTTGAACCGCTTTCCTGAAAACTGAAATCAAACCAAAACTGCTTCGACTGCGCCATTGGGAAGATGTTTCATCGTAGAATGTGAGAGTGTCATTGCCTAGTCTTTTTTACGCAAAATGCAAGCCTTGTAGTTCTAATTTCTAATAATAATTCAAGAGCCTGGGGACACTAAAAATGGATCAAAATCTACTGTTGTGAAAAAGCAACAACAAACGAAAGAAGAAAAAAGATGGAAAAACCAGAAAGTAGGAACTTTTTGGTTTCTCTTTCTTATGAATAAAGGGAACTAGTGAAATTGATAGATACATTACAATGGTGCTTTCTTTTTTTTTTTTTACCCAAAAAAGAAAAGAGAGAAAAAAAAAAGACAATGGTGCTTTCATCAGAAAATCTCAATCGGGATGTATAGAATCCAAAGATATTCATCAGAGGTTTGTTTGAATTCTCTTGCCTTCAAGAATCAAACTCATACAATTTTCACATATATTAGATGTGGGAATGAGGCTCAGATCTGTGGTAACTTAGGCAATGAGAGAGTGAACCGCCATGGCTGCAAAACCGGTTGCATACTAAGGAAATCCCATCTCAGGGTTTTCCCACTTCTGCCATCCTGGTTGCCCAGCCAAGATACGGTCCACTTTGTCCCAACGCCCCAAGTTCTTTTGCTCAGAGAAATCATCATCACAGCCTCGAATTCAACACTCTTTGTTAACAGTACTATCTTTCTTCTTCTTTTGTGGTTGGAAAATACAATGAATCATAGTTGACATCAACAAGAACCAAACAGCAACAACGCCAAGAATAAAGCAGATGACCATGTGATCAAAGAATAGCCAGCAGTCAAAGTATATCATCCATGGAAAAGCAATGCTATAATCTATGCTAAGCTTCAGAAACCAGCAAAATCCAAGGGTTGTTGGATTTTTTTTTTTTTTTGGATAGTGAAAAGAAAATCACAGGCTTAGCAGGGAGGGGCAACCACCCTTAAGAAAATCCCAGCTCCCTGTAAAGCCTCATTGTCTTTTCTCTGAGCTAAAGATAGTCACCACTTGCCACTGCTGCTGCTGCTTCTCGCCTTTCTTTTTATGCAATTTCCTTCTACTTTTTGACCCCACTTCGATGAGTTTTTACACCTTTGGTCTTACGCATCAAAGTTTGAAGGAGTTGACTACTCTTGGAACCACACACCTTCTGTTTCTGTCTTTTTACGAGGCTTCAATTTACCAGTCACTTTCTTCCAGTTTAGTCTTAAAATAATTAAGCTAGCTCTAGAACAGTAAACGATGAATTACTTTAAAGTCACCACAGGTTGGTGGTAGACGGTTCTGGCTTTGATCAAAACGAGTGTACACAACGCCAAAGCAAGTTCAGGGACTCTTAATTTGCAAGTCCATCCATTCACCTGATGCTTTGTTAGTATTAGAAACACCTTTTCTGTAGTTTACCATTTCAGCTTCTTGGTGACCGAAATTTTTTTTTTATTTCCTATAACATGTATATTTTATGCTAGACAGTTTTGCATTATTTAGTATTGGGAGCATTAGCATAGTTTTAATTCCATTCCTGAAAAAGTTGTTGATAGCTCGTGAAAGTGAAGCAGCCCTGTCTGAATTGTCATTTTCTAGATTTTTCAGAAAAAAAAAATATTATAGCGATTTCATAAAAATGTATTTAAAAAATATGATCATAAAAAACCTAAATTTTTTTTTTCTCTGGAGAACTCCAATCCAAAAGATGTTGATTCAAATCAATCGGACGTGGTCAAACACATTTATACCTAGTTATTGCAGTCAGACCGGCTTTGATTCTCATATTTACTCGATCACATGATATCAAGCACGATAGGCATTGCAAATAACATACATGAATCCTCCATTTTTTTTTTTCAGGAATGCAAGCTAATAATTAACCACAAAATTGGTTGTTGACATGGAAACTACCTCTATAGGTGATGATTTACACAAATAATGACAACCAACCTCCCAAACATCCCCCCTGCCAAAAAAAAAAAAAAACCAAATATATAAAAAAAACCCTTCTTCTTTAACGGGTTGTATATCCATGATCAGCCAACAAGGTGTTTTTTTATTTTTTTGGCCGGCGGGGGGTGGGCGGCGAAAAGGGGGAGCAGAAGTACGTGAATTTGTGAATTTTGCATGGCAGAATTGTCTGGGGAAAAGGCTGCACGCTTGCAGCTCACCAGTCACGGTGGCTGAATATAATTGTTTGAAATTGAAGGGATAATTGCAGAAACCTCCCCCGTGGTTTCTATTAATTTCACTGCCCTCCCCTGAGGTTTTAAAAATATCATAAACCTCCCTTAAGGTTATTGTTCTTGTAACAAATTAGTCCAATTCAAAAAAGTCAACAATAAAAAATTGATTTTAAGAGTGAGAATAACAATTCATACCAAAACTACCCCTCAACTTGTTACTAGTTGGTTAAATTAGAATAAAAATCACCTCTTCAAGGAAAGAACATCACAATAGATTGCAAAATGATAAAAACATAAAGTATGTTAGAAATATATTATTTCTCTCAATTATTTCTTTAACTTATAAGGTCATTATTTCATGATTAATAAGAAATTTTCATCATTTATAATAAGAAAAATAAACTCCCAAGAAACATTTGGATTAGAGTAATAATTTTAATGGAAAACCAATAGATCAAAGTAGAGAAATTTGCTTCTAACCACCTTGTTTGAAGTACATATACAAAAAAAAAAAAAAAATGGAACACCAAACATTTCAAAAAAAGAAAGGAAAGAGTAGAATATGTGTAGTTACATTTTATTCATAAATTTGTAAAATCTAATTGTAAACATATTTTAATACTTTACCCTATTTTTTGTGTATTTTCATATTCATCTTATTATTCTTATGAAAAATTTATGAAATAATAATATCTCAATAGGAATTTCAATCTTTTTTGGAGGAGAAGGAATTACAATAACTACTAAAATACAAAAAAAGTAATTTTAAAATGTTAACAATTATCATTATAAAATTTAGTATTCAAGATTTTCAAGATTTTTATATTCCAAATCATGGTTAATTTAGTACGGGTAACTCTATTGTTTTTCTCCATGTAAATACGTAATATTTTTTGAATTGTAAGGATAATAAAGTCATTTACTCATCCATGAAGTAATAATTGGCTCCAAATAGCTTATAGGGAAGGTAAGTGATATTTCCAAAACCTTAGGGGAGAGCAGTGAAATTGTCAAAAACCTCAAGGGAGGTTTGTGAAATTATCCCTAAATTGAATTTGGGCAATGTTGCCGTGCCTCGTAAAACAAAACGTTTGGATAGATATTTTATAAAAGGGATAATTTCAGAAACCTCCCTTGAGGTTTCTGACAATTTCACTTGGTGCTCTCAAACTTTTAAAAATCTCACTTGCCTCTCTTACTTTATGTTTTTGATATCATTTATAACCCATTTTAAAACATAATTTTAAAAAATTCATTTGGGAAAGTAAATGCAATCTTATTTCAAAATTACCCTTTGTTATTTTCCTTTTATTGTCTAAATATATTAATAACAAAATAAATGAAAGTTCATGTCGATTGAAAAAAATATAGTGCGTTTTTATATAGAAAACGTTAATATTTGAATTCTGCAATTTACAAAGATAATATGTTCTTTGTTGCAAAGTGTTTTGAGTTAACTTAAGAAGTTTTACAAATTATTTACATATTTTTGAATTTTCTATTTTTTTGTCAAATTGATGGTTTGAAGACTAAAAAGATATAACATGCCAAAAAATTATATATAAATTTGTTTGTATTTTTTTTAAATCAGTGCAAAAAGGTATTATCATGGTTATAAATTATTATAAGTTATTTCTAAAAGTATTAGAAATTATTCATAATTTTGAGTAATTTAACATTTCTTGTCTAAATCAATGACATAAAAACTACTAAAGAGTTTTTTTTTTTAATATTGTTAACAAGTCCTAAATATTCATTAAGAAACTACGTCCAACCATTTACAAAAATTAAAAAGATACATTTGGTGTATTATAGTAATTAAGAAATCATAAGAAAAGGCAAACTTGGAATAGAATTATATTCTCTTAGGGATAAATTTAGAAACCCCCCTTTGAGGTTTTCAAAATCTCACTTACCTCCATTGAATTGACATTTCTTGTAACATTGTAATCCCTTTGAAAGAAATGCAATAAAGACAAAACTTTTATTCCAACACTTCCCTTGTATTATTCTACTATGAAGTTTCCAACAACAATAAAAAATAAATAAGACTAAATTGTTATAAGGTATAAATTTTTTAATTTAAACTATTTATTTTAGTTGTATTGAAATAAAACCAATATTTACACCTTGAAAAGATTACACCATGAAAAATTTATACATATAAAGAGATTATTTTAGTTATCAATACAACTTAAAATACATCATGTATTAAAGCATACTTTTCAAAAACAATTTTTAAATTTTTAATTATAACTGTCCATCAAATTTTTTAAGATGTTAGTTAGTCACTAAAATCCTCCTAAATGGTTAATTTTGACTGGATTTTATTTATCCATATCCTTTGTTATTTTAGCATAACCTCGATGTAGAGAACTATGGACCATTATTACATATCATTCTTTTTTAATATACATTTTTTGATTTGAAAATTTTATTTTCTTTTGGCTTTTTAGTTAAATAGTTATCAAGATTAAGGATAATGTTGTCTATTTGTGACTTTTGATAGGAATATTTAATCTTGTCAAGTTAACAAGGGAGGTAAGTGAGATTTTAAAAATCTTAGGAGAGTTAAGTGATATTATGAGAAACCTCAGGGAGGTTTCTGAAATTATCCCATTCTCTTATCCAAAATAAGTTTTTTAACATTATATTTTGAAATGGGTTTCACCTGCAATATTCAAATATTAATGTTTACTATATAAAAACGCATTATATTTTTTCCAATTGACATGAATTTTCATTTATTTTGTTATTAATATATTTAGTAGATAATAAAAAGAAAGACAACAAAGGATAATTTTGGAATGAAATTGTATTTACTTTCCCAAAATGAATTTTTTAATATTATATTTTAAAATGGGTCATAAATGATACTAAAAATATAAAGTAAGGGAAGCAAATGAGATTTTTAAAAGTTTGAAAGTGCCAGGTGAAACTATCAGAAACCTCAGGGGGGTTTCTAAAATTATCCCTTTATAAAATAGAAAGACATTATATGCAGAAAATATATTTTACTAATTTGTCTCCGAAATCCATACCGAGATTAATCTGCCTTGGATTTATGCAAGTCATAAAAGGCCAGCCACTTGAAGTTTTCATTCCACATACAATTTTGACAAGCTCAGACCTGACAAAAACATCCCTACCCAAGTGGCTTAAAACATACAAGACTCCACTCCCACCTCCCCAGCCAAACAGCCCCAAAAAAAATTAAATTAAATTAAATTAAAAAAATTAAACTAGGATAATAGAACTTCATGCCACTGCGCACTAACACGTACTAATCTTACAACACAACTAGAAACCGGATACATTTCTGGTACAAATCCTTTTCACAACTTCAGCTGCAGAAACAATATCAAATCTCTGATCTTCATTGACAATGAGTTCCCATGATTGTCAAGTTCTCCGTTCTAGTAACATTGCTAATTTTCATAGAGCTACCTGCTCATAATGCCTTCTTGCCTGACAAAAGCCAAGCATTCACAAAGCTCTTGGCTGATTTCCACAAGATTTCATTGTAGCACAACTTGAACCTTCCACTGACAAAAATCTTGGTGAGAAAATACTACTTGTTTAGGATAATTGCACATGGAAGTTGCAAAGAGTTCAGAAGACCAACAGAATAAAACTCAAAAGACCTCATAAAACTGCATCAAATCATACCTCAACAGAACTTGCGTGGTAATGTCTTTCACTGTTGTTGCACCTTATACATAAGCTTCCTAGTGAGAATATACTACTTGTTCAGGATAATTGCACAAAGAAGCTGCCAAAGAGTTTAGGAAAACCAACAAAACGAAATTCAAACCCCTCATAAAACTACTTCAACCACACCTCAAGGGATAGCAATCTCTCACTGTTGTTGCAACTCTTGAACCACTGAAGAATAGAGGAAGCAATTTGATTGGTTTTAGTAGTGAGGCTGTGAAGTCACCATGGCTGCAAACATCCAGTTGTTACTAATAAGGGAGTATAAAAAGCATCTCATAACAACCCAAGTCTGCCGTCTACGTTGCCCTGCCAAGTACCAAACTGGATTGTGCCATCTACAAGTGATTCACTTGACCTCACAATACATCACCACGGTGTTTCATTTTTATCAAACAATTTGCATTTAAATCAACATAACCACAATCATCATCCTCACCACAGATATCATTGAACCACCAAAGGCAAAACTTCTGAAATTGACCAGAGAATAAGGCTCAGATCTAGATGGACCTGGCATTGATGTTGTGATACTGCCATGGCTGCACATTACCAGTTGCAACTGAAGAGTGATCATGAAAGCATCCATCAAGACCCAAATGTGCCATCTAGTTGCCTTGCCAAGATACAGGACACCTTATAAACATCAATGCCTAATCCACTGGCTCTCAAGAAACATCATCACAGCCTTCCTTTTCTTTGAACCAATTGCATCACTATCAACCTCGTCATGATCATCATCATCATCATAACAATACAACAATAATAACAACAACAACAACAACAACAACAATCATCTAAGCCTTTATCCCACTAAGTGGGCTCTCATGAAGAGTATTTCCCTGCTTGAAAGCATCCCAACTCCAATTGCCCAGTACGATCCAAGGTTTTTAAAATTGGACTCTAAACAGAATTGTTTTTCAGTTCATAAAAGTGGACCTTAGGATCTCAACCCTATGAAAACCTAATCAACTTAAGCTAATGGATAATGAATGGTTAGATAACAAATTTAGAAAGTAGAAAATTCATTATTGGCTCGAATTTCAAGTCGAAGTCCTTTGACCTGAACTAATAACTTTCAACAATGTGTACGACTGTAATGGAGTTCAATTCAGTGATCACTATGTAGCTTTGTCACAAGTTTATGGACTACCTCATACATCACTTTACTTTTTGGTATTGGCAAATTAAAAAGATGGATAACCTAATTTGATAATTTGCATGGTAATGTAATCATAGTAATCCATGATTACCATCACAAAATACAGAAGCATTTAGCCAGGACATGCATGTGCATATCTTATATTCTAGAAAAGAAAGGTGAACCTATCTACGACCAGGATAGATCTTGTAACTTACGATGATAGTAGGATCCTGAGATCCAGATGAGAGATTTACTATGATCTAATCAGGAACATACATAAAAACAGCTCAAAACCATTAATTACCACCATGGTAGCAAGTACCAGTATTTCTAAACTTGGACTGGGGAGGCGACTCAGCCAAACCAAGAGCCTACAATCAAAGAACCAGTAGCATCACATCCCTAATGGTTTCTCTAGGATCCATTCCTCAAAGACCGTAAGGACTGTTGGTTTTTTCTTCCATCTTTGACAGGTGGTGAAGAGTAAAATCATTGGCATGCATAGAGAAGCAACCATCCTCAAAGAAATTCCCATATCCCTCTGCACCCTCATTTATAATATTAAACAAACAGGGAATGGACATGAACCCCATACAATTTCCAAACTCAAAAGCGTTCAAGAAGGGCTAAAAAATAGCAACACAAAGCCAGAGGAGGCTCAGATATTACCAATTTCGAGGTCAGGCAAAGGAATTTGACACCGCCATGGCTGCAGCACCGGTTGCATGTGAGGGTTGGTGCCAACAATTCTGCCATCCGGGTTGCCCCGCCAAGATACGGGTCAAGTTTGCTCAATTGCCTGACCCAATTCGGCTCTGCGAATAAATAAATCATCACAGCCTCTTTCCATAGTAAACACAGAGAAACCATCTAGCAGGATCCATAGAACTTGTTGGGGGGTGCAAAGTGGAATTGTGAAAAACCTCAAGGAAAGTACAATAATTATTTCTGTTTTCTGCTAATTCAAAGGGCTGTTGGTTTTTTGGCGTTTGAAGTCATCGGCTTCAAACAGAGAGGGGGCAACCACCCTTTACAGAAATCCCCAGTCTCTCCCCGTTTGCCTCATTCTTTCAGCTTTTGAGCCGATGATTTTCGAGAAAGACGCACAAGTGAAGCAGTTGAGAGCTTTAACCCAGAACCTCTTTCGGGTTTTAATTGTAAAATGCACCCTGAACTTTCTTCAGGTTGAACACTGCGCCTTAAACTCTCCCTAGCTCCCCCCCACCCCCCCCCCGCGGGCGCGATGTACTAAAATTGCATTTTTTTTTATAAAAAAAAAAAGAAGTTTGGATGGATTTTGAGCACCATAAATCATGTAGTGTTTATATTAGCAGGTGGATTCGAATAAACAATTTTTTGTAAAGAACTGATCCATCAAATTTGAATGCACGACTTTTGTAAAGAATAAGTCCGTTGTTACTAAAACCAACTTGTGTTGGCTTTGATTCACTTGAATTGGTGTCTTTGCTATTACGTTCTACTAGTGCACAAAAAATTGCAACTCTGCGAATAATAATTTTGAGAATCAAACCTTGCCATGGCAATGTTTGCAATGGCAACGAAACCCCCCATATTGCCCCAAGAATTAGTGGATCTTGTAACTCTCGAATGAGGAGGAGCGTCCAATGCTTACGAAATTAACACAATTGGTTTTTCATCCAGTTGTTAAGAACAATTTAAAGTCGAAGCAATAGCTTCTCCAGGGTGGAGAGGAACAATAGTTGGAATTTTCAGTGTATACTCGATATTTCCCTTTTCTTTTATCTTGTTAGAAGAAAAAATGTGAAATTGGAGTGATAAAGAGTGCTAAAAAGACCATAGAATTTGTAGAAGCAGAACACTGGCTTTCTACAAGCAAAACACACCCTAGCTACAATAGGATCAATACTTCCTGGAATAGAAGGAATTTGCAGATTATTACAACTTCTTAAACGTAATTCTAATCAACTCCACCTGCAAAATATATCAACTCACTTGACTTTTTTTTTTTTTTTTTTTTTTTTTGGGGTAGGAACCTATTAACTTGGTCTAAAAATGGATTGTCCTTTAAACCTAGATCTTCAGAACCATACAGCAGATGGAGGCATAATTTCCAGTTTTCATAGTTTAATAAATGTTGACCCACTTATACTGTCTTCCTCTTTTGACCACAAACTAACAAAGAGTTAAGCACCTAAAGAAAACTATCAAAATCATCTCTCTCTCTCTCTCTCTCTCTCTCTCTCTCTCTCTCTCTCTCTCTCTTTTTTTTTTCTTTCCTATTATCAAATGAAGATAAACACATTAAAATTATCAAGACGAAAAATGGTGAGACCTGGTCATAAACCTTGAGTGAAAAGTTTGCAACGTGTTTAGGGAAAATGCTAGTGCACGACCAATACAATAAATTTCTGATCTAGAGCAGTGGACCAACATGGAAGTTGCAGAAAAGAGAAGATTTGAAACTCCAACAGGCAGCCTTTATCCTCTTTAGCAAATAAGCTACATAATAGCTAATACAGCAGAGCAAGTGAAGTGTTTGTGTATGACTGCAGAGTGCATGTGAGAGAGAGAGAAAGAATGGAAATAGAGAAAAGGGCTAGAGGGGTTGGGGAAGGACACCAGAGGGTGATAGTGATGATGAACACACTAGGACAAAAGCCACAGCAAGTGTTAGGAGTAAAGATAAATTGTTGAAACATAATTTCACGTTAATATCCCTACAAGTCAGATTAACTAGTGTTTCTGCACTTGCATGAAATTCTAGCTCTATCTTATCAGCAAATAACAAGAATATGAAGAATAAAAGTTCAAATAACGTTTTCATTTTATTAAGTTCTTTGGCTGCCTTTTAGCTAGGCACCGAAAATCACGAGGAATTACATCTACATGAAAAACTTCTAAGCAAAAAGAGAGGATCATGAAAAAGACGAATATCAGAAGAGATTAACAAATATTCAAACAATCCCTAGTGATACAAGACATTTTGCGGGTACCACCATCTTGTATATCTCGACAAAGCTTCATATTTATAGTTGTCCAAGCATTAGGGTTGTTTAGATGAATCAGATCACGCTTCCCACCCAACAAGAAGAACAAGAAGAGCTATCTTGGATGCCTGGCAAGATCTGAGTAGAGATCATCAGTCTCACTCATACCCTTCCCCAGTCAAAAGAAAATGAACATTCCTGGATAGACACTTTCCAATATAAAACATTTTACTTCCATCCAAACACTAACTTCCACGGGTTTTCCATTTGTGTTAATGACCAATTCATAGGCGAAAGCAACCACCCTCTCCAAAATTCTCTCCCTCCCTCTGCTGCCCAGCATATCAGATAGCAATCTTAAACCCTTTTTTTTTTTTTGAGGGAGGAGGTGAGGATGAGGGGCAGGGAGACTGGGGTTAGATAGGTATAAGAGCAACCAAAAACCTAACATGAGGGGTAGCTGATGCTAGATGGAAAAAGAATTACTTTCACAAGCTCTTTTTACAGAATTAATATATATGCATGCATATGTCGCTTATATAGAGAAGACTGACCATTTTCTGAGCTTTTAGCCTTCAAAACCAGATATAAAGATCCCAACTAAAACCTTTTTCTTTCTTTTTTTTCTTTTAAAAAAAGAAGATCCCAACTAAAACTTGATCTCAGGCATTAGATAAAACAGACAGAAGAATAAGTGGGAAATACTGATTGGAGGAAAGGGGAGTCAAATAGGAGTAGACAGACCAAATAATAGAAAATAGTAGTATCAAAACACAGCAGCTGCTTCTGTCAACCATAGAACTTGCAAAGTCATTGAGAGAATAAAATCTTAAAAATTTTGTATTGACATATTAGATCAAACACAATGGCATTAATTGAAAATCACTCCAGAAGTTTTTCACAGTTACTGACTACTAAAATAAAACGGTACAAATGCTGCATATAGATGTTTGTCTGGTAAAACATAAAAAGATAGTTCCAATTTAAATTGGTAAAAATTGTTCTCTTTTTACCAATCAAAGTCTTCAGTCATCAAATCAGAGAGTTTAACTTGAAACCTAATGAAATAAGTATCCAACCACATCCAACAACATAAAAGCAAAGAAGAATACACATGCATATCAAGAAAAGACACTGTGTGGACAATGAGGCTTAGACTCGTATTTGACCAGTCATTAACACTGAGCCCAGCATTGCAGCAAATCACCAGCTGCATGTCATAAAAGGAGTATAAAATGCAATTCATCACAACCCAAAATTGCTAGCCAAGCTGTGCTGCCAAGAAACAGATTCCATTTATCCACAAATCCTGAATTACTTGTTCTCACAAAATATCATCAAAACCTTTTATTTTTACAAATAAAAAACTGCCAAAAATCATCATGAACATTTTAATATCCTAACCATGGAAAATAATGAATAAAAAAAAGATCTTATACAGACACTTTCCACCTCCTATTCCTCCTTAGGGAACCAAACAAGGCTTCTAAAGGGCTATGGATTTGACAAGAAAGAAATCATAGGTGTAAGCAGATAAGATTAAAAAAATCCTATCTCTCCAATGCCTCATTCTTCATAAAGCTGAAGTTTCAAAGAATCCATAATAGTTGGCAGTACTAGCAAGCCATCCAAAATTAGAACTTTAAGAAAACTTGGCTTGGATCTATTATTTTGATCAGAGAGACGCCACAATGGCTGCAAAAACCTAATTACACGCAAGTGAGCAGGAACCCATTTTTGAATCCTTACTCATCTCACATATGATTCAGGTTGCCCTGCCAAGATATGGGTCAGCTTTACTTTGATGTAACAGAAAAAGAAAACATATATTATCATAGCCGATTACTTGAACAAGAGAAGAAGCACTGTTGCTTTACAAGGTATCCCCTTATTTTCTACCAGGACTGTTGGTTCATTCCATGTTTAACTGATGGTGAATAATGAAATCATTGGCATTCAGAGGGGCAACCACCCTTAAGAAATTCGCATCCTCTGCAGCCACATTCTTCTTCAACCTGAAGACCATTGATATCCATCTTAAGGACTGTTTTTATTGCTGCCAAGTATTAAGAAAGGGCCACTTTGGTGTTGTTTGGGATCGTAGAGAAAAAAGGAGTACAGGGAGAATTCGAATAAAGTTTTTCTTGGTTCAACAATCAGTAAATGCAGAATCATTCATCAACAGTTGCATTTGAGGGAGAGAAGAGAGTGAACCTCATCCCGCCACCCAATTCTGCCATCCAAGTTGCTTGACATATAGGGGTTAACACCTCAATGTCTGAACATATTGGATCTGGAAACATTTCACCACACCTTATTTTAAAGTGGAAGGATACTGTAAGCAATTGAAATGATACAGAGAAAGAATTAGCATGATCCTGCTATAATAAGGGCTGTTGGTTTTTTGGGTGAGGAAATCATTGGCTAAAACAGAGAGGGGGCAACCACCCTTACAAAAATCCCAATCTCTCTCTTATTGCCTCATTCATTCTTTGAGCAGAAATTTTTGAGAAGATGCCTGGTACTTCTAGACTTTGCAGCAAATAAGCGGGTGAGAACAAGCAACAGCTCTACAAGCAAAAGCAATAGCTACTTTCAGTTTCACTACATCTTACAAAAACTTCCATGCGATGGACATTTTTATTGCAAAATAGGCCATCACATTTCTTCGTATTAAATCAATGAAGACTTTTAGGTACATGCCTTTCAATGTAGAACATTTTCCTTCCAACCAAACACATTTTTTAATGGCTGTCAGATTGGTATATGATTATGGAATCATATGCCAAAAAAAGGGGCAACCATCCTTTGAGAAATCCTATCACTCTGTTGCCTCAGTCATGAAAGAGCAGAAATCTTTTTATTTTGGTGATGCATGGTGCTATTGCCAGAGGTGAAATCAAAAACATTGAAGCAAATGGCTCAGATCTTTAGTTTGAAATCAAGACAACATGGAAGAGGTTCAAATCGAGGTTTGGGTCAAAATTCTTATTTCACATGTATGTAGCAACCAAGTAAAAGATGACCGTGTAACATCACAACAGCATCTACAATCAGCCATAGAAATGCTAACTCTTTCACATAAGGTTACTTCAAAAAATTGAATAGCACTCCACATACAAAACAAGTATGCTTTCAAAAAGTTATCATGTTTGTCCATTGAATGTTGGAAGATAATTACAAGTTATGGTGCTGAAAAAATGTTCTATTTTTTGACAATCAAAGTCATCGACCATTAGACTTGTGAATCAAACTTCAGACCTCCTGACATAACTATCCAGGTACAACTAGCAATAAAACAAGAAAAACAAAAGGATGCTTAGCACTGAATATTGGCTTATATAGGTAGACATCACAAACAAGGCTCAGATCCATCTTAACCCTGGCATTGGTGCCATGACACCACAATGGCTGCAAATCACCAGTTGCATGTTAGAAAGGGAGTTTTCGCCCAAAATGCCATCTGGGTAACTCAGCCAAGATACGGGGTAGATTCCACCATCAATACCTAATTCACTTGCTCTCACAAGAAATATCATCACAGCCTTTCATTTTCTTTAAAGAACCACTATCTTCAATATCATCATGATCATCGTCATTATTGTCATTGTCATACATACCATATGAAACAAGAAAAGAACACAAGGGAATTTGTGATAGAGACACTTTCCCTGTATAAATGCGTTCCCCTTCCAACTACAAACCAAACGAGGCTGTTAAAGGGCTGTTGGGTTTCATACGAAAGAAATCACAGGCTAAACAGAGAGAGAGACGACCACCCTTTAAAACTCCCATCTTTCTGATGCCTCATTCTCTGGAGAGCTAAGATTTCAAGGTTTTTCAATGCATACACACATTAGCAGAGCATAAACTTTAGAAGGCTCAGATGTTTAATTTTGATCGGGCGGGAGGGGAAGAGAAAGATGCCGCCATGGCTGCAAAAACCTAGTCGCAGGAAAGAGAAGAAAGAACCTAGCATTAAATTCTTCTCATCTCACATGCCATTAGGGTTGCGCTACCAAGATACAGGTCCACGATTTCCTCCATGCCCAAATCACAACTAAGAAAAATCATCATCACAGCCAAGAAAATACAGTACATTAGTGAGAGGGAGAAACGAATCCTCACAAATTCCATTTCAAACCAATTTATAGCTACAATCAAAAGCATCCAAAAGAGAAAGTAACACCTTTATGGCTGCAAAACCGATTGCAACGTGATGTGAGAAAAACATTGAAATAGGAAATAGAGAGAGACCCAACCCCGGAAAGATGGATGGATCCTCTCAAACCCCTCATGTCCTCCTCTCCCTCACCTTTGCTATCCAGGTTGCCCCGCCAAGATAGGGGTCGGATTTGCCTCAAGCCCACTAACTTGCTTGCTCAAAAAGTAAAAATCATAATCTTAGTCTTCAGATAAGCGAGCTTTTTGAGAAAACAAGCAAACTCAACACTAGTAGTAGCAATCGTGCTAAGCCATTTTGCCGGTCCAATTTTTCAGGAAGCAGACGTTCAAGGAAATTTGAGATGCTTGAGCTATCAAGGCTGGGTGCTAAGCCTATTAGACAGAGAGTAGGGTATTTTATTGCACCTTTTCAACTTATGAGTGCATTTTGACTTTTGAATGAGGTCGAGTGAATAAGATGAAGTTTCAAGGACTAGGTGTCTTACATTGCATGATTTGGGCTTTCTAGGATTCGTGAACAACCTCCATAGCATAAGGGGTTCAACGTACTTCATCCAGAACCAGAACAGGATATTGTTGCTGAAAGATGAAGGGCTGCTGGTTTTTATCTTACTGAAGGTGAAACAGAAATCATGGGCCTAGAAGAAGCAGACAGGGGCAAGCACTCCTGAGAAATCCCAATCTCTCTGATTGCTTTATTCTTCACAGAGCTCATATCTTTAAAGGCACAGTTTGAACTGAAGAAACCGGTGAGGAAGGAGAAGGAAAGTACTTGTAGAGACCTCCCACCTTCGGGGATAGGCATAAAGTCGTCTACGTAGACAGTTGGATTTTGGAAAGAATTCAATCCCTCTGTTCAGCTGTGAACTGGTCTGGAATGGAAAGTGCCAGAAATTGCAAGAAGGCTCCGTGCCATTGCCATTCTCCACTCTACCGCCAAATGGGCATCCAAGAGTCTGGCCCAGTTTGTTGTGTTATTATCCACCTACAAAGCTTTCTTTCTTTCTTTTCTTTTTTTTTTTGTTTTGAAAAATTGTCTAGCAGAAAACTAAGGTCGCGTTTGGGGCTGTGATAGCTTATAAAAAAGTACTTCTGACACCAGTACTTTTAACGAAACCACTTTTAAATTACCTAAAACTAGACTCCATAAGTTACAAAAAATTAATAATTAAACGCTTCAAAACCACTTTTAATGCTTAAAAGCATTTTTGTTTTCGTAGTCTCAAACGGGACCTAAATCGTAGCCCTTATCTACAAAAAAATTTTTATGCTTTCTGTTAACATATTTTTCAATCAACTTTTTATTTCATATATATCAATTGTTAAAATAAATTTTCTACCAAAAATTTTGAAAATAACAATCCAAGCACCCTTTTAGCAATTTAGTACAGAGTTATAACATGGACTAAACAAATTTCATGGACCATCCACTCTATTTACTACGTAATGCTAGCAACAAAATGTACAAGCATTTGGATAGTGAACCGGCTAGAGAATGAATGAAGCTAAAGAACAAATTTTATATAGATTTATTTTGTTCTTTTCAATTCCTAATCATAGTGACGCATAAGCAAAAGTTGTAAGTGGAATACCCATTAGGATGCAGTTTTAATTCTACTAACTCACAAGGTGAGAATAGTTTTTTCTAGTGGTGACAATTGGGCGAGTTGGGTTATTATTGGGTGGGTCAAAGATGGGTTTAGTTGAATTGGGTTACAACCCAACCCGCTCAACTTTTTCATGGGTTAGTTTGGGTTGGGCCTAATTGGGTAAAGTTAAACCCAAAAATTCAACCATGATCCAACATATTTTCTATGCTCTTCTATATATTCACACTTTTATTATCGTGTACACAAATTATACAAACATTTTTATACACTTGTAAACTATTTCTTATACATTCATACATACACACATACTAACACACACACACACACATTTAGCATATTTAATTAACTAATGAAGAAAAATCTTAGAGAGACTACGATAGCTTTCCTAAGCTGCTGAAAATTAAAAGCCAATTCAACTGAATATCTAATTTACCTTGACTGTTATATAACCAATCTCGAGAACACAGTAGTGCCTTCGCATTATTTGGCAACATAGAAGTTCTAAATTTTCCAAGGATTATCCCACCATGTCTAAAAGCAGACTTAGACGCTACAGTGGTAATAGGAATACTTAAAATATTTCGAGCCATGAGTGAAAGCTCGGGATATCTAATTCTGCTCTCCTTCTAGTAAGTCAAAACATTCAAATCAAGTTGTTGCTTTCGGTCTACTAGTCACTCCTCAAGATACAACTCCAACTCAAATTTGTTGCCACTTGTCCCCTATTGAGATTGGTACACATCAAAACCCTACAAATATCATAAATATTAAACATCTAAGATCATATAAGTTGAAACAAAACCCAAAAATATATGAATAGATCTTACTCACATCCACGAGATCTCTAGTTTGACCATCATCACCAATGAAAGTATCCTCCGTTAGTGTAGCAGTAGCAATACTATTAACCTTAGAGTACTTCTCAAACAAACAAAACAACTTTTGTTTAATATTAAGAACCTTTTCATCCCATGATTGAGGGTCCAACACAAAGAAGCAATATCCTACAAACTGGAGTTTGTAACGAGGGTCTAAAATGATAGCAAATGACAAGATAACACTGTAGCAATCCCAATACTTTTGGAACTTGATTTTCATACGAGAAGCCATTTCACTAATAAAAAAATCTGGACTATTGGCCTCTTTATTTAAGAGACATTGAATCTTCCAAATGTTAGGAAAGTATAAGTTAGCTGTGGGATATTTACTTCTCGAGAATAATAATGTCATATCATAAAAGGGTCTCAAAAACTTTGCAACCTTTTTGACGCTATACCATTCGTCTTCGGAGGGACACAACTTGTAATCATCATCAAGATCTTGAAGACAAAATAATGCACGCCTAAAAAGTAAGGCCCTCGCCCTCTCAAGCATCATATATGTAGAATTCCATCTAGTTACTATATCCTGTCTCAATTTTTTATTTGTCTCCAGTGAAAGTTGTTTCACCAATTCGGCAAACTTTATGATCCTACTTTCAGATCCTTTCACATACTTTAAACTTTCCCTAATTTTATAAATTGTTTCATCAATCACATCCAATCCATCCTTTATAATTAAATTCAACACTTGTGCACCACAACGAACATGAAGAAATTCACTTCCACAAATAGAAGAACCATCAAACATGAAATAATTTTGCAACAATCAAATCACTCTATCATTGTATTTTGCATTATTTAGAGTAATGGTAAAAATCTTTTTCTCAATTCCCCATTCTTTTAGAAAACTAACCAACTCCTCAGATAAATTTGGACCATTATGAGGAGGGGATACATGATGAAACACAACTAATTTCTTATGTAAATTCCAATTCTAGTCAATAAAATGAACTATAAGTGACATGTATCCATCACTCGTGATAGAAGACCATAGGTTAGATGTCAAACAAATTTGACCTGGTACAAGTTCAAGCTCTTTTTTAACCTTTTCTTTTTCTCTTTTATAAATTTTTAACACATCAAATTTAGTTGTGTTACGTGAAATGCTTTTCACAGAAGGATTCAAGAATAAATGCAACTCTTTAATTTCAACATGTTCCACAAATTGAAAGGGGTAGTCATGTTTAACAATTGCAATAGTCACCTTATCACGATACATCTCATGATCAACCGTGGTTAATCCAGTAGGCTGCTCTTCATTATGAGCATGACTTGCCAAATGGCGTAATAAATTTGACGTGCCAGTCAAATTATCTGCTAAGTACTTCTTACCACATGTTTTGCACATAGCTTTCCGTCTACTATGCTCATCAAGTTCTAACCTATGAAAATGAGACCAAATTGCCGAATAAGATCTCTTATGTGTGCCCGTACTACTCTCATAACTGCAATCATCGACATCATCATCAAGATCACAAGCAATCGACATATCCTGCCATAAAAATATGAAATGCAATTATTATAATGAACCATATAATCAAAAAATCAACTTTATTGAATATCCATATGATTCTATAATACATTTATGTATTTGAAACAAAAGAATAATAACATTTAGCAAATTTTCATAACCAAAACATAATTTTCAGTCATATGATTGTAGCATTCAGATTTGCTTGTCCAGACTTGTAGAGATTATGGCATTCATGTTTGATTGTCCAAAGTTGTTTCCAAGAAAACAAGTACCAGGAAATTATTGATATGGCTCTTAATCTAAAAACCACTAAAAACAGGCCAAATACTTAGTTCATCTATTGTTTAGAAGTGGTGAGACAAATGTAAAGAACAATCTAAAAACCAATGAATCATGCAGAGAAGTTATTAATTTTATTCCCAGTAGTCAAGCCCCTGGCTCTTTTAGTGGTTGAATACATGCTTCAGTAGGCATTTAAAATGATCAAAGAAAGCTACAAGTGTTAAAAATTTTAAAAAGATGAATAACTTCCTTTATGGAAAAATGCAAATTCTTCTACCATTAAAGTGAGCACCTAATCAAGGGCCTAATATACTTTGCAAATTCTCTGATAGACAATTTCTCGTTCATTTCCTCAAGATAGCAAAAGCATTAGCAGAAGCCATTTTTCAACAAAATAAGATGCAACAAAGCTAGACCTTCAAGGGTTCAAAACTAAGAACAAGAAAATTTCTCGCCTACCATTTTTTGAAATTGAAAGCCTGGTCGCCTATGCATTCTATTCCACATCTTAAATCAACAAAACCACCTAAGAAACCTTCCCGAGAATTAAAAAAAAAAAAGGAATCCAAAATGGACCTTAATAAATACTGATTAGAAGTTGAACTAGGATCAAAGATATGAGTAATAGATGGCGAAGTAGCTACGTATTGACGACCGACCTCCTCGGCAACTGATTCTGAAGAAGAACCCAGCAAATATTGACCTTTATAAGAGAGATAATTAGCTCCAAAAGAGTTGATTATGCAGAGAATGTGAGAGGATGTGGTGATTATGCAGAGAAAACCACACATATAACAACACCGATGACTGAATTTTTGTAGAAAAAATCAAAGAAAGAAGGTTAAATTTTTACGGAAAGAATGAAGAAAGAAGACAGCTGAGTTTTTGCAGAGAGAAGGGTTGGTTTTCTTTCCTTTGCTGTTTTGATAAATATTTCTTCTAAAGGTTGGGTAATGGGTGCCTAGACAAAAAAGTGTCAAAATGGGTTATTTGAATATATTTGGGTAAATTATAATTAGATAATGAGTATAATTGAATCAACCCATTTATACCCATTAAATAAATGAGTATAAATGGGTATCTATTTATACCTATTTATGACTCGTTTGAAATATTATTTATTTTTTTAAAAAATTTTCGCATGGTGTTTAACAATAAATAATGACATTTTATTGTTATTACGTTGGTAAGAAATTCAAATTTATCTCTATAACACTCACTAAAAATTTGAATAAAATGTATTTTTATTTTTAAATGGATGAACCAAATCAACCTACTACCCATCAATCAAAAGGGTATAAATGGGTACCCATTTATACCCATTTAAAATTAATGGATGGATTTGAATAAATTATTAATGGGCGAGTTTGTGTGAGTCAATATAAATTGGTTGTGATTGATACCTCTACAAAAAACCCAACCCGCCCAATAGAGAAGTTGAGTTTCTCTAAACCAACTCATGAAAACCCATAAACCAACTAACTCAACCCATCTTTTAAAATTAGTGGGTGAGTTGTTGGGTTTTGGGTTTGTTTGCCAGGTCTAATTTTTCCTAATTTCACCCATGAATCACGTAGAAATACATACCAAAGTAATCTAGATCAAAATATAACCTTGAGGCTGCAAACAAGTTCCAACAACTCTTTTAACTCAAATTTGTATTTGCGGAATACCCCTTTGAGGTTATCTTTTTGCGGAGGAAATTTGTAGCCCCATGAAAGATAGGTGGCACCTTTTCCCATTTGTGAAATGTTGGTGCTTGGGCCACGACTTTACTCAAATTAAGCATGTTTATCGATAGGGCTGCCTTTGGTCTTGGGCTTTTCTGAAATCAATAGTGGTTTGGTTTCCACTCCTCTCAAGTTTCATAACGGCAAGAATATGAAACTTGCAAGCGAGAATCCTACAGCAGCTTTATTTTATTTGATGTCTTGTGGCTTTTAGATCATCAGGACAGGAGTCGAAATCCAAAGAATGATCCTATCATTCATAGTTATTAACCCAACCGTGAGAGGAACCCGACGAAGGAGGTGGGTCAACGGGTCACTGGTTGAACCGGTGGTCACTGGTTGAACTGGTGGGTGAGTGGTTGAACTGGTGGGTCAATTAGTATATTAAAATATTATGTGTCATAATTTTTTTTATATAGGATATATAGTTGAAATGTAACAAACTATGTCATAACAAATGCTTATTTGATGTAATTCACTATAGAATGACTAGTTTCTATAAGAATCAACAAAACCTAAATTTATTTAGTAATCCATTAAACATCAAGCGTAAAATTTTTTTTAAGGCAACTTCAAGTGTAAATTTTTATATATATTTAGTATAATTATTTAGTGTATTTATGAATTTTAAGTGTAAAAGGTTATTAAGAACGAATATATGCCTCTAAAATGAATTGTATAATATGTTATTTTTGAAATCCATTTCATAATTATAGAGTTTTGTTGAGTAACAATTTTTATTAAAAGACAATAAATAAATTTTGTTCTAGAGGAATTATAAAATAATAATAATAATAATAATGAAATAGTTCAATAATATAATAATACAACAATATCACCCGTCTCAACAAGTGGCCTAGCGGTAAAAGCCTTGTTTATATGCGTGAGGTTTGGTGTTCGAAACTCTTCCGCATCCTTTCAATATTTTTCAGGCATAAATAATGCCGGCCAAGACCCGATTTTCTAAAAACCGTTCGGTTCACCTATTGAACCGGTTTAACCGGTCGGGTCGTTGACAAGTCAATAGTTCTCCTGCACATTCAATCCAATTGATGACTTAGCCCGCCTTATTGACCGGTTCATTGGGTTGATCGAAAATCGTCCGGTTTCCGCATCCTTCCAGTATTTTTCAAGCATAAATAATGCCTACCCGATTTTCTAAAAACCGTTTGGTTCACTGGTTGAACCGATCTAACCAGTCGGGCCTTTGACAAGTGGATGGTTCTCCTGCACATCCGATCCAATTGATGACCTAGCCCGGCTTATTGGCCGGTGATCGAAAATCGTTCGGTTCACCGGTTGAACCAGTCTAACTGGCCGAGTTGTTAACAAGTCAACGATTCTCTTGCACATTCGATCCAATTGATAACCCAACCCGGATTATTGGCCGGTTCATCGGGTTGACCTGTTGAACCACCAGGCCAGGCTGAGTTTAATAACTATGCTATCATCTGTTATTAATTTTCATGAAAGAAGTATTTTGGAAAAAAAAAAAATCTTATGTACAAAAGGTAAACATTGGACAACTACTCATTAGGAAACTCATTTGCTAACATTACAGAGTCTACAATGAAGCTAAGCTTCAATAATGTCATAATCTCTGTCTCTCAAAGTCCATTATGTGATGCACCCAAAATCAAGAAGTCCAAACAAAGCAAAATTTCTCTGCATGTACAAAAAAAAAAAAAAAAAAAAAAGGTACAATCTGAACAAATGATGAAATCAGGGGGGTTTCGGACTACTGACTACTTGAGAGAGGCAGAGGCAACAGTTCCAATTCCTTGTTTGGATAGGAGTTTTTTACAAAAAAATTTTTACGTTTTCCGTGGCCATATTTTTTAAATACTTTTTTTTTACCTCACATATATTAAATTACTACACAATTTTTTTCTATGAAAAATCTAAAAAATCACAATCCAGACAAGACTTTCTCAAGCGTATAGACGAATCATTTAACAATGACACTCAATTGACGTTCGTAAAAAGTAAAATTTGATAGGGGGTGTTTAAGCCAAATATACATCGCAAGCAAAATCTGTATTCACTCTGTAACGAAATCCATTGTACTTCATCTTTTATTTGGTTTCCTACAACTATTACAAGTCTATATTATACGTTCCAAAAAAATAAGATCACTTCCTGAAAGAAGTACCACACGAATGCTAGACCTGCCCGAAATATATGATAACTAAGGCAGAAAGAGGAACAAGAATGTCTTGCTAGGGAATGATAGTTCCACCACGCATGTCCACAACGGATTTGCAAACACTTTTTCAGCAACAATTTATATAATTACGTATTTCCCAGGATTGAGCACGGGCTAAGTGATTCAGGTTATACCATTTCAAACAGCATATAAAGTGGAGCCAAAATATTGCTGCTTGACAAGAATTCAAAGCCAAATCCTAAGACAGAAGCAGCATAAACATTAAAGAGTAAGTGTTTGGTAATAAAATCTCCGTTCTTTCAAATATGCTTGTGAAACTGCATGACAATAATGATGCTAGAAGCAGGAAAAGAAGAATGCTAAAGCCTAAATCATCTTATTTTCAAAAGGCATCTGGCTTCATTAATCACCACAAGAAGTGCAAAAGATTTAGCTAATCAGAACTCATGAATTCATGTACAGCAGACTTCATTTTGTATTAACTTAACTTCATTCCTCAGTGTGCTCCCAAGAAAAAAAAAAAAGCTCAATTTCTTGAAACCAACAAAAAACTTTTGCTTTTTTCAATAAAAAGTGATGCCATCAGGGGAGAGGAGATCAAGGTTTAGGCTCAGATGTATCGAATTAGGTCAGGCAAAGAGAGAGCGACACCGCCATGGCTGCAACACCAGTTGCAATGTGATGGATCCTCTGAAACCCCTCTTCTCCCCCTCCCCCATCACATTTGCCATCCGGGTCGCCCAGCCAAGATACGGGTCGGATTTGCCTCAAGTCACTGACCCATTTGCTCTGAGAGTCATCACAGCCTTCAGACAAGCGGGCTTCTCGATGAAATGAGCAGTGTCAGTACTAATAGTACCAGTGCTGCTATTGACGAACGGTCTGGTTTCAAATACCTCAGGGGGTTTTACTGTAATTAATCCTTCCTAAGCAGAAGAAGACTGCATCTGAAGGGCTGTTGGTTTCAGATGGTTGATGATGATTTTTAAAAAAAAGAAAAAAAGAAATCATAGGCTAAAAATCAGAGAGGGGCAACCACCCTTGAAGAAATCCCCAATCTCTCTGACAGCCTCATTCTTCATAGAGCTGAAATCTTCAGGTACCGTTTGGATCGAAGCGATAGATAAGGAAAGGCAAGGAAAGGACTTGTGGAGGCCCCATCTCCCAATCAACTTGATCCTCAAGTCGACAGGACCCCACTCTGAGGGGCCGCTGATCTTCTCACGATCGGCACACAGTCCAGAGAGAGGGAGAGAAAATGAAGGCAAAAACCTGGGGTAGACCTGAGAGTATTTTTTTTTTTTTTTGTCTGAAGGTAGACCTGAGAGTATTTGCCAAGAAGGAATACTGGCCTCCAACGTTTATTTTTATTTTTTATTTGGTACGGAAGGTAAATGAGTGCTACGTAGCAATTACATCGAGTTTACAAAATGAGGTAGAGAAAGGCCCCTAGCATCATCGATAATTACACTAGACATTTATGATGGCGCTTGTTCAAAAACATGAAAAAGTTGGAAAGTGATTCTGGGATATCCTTTTTTTGGCTAAAACATAAGGGTGTGCAATTTCGAATTTTTTCGAATTACCGACCAATTTCGAATTAAAATTGAAATTTTGAAATCGGTAATTCAGAATTCGAAACTTATTTTTCGAAATTCGAATTCGATTTCATCGAATAAGGTTCTAATTCGGTTTTAAGGATTTTGAAATCGGAAGTTCCGATTTCGAATTGGTAATTCGAAATAGGAATCGGAAATTCCTAATTCTCTTTCGAATTCGATTATTGTATACTGTGCATGTTATATGCAATTATGTGTTATATGGAATTATTGACAAATTATTCAGAAGCCCTAATTACTTCATACGCTACTTCTTCAATTCTTCTTTTCTTTCTTCTATTTCATCTTTCCCCGATCCCCGATTCTCACCATCGGACTATCGGAGTCACCTGACCACCACCACTGCTCTCTTCTAGTTCGTTTCCCTCACCCAACCCAACCTCCAAATCCTGAAGCTGTGCAAAAGCCCCACCGTTTGGCTCTGCCAATCGAAGTAGTTCTGGCATTTGACGGAGAACAGAGTGTGGATCCTCCAGATCTCCACGGCGCTTGGTGTTTGTGAACATCGTGGGTGGCCCCCTCTCTCTGGGCAGCAGCCGCAGCACCACCACCACACTAGCTTCAATTTCTGTTGGCTGCCGAAGTTCGAATCTCCATCTCCTCCACTAGAAAAGGTACTACTCGTAATTGTGAGCTGTGAATCTTTTAGATGATATTTTTTGGAGAGGGCCATAAATTGGAATATTGGATATTTGTGTCACTGATTTTCTTTGCTGGACTCGTGCTTTTCTTGCTTTTCTCTTTACTCTTTGCATCCCATCCCAAATATGAGAACTGATCATTGAATGATTGAAGGCAAAATTTGTTTAAAATTCACTGGCATGACATTGTTGAACTCCTAGCTCAGCTCTGGCTTTTTCTAATTGCATATTTGGACTGTCAAACCATTCTTAGCTGCAGCTTTACGCACTGCTATTAGTTATTTGAGGATACTGTCCTTAAATCACTACCAATTCGTAATTTATTGCAACCACAGTGGATGACCTCGGAGTCCCACGAAGCCATGTATACCCTCCACCACGATAGATAACCTCACAGTCCAAAAATATGATTCCACCACTTGATTTCATAATCTTCTCATGGATCTCTAGGTTATGGTTTTAGCATTTGCTTCGATGACATTTGCATTACAGTCATCCACATTGTCAAGATTCAATCATTTACAAAATCTAGGAAAATATTCTTTTCTGGGGCAAGTAGAAAAATGTAGGAAAATGCTGTGATCAGATCCTGAACGTCTTTTGACTGGAATAATTGTCGAGTAAATCTTTTAGATGATATTTTTGTACATGGATTGTACTAAATGGCTATTCTTGAACTCTTATTTGCAAACGGACATGTTAGCAAATGTAGTTTACCTCCAAAAAAGAAACCAAAAATAGTCTAGAAAACAGAAGGCTTTTGAGAATAGATCCTAGTTTTCTTTAAAAAAAAAAAACTTAAAAAATTGACTTCTGTACTTGGGATCTTTATACTGAAAGAGTTTCTCACTAAATTCTCATAAATAACTAGTCTTTTTTTTCTGTGCTTCTGATTTTTGTTATGTGAATATGGGTTGGTATGATTGTGTAATGTGTAGTTCGTGTACGTTATTGCATTTGGTACATGTTTTGGTGATACTTCTATTATTTGTTCTACTACCAAGTATATCTCTTTTTTGAGTTTTTCAAAACACCACTTATTCTTGCATAAAGTAATAGGCAAATTACATGATGCCACCTGTGGAAAGTCTGATCTTAACAGGATCACAAATCAGATCACAAAGATAAGGTTCAATTGGATGCTGGGTTTTATCTCATTCTCTTAGATTAGTGTGTTTGCCAAGTATCATTCTCATTGCATCATAGATTAATTCAACATTTGTCAGCTTGTCAGCTTCATGGTTTATATAAGACATTACCTTTGTATTTACCTTTGCAATTATAAAATGCTTATCCACATCTTGTTAATACATTACAGGTTTCATCCAAACATGTCGAACAATGTAGAGGAAAAGGAAGGATCAAGTGACTCGCCACTCACTCCTACTTCTAATTCGGACAGTTGTGGGGCTGAGGCATCAGGAATTGGTGTTAAGAGAAAAAGAGGTGAGTACAAGAGGAGATCACCTGCTTGGGAGCATTTGCAGCCCTACTACGAAAAAGGGATCCGTCTTGGCGTTTGCAACTACTGTAATAAAATTATACCAGCGGATCCAAAGAGTCATGGTACCTCTCTTATCCCATGCTAAATCTTGTAGTTTGAATCCTACAAATAAGTCTAAGGGGTAGAGTACATTATGTTTAGGAGAAATTGAAACTTCTGGGGGGATTTGAAGAGTGCACTTGTTAGTTGGAAGTTTGACTCTGATGCAATTAGAAAAAGCATTGCTTACATGCTTATTGTTGATGAATTGCCATTCAAACATGTAGAAGGTAAAGGATTTCAACAAGTCATGCGAACTGCATGTCCTTCTTTTAAAATACCTTCTAGGTGGACAATTACTAGAGATTGCTATCAGTTGTATTTAGATGAAAAGCCTAAGTTGAAAAAAATGCTGAAACTGAATGCTGGCAGAATTTGTCTTACCACTGATACATGGACATCTATCCAACGAATAAATTACATATGTTTGACCGCTCACTTTATTGATTGGGATTGGAAATTGAACAAAAGAATCATAAATTTTTGTCCAATTACTAGTCATAAAGGGAATGAATTAGGGAAGAGTATTGAGAAATGCTTGTTGGAATGGGGAATTGATAATGTCTTGACATTAACAGTTGATAATGCTAGTTCAAATGATGTGGCTGTGCAATATTTAGCGGGAAAATTACAAAATTGGGATAAGTCTATATTATGGGGGAAATGGACTCATGTGAGGTGTGTAGCTCACATAGTCAATCTAATTGTAAGTGATGGCCTAAAAAAATTTGGACACTCCATTGATTGCATCCGGGCAGCAGTGAGGTATATTAGGCAGTCCCCTTCTTGGTTGAAAAAGTTTAAAGAATGTGCAGAAATCGAAAAAATTGATTGTAAGAAGTTACTTAGCCTAGATGTGCCAACTAGGTAGAACTCAACGTACTTGATGTTAGACACGGCTCAGAGATTTGAGAGGGCATTTCAAAGGTTTGAGGAGCAAGATCCATACATGATTAGTGAGTTAGAGTCATTGCCAACAAAATCCGATTGGGAAAAGTCAAGATTCTTAACTTTATTCTTGGAGAACTTTTATGATCTCACAGTGAAGGTTTCTGGCTCTAAATATGTAACATCCAATAATCTTATTAATGAGCTTAGTCACATTAATGGTGTCTTGATTGAAATGGCAGAAAGTGATCTTCCGATTTGAGAGGAATGGCAAGAACAATGAAGGAAAAGTATGATAAGTATTGGGGGAGAGTTGAGAAATTGAATATGTTGATTTTCATTGCTTACATGCTTGATCCTAGAACAAAATTCGAGTATTTTGAGTTCATTGCATGTAAAATGTATGGTGAAATCGATGGTGCTATGGTAACTCGTCTAGCTAGGGATGCTATGTATGAGTTATTTGCCGAGTACAAGACGCTTAATGGTCCTACTGGGTCGGCTGCCACTTCCCTTTCCTCCACTTCTTCACTTTCTGCATCTCAAAGCAGCTCTTCATTTGATGGAGATGCCTCCAATTCCAAGAAGATCACTGATAGGTATATAATGGAGTTTAAGAAAAGAAAAGTTGAAATTGGAGGACAAAATTCTAAATTTGAACTTGATAAATATTTGAGTGAAGACTGTGAGGATGAAGATCCGGAGTTGGATATCTTAAATTGGTGGAAGGGCAATAGTCTTCGATTTCCAATACTTTCTCAAATGGCCCGTGATGTATTGGCTGTCCCAGTGTCCACAGTTGTTTCCGAATCTGCCTTTAGCACCGGAGGACGTGTATTTGATCCATTTAGGAGCTCTTTGATTCCTAGAATTGTGCAAGTTTTGATATGTGCTCAAGATTGGCTTCGAGCATCGGACACCGAGCTGAACGTTGAAGAAAAATTAGAGGAGCTTCAAGAATTTGAATCTGGTAAATTATTTTCTTTGTTGTTTACAAATTTAAAATATTTGTTCTATTCTTCTTAAATGCTATTGATATACTTCATTTTTTCCCCTTGCATAACAGGTTTGATTAAGGGGGGTGCCGAACCAACAATTGTTGATGTTTAAGTCCTCCAATGGTGAAAAAACAGCTTGGACTTGAGTTGGTGCCGAACCAATCTGTGTTGCAACTCCATTTGCTTGTCTATTTCATTGGTGCTTCAGAAGGCAATATATTGGGATAAAGAATGTTCATCCATTGTGTTTTTTGGAATTTTTGTTGAAAATTGCTTCTTATTTTAAGGAATTATAGTGAAGTCTTGAACTTTTTCCCTTCTTGTTTAATTTGGTACTGTTCTGATGTAGTTCCAGTGAAGGTGCCTTGGCTTCATAGCAAGCATAGTTACTGTAAAGGGTTCGAATCTTATGATATACTGCTACTTTTTCTATTAGCTCGTTGGTGAAACATGAGACTTTTAGTGAAAGCTAAGATGGGTCATGCTGATTCTTAAATCTTTGTTTAGTGGTACTTTTTCATTTTGAGGTTTAGTGTACATAACGAAAAAGCAATATTCTGATTTTTCTCAACTTTGATTTGGTTAATTTACCTAGATTCAGTATTCTAAGCAAAAATGGGATTTTTCAACTCTTAATATAAACCTCTCCAAAATGGGATTTTTCCGTTTATTATATTGGTTTCTTGGAAAGAACTGGGACAAAAATAGGGAGGAAACGTTTGAAAGGATGTGATGTCATGGACCATTATGATAAATGGATGAATTGATTTGCTAGCCTGGACTTTTATATGCTTATTAGATCAGGTTCCTATGAATAATCCTAGTTCGTGTACTATGATTCTTGTATATGTGAAAAACACGCTGCTTTAAGGAGCTATTCAATCTGATAAAAGTTTCATAATGGGAAATGGAAGAGCTTCTCCTAGTACCAGCAGTCATTGCATTTTCTAACTCTGGATTTCTGTGATTCATAATTGATCACCAAAAATGTGCATGTTCTATGAAAAGTCAAGTATATTAATAAGCAACATGCAGCCACCTGCAGACTTGTGCTGTGCCTTGATTCTGGATTGCATGTTTGGCTATGTTGGTTTAAATTCAGCAGCTGAAGAATTTAGGGTTCAACCAAAGAACTTTGGTGATTACCATCCCTTGTAAAATATTTGTGCTGCTGTTGGAAGGTTCTCTGATGTTTCTAGCTCAAGAAAATGTTATAATAACTTCACAGGAAAATTGCAGTTCTGTTACAAATTTTGATTAGGTTAGGCACTTTAATACGTATGCATAATTGAATATGTCTTACTTATGTTTGCTGACTGTATATTCTTTATCTTATTTCTGCTGCCATGGATATGCACTTTATGCTCTTCTCATGTTATTTTCAGAAGACTTCGTAAATAAATAGGTGAATAGATCTTTGTTAGACAGAAAAATTTTTTTTTTGCTGCATCAGGGAAAACATGAATTCAGTCAATTCGGAAAATTCTGAATTCCGAATTCAATTCCGATTTCAATCTGATGAAATTCGGTCAATTCGGTAAATTTTCGAATTCAAATTCATTTTGATTTCAAAATCGAAATTGGAACTTCCGAATTCGAAAGCGAAATAGGTCGAAAAATTTAGGGTCATTTTTCCGAAAACTTCCGATTTCAAAGTTCCGAATTACCGAATTCGATTCCGATTCACACCCCTACTAAAACATCAGCACACCGATTTGAAATGGAAAGTGCCACAAATTGCGAGGGCCCTTCCATTCTGGGGCCCCCGGCGATAGATTAAGGGACGAGCGAACTGTTCCGGATGGCTTTGTTTAAAATGAGCAGGATATAATTTCATTTGTTTAGAATGGAATCCACTTGTTGACATTTGTTTAGAATGGAATCTACTTTCAACAACTTCTATAATTATGGATTAAAATTTTGTGAATCTCACACACACTATTAAAATTGCTGTATAAGGTGTAATCTTGATCCTTTTATTTTTCATTTTTAGTCAAATCATGACCGATACCCTTGAGGAATGGTTGCTTGTTGGGGCCCTGATTGTTTATTGAGCCTTTTTAATTTAGAGCTATATTTTCAGACTCGAACTGGGGATCGAACCGGTTGAACTCAGGGGTCAGGGGTCGATGGGTCCGACCGAGTTCGACTGGGGGTCGAATCGAATGACGTCATAAGTATGTCATAAATATATATTAATAATATATAATCAAATTCCCTTAACAAATAGTATATAAAAATTCCCTCAAATTGGTAGTTTTCAACTTTATATATATAAAATTTTTTCTTAAATTGGTGATTTATAACTTTATATACAAATTTGAGAATTTTATATTTAATCAGAAAATTGATTTAAAGATATAATATATATATGTGTGTGTGTGTGTGTGTGTAGGTAGAAATGTAATTTAAAAAATATATTAGATTAATTTTATACTTTATTAAAATAATGAGAGGTTAAAGCATATTTACTAAAACTTAAAAAGTGACTTTGAAAGGATATGATAGGTTAAAAGTAAAAAAAAAAAAAAAGACAAATAGTCAAATCCAGTCAACCAAGTCAATCGGTTCATTCGGTTAGACCCGATCAAACTCGAGTTTTGACCGAATTTTGAATTTTCGGTTTTTAAGGATGACTCGACCGGTTGCCTGGCAGGTTTCCGGTTCAACCGGTCGGACCGGCCGATCTGGTCCGAGTTTAAAAACATGGGTTTAGAGTCTTGAGACTTTTAGGCTTGAGAGTTGAAATGAATTTCTAGGTAGCATTACGGGGGTTTGGTCATTCACGAGGTTGAATGAGGTTTCAAGAGTCCCACGCAATTGGTTGTGTAACTATCCTGTCTTAAGTTAACCGCTCGAATGGGATTGGGGAATGGGATAATCGATCTAAATCCCGTATGGCACTAAATTACCTTCTCTTGCGTTTACGTACTTTTCCTATTTAATCTTACCTATCATTTCTTATATTTATTTACTTTCTTAATTAGTTTTGTATTTTTAAAAATATAACGCCTGAAATATATGATAATGTGTGTTCAATGAGCACCCGTTAGACAGATCCTTTTTTAAAGAGAATTACATACTGTCACTATTAGTGTCATTTAATGATTTTCCTTCTAAAAATTAATCACTCAAAACTGTGAATAGGAATTTTGTTCAATTGAAGCGGAATTGAGTCAAAGGCCATGATCTCAAATTGGACATGATCTCAATTACTTCGCGGAATTGTCAGATTTTTCAATATGGACATGATCTCAAATTGCAACCACAGTGGATGACCTCGAAGTCCCACGAAGCCATGTATACCCTCCACCACGATAGATAACCTCACAGTCCAAAAATATGATTCCACCACTTGATTTCATAATCTTCTCATGGATCTCTAGGTTATGGTTTTAGCATTTGCTTCGATGACATTTGCATTACAGTCATCCACATTGTCAAGATTCAATCATTTACAAAATCTAGGAAAATATTCTTTTCTGGGGCAAGTAGAAAAATGTAGGAAAATGCTGTGATCAGATCCTGAACGTCTTTTGACTGGAATAATTGTTGAGTGAATCTTTTAGATGATATTTTTTGTACATGGATTGTAATAAATGGCTATTCTTGAACTCTTATTTGCAAACGGACATGTTAGCAAATGTAGTTTACCTCTAAAAAAGAAACCAAAAATAGTCTAGAAAACAGAAGGCTTTTGAGAATAGATCCTAGTTTTCTTTAAAAAAAATACTTAAAAAATTGACTTCTTTACTTGGGATCTTTATACTGAAAGAGTTTCTCACTAAATTCTCATAAATAGCTAGTCTTATTTTTTTGTGCTTCTGATTATTGTTATGTGAATATGGGTTGGTATGATTGTGTAATGTGTAGTTCGTGTACGTTATTGCATTTGGTACATGTTTTGGTGATACTTCTATTATTTGTTCTACTACCAAGTATATCTCTTTTTTGAGTTTTTCAAAACACCACTTATTCTTGCATAAAGTAATAGGCAAATTACATGATGCCACCCGTGGAAATTGTGATCTTAACAGGATCACAAATCAGATCAGAAAGATAAGGTTCAATTGGATGCTGGGTTTTATCTCATTCTCTTAGATTAGTGTGTTTGCCAAGTATCATTCTCATTGCATCATAGATTAATTCAACATTTGTCAGCTTGTCAGCTTCATGGTTTATATAAGACATTACCTTTGTATTTACCTTTGCAATTATAAAATGCTTATCCACATCTTGTTAATACATTACAGGTTTCATCCAAACATGTCGAACAATGTAGAGGAAAAGGAAGGATCAAGTGACTCGCCACTCACTCCTACTTCTAATTCGGACAGTTGTGGGGCTGAGGCATCAGGAATTGGTGTTAAGAGAAAAAGAGGTGAGTACAAGAGGAGATCACCTGCTTGGGAGCATTTGCAGCCCTACTACGAAAAAGGGATCCGTCTTGGCGTTTGCAACTACCGTAATAAAATTATACCAGCGGATCCAAAGAGTCATGGTACCTCTCTTATCCCATGCTAAATCTTGTAGTTTGAATCCTACAAATAAGTCTAAGGGGTAGAGTACATTATGTTTAGGAGAAATTGAAACTTCTGGGGGGATTTGAAGAGTGCACTTGTTAGTTGGAAGTTTGACTCTGATGCAATTAGAAAAAGCATTGCTTACATGCTTATTGTTGATGAATTGCCATTCAAACATGTAGAAGGTAAAGGATTTCAACAAGTCATGCTAACTGCATGTCCTTCTTTAAAATACCTTCTAGGTGGACAATTACTAGAGATTGCTATCAGTTGTATTTAGATGAAAAGCCTAAGTTGAAAAAAATGCTGAAACTGAATGCTCAGAATTTGTCTTACCACTGATACATGGACATCTATCCAACGAATAAATTACATATGTTTGACCGCTCACTTTATTGATTGGGATTGGAAATTGAACAAAAGAATCATAAATTTTGTCCAATTACTAGTCATAAAGGGAATGAATTAGGGAAGAGTATTGAGAAATGCTTGTTGGAATGGGGAATTGATAATGTCTTGACATTAGTTGATAATGCTAGTTCAAATGATGTGGCTGTGCAATATTTAGCGGGAAAATTACAAAATTGGGATAAGTCTATATTATGGGGGAAATGGACTCATGTGAGGTGTGTAGCTCACATAGTCAATCTAATTGTAAGTGATGGCCTAAAAAAATTTGGACACTCCATTGATTGCATCCGGGCAGCAGGAGGTATATTAGGCAGTCCCCTTCTTGGTTGAAAAAGTTTAAAGAATGTGCAGAAATCGAAAAAATTGATTGTAAGAAGTTACTTAGCCTAGATGTGCCAACTAGGTAGAACTCAACGTACTTGATGTTAGACACGGCTCAGAGATTTGAGAGGGCATTTCAAAGGTTTGAGGAGCAAGATCCATACATGATTAGTGAGTTAGAGTCATTGCCAACAAAATCCGATTGGGAAAAGTCAAGATTCTTAACTTTATTCTTGGAGAACTTTTATGATCTCACAGTGAAGGTTTCTGGCTCTAAATATGTAACATCCAATAATCTTATTAATGAGCTTAGTCACATTAATGGTGTCTTGATTGAAATGGCAGAAAGTGATCTTCCTGATTTGAGAGGAATGGCAAGAACAATGAAGGAAAAGTATGATAAGTATTGGGGGAGAGTTGAGAAATTGAATATGTTGATTTTCATTGCTTACATGCTTGATCCTAGAACAAAATTCGAGTATTTTGAGTTCATTGCATGTAAAATGTATGGTGAAATCGATGGTGCTATGGTAACTCGTCTAGCTAGGGATGCTATGTATGAGTTATTTGCAAGACGCTTAATGGTCCTTGGGTCGCCACTTCCTTTCCTCCACTTCTTCACTTTCTGCATCTCAAAGCAGCTCTTCATTTGATGGAGATGCCTCCAATTCCAAGAAGATCACTGATAGGTATATAATGGAGTTTAAGAAAAGAAAAGTTGAAATTGGAGGACAAAATTCTAAATTTGAACTTGATAAATATTTGAGTGAAGACTGTGAGGATGAAGATCCGGAGTTGGATATCTTAAATTGGTGGAAGGGCAATAGTCTTCGATTTCCAATACTTTCTCAAATGGCCCGTGATGTATTGGCTGTCCCAGTGTCCACAGTTGTTTCCGAATCTGCCTTTAGCACCGGAGGACGTGTATTTGATCCATTTAGGAGCTCTTTGATTCCTAGAATTGTGCAAGTTTTGATATGTGCTCAAGATTGGCTTCCGAGCATCGGACACCGAGCTGAACGTTGAAGAAAAATTAGAGGAGCTTCAAGAATTTGAATCTGGTAAATTATTTTCTTTGTTGTTTACAAATTTAAAATATTTGTTCTATTCTTCTTAAATGCTATTGATATACTTCATTTTTTCCCCTTGCATAACAGGTTTGATTAAGGGGGGTGCCGAACCAACAATTGTTGATGTTTAAGTCCTCCAATGGTGAAAAACAGCTTGGACTTGAGTTGGTGCCGAACCAATCTGTGTTGCAACTCCATTTGCTTGTCTATTTCATTGGTGCTTCAGAAGGCAATATATTGGGATAAAGAATGTTCATCCATTGTGTTTTTTGGAATTTTTGTTGAAAATTGCTTCTTATTTTAAGGAATTATAGTGAAGTCTTGAACTTTTTCCCTTCTTGTTTAATTTGGTACTGTTCTGATGTAGTTCCAGTGAAGGTGCCTTGGCTTCATAGCAAGCATAGTTACTGTAAAGGGTTCGAATCTTATGATATACTGCTACTTTTTCTATTAGCTCGTTGGTGAAACATGAGACTTTTAGTGAAAGCTAAGATGGGTCATGCTGATTCTTAAATCTTTGTTTAGTGGTACTTTTTCATTTTGAGGTTTAGTGTACATAACGAAAAAGCAATATTCTGATTTTTCTCAACTTTGATTTGGTTAATTTACCTAGATTCAGTATTCTAAGCAAAAATGGGATTTTTCAACCAATATGGAGAGGTTTATATCAAGTTGGGAGATTAATCACCAAGTGGACTACTATACTCTTTGAATTTTTTAAACACAAGAAGCACTACACTTCTTTTTTATTAACGTACTCCTACAGCTTATATTCTGATTAATAAGTCAAGTTTTCATGGGTCCTTCTCGATTTTCAAACAAGATGTGCGTCATACAACTAGTAAAAGGATTGGTTTTGGCAGTCCAGTCGAGGTGATATGGTCGAGGCACTTCTTAATCTACAATGTAATGATTCAAATTAGATTAATCCAACTCTAATTTGGATCTTTTCTTTCCATTTTCCTTTTGACGGACCAATTAATTGGATCTCCTTCCTCGAACTAGTAGTAAGTGCTTAAATGTCATTATCAAGATACTAATTAATTAATTAATTAATGAGGGTTGTTTAAGGCGCCACTAATCTCAAGTTCTGCACGATAGCGCATTATTAAAAGGAAAAATACAACTTGTGTCTTCCGCAGTCCACTGTCTTATTGGATTTACTCTGTTGTCTGCACATCTTTATATTTTATTCTTGAATTTATTATCCCAAATTCTTGTATTAGTATGTTACTTCTTTGTGTTTGTCCCAAATTATAAGCCCTTTTTTTTTTTTTTTTTTCTCATTTCTAAAGATTTGTTTGCTTATCGATCTGTTATGATGTTCACATTTAATGTGCATCTTTTTCAATCAATATTTACTTCATTTGTCAATTATTCTGACAAGAGTAATAAATACGGCACCAAAACTAGCAGTATCAATTGAGGGATATATGTGGAAAGTACTAAGCAAAAATAATCCCATTGATTACTTTAGCCCACCATTCTTAATCTGTGTGGGGGGACGGAAACGGCCTATTTTTATATGGCTGAATGAGTATTTAACTAGACAACATCTGCAAATCTAACCATCTCTTTAGCAGAGAAATTACGGTTTCTTAATCAAACAGGCCACAGCAGCTGGTGAACTATGGCTCTCTTACTGATGATTCGTATGATCATAATCCAGACCATTCTCTGCATCTTGTTACCATTCTTCTACATCTACAAGTTCCTGATGTTTTTCTACAGATACTTTTCGAGCGAAGACATCAAGGGAAAAGTAGTCCTAATCACGGGTGCATCATCAGGAATTGGAGAGGTACACTTCAATTCATGATTTTATTCTCAGGGTTCCATTTTAGTCGCTTTTGATTGTTTATGATTATCATTTACTATCCCATCAAGTTCTAGAACGAAAGATTAATTTCCATATGGATGCAGCACTTGACGTACGAATATGCAAAAAGAGGAGCTTGTCTAGTTATTGTTGCCAGGAGGGAGAATCTCCTCAAGGAGGTGGCAGAAAAAGGCCGGAAACTTGGCTCGCCGGACGTCGTCCCCATATGTGCAGATGTACTCAAGGTCGATGATTGCAAGAGATTCGTTGAGGAAGCAGTCAACCATTTTGGCAAGTGTAAGTATTTCCATCACCAGCTTTTGCAAGAAGTGTACAGAATTCTGCAAAAGAGCCTAATCACTAATCAGTTTAATTTCAGTGGATCATGTTGCCAATAATGCGGGAATTGTCTCTATGTGCTTAATTGAAGATGCTGCTGACATTACAAACCTCCAACCTGTTATGGTAATTAACCATCATGAGTTTACTGTTTAGAGAATGTAGGGATCAGTCTATTAAACCAGGTTCCATATACCTTGAACTTTCAGGACGTGAACTTTTGGGGTTCAGTTTACCCGACTTATTTCGCAATTCCTCACCTGAAAAGGTCCAAGGGATCCATCTTTGTTAACGCATCATCAGCTGCAAGGTTGAGCCCACCAGGACTGAGTATCTATGCTGTAAGATACTTTGCATTTGCTTATTCTGTTCTGGACGTACTTAGCTTTCTTTTCAGGTAAACTGTTCTCGGATAATTGATTTTTCAGGCAAGTAAAGCGGCCTTGGTGACCTTCTACGAGACAATGAGAGTTGAACTGGCTCCTGAAATCTCAGTAACAATTGCAACTCTTGGTCCTGTGGAGTCAGAGATTACCAAAGGGAAACACTTGAACAAGCATGGAACTGCAGAATTTGACTCAGAGTTGGTTAATGTAAGACATCTGATCATATAGTTTATGAAGGATTTCAAAGTTATCTTGGATAATTAGGTACTTCGAGAATATAATCAAGAAGAGAAATTCATCTAAAATGAGCAATTCTTTGAATATTGTGGTGATTATGGTCTTGCCCAGGTTTTTATTGATGCTGATCGGGTGCCGACCACGACTTCCCGTGACTGTGCAAAAGCAATTGTGGATTCGGTATGCCGGAAAGAAAGATATGTGACAGTGCCCAAATGGTGCAAGGTCGTGTTCCTGCTGAAGATATTATGTCCAGAGCTAATTGAATGGGCTAGCTACCAACACTGCTTAAAGATAAAATCCTGGAGAGCAAGGGCTGCTCAAATGCCTCTTTCACAAACGAAATCAGACTAGCTGCATATCTTGGCTGTAGTATGCAAAATCTGGATAATCCTTTACTTTACATAATGAAGTCGATATTCTAGTAAAAGCCATAATAGACCAGCAATTATGGTCGTTGGAGTTGGCAATTGATCCTATTGTTGTGTCACAAATTCTTTGGATGGAAATGAAGTGGATCAAGTGCCTGTTTTGGGACATTTTTCTCATTGGCCACGGCCGAACAAAATTGTTGATGCCATTCGACTTAACAGTATATGTGAACGGTATTAGATCACAGAAAGAACAAAGGTGGAAGGTTCATAACACAAAAGCTTACATCTTTAAACAGTTAATAGACATTAACCATCTCGTAGCTCATTTGAGGGCCTTCATTCTGAAAACTGCCCTTTGCGGTAGACGGTTTCATATATAGCCGGTTTACTTTGTTCGGATTCTTCATTAGTTCATTTGTGAGTTGAAGTTCATCTAATTTGAAGAAGAGCTGTGGTGAGCGTGAGGTGGGGTGGGGTGGGGTGGCTGCCAGATTTTTTTGTTTCAACTTTTAGTGAAACAATACACTTAAAAGAGTTGGGTCATGGGAAAATGCAAGATTTAAGCATCCAATTTCCCTCTGTTCATTTGAAGGGGTAAATAAAGAAACTTAGCAGGTCAAACAGAGAGATTCAAAACAAGGCAGCACTACTTAACTACGAGAGTAAGCAGCCTCAAAATGGTGCTAAAAAACCTTGAATCCTTACCAGAGCAGCTTTACAACAGTGCATCGGGTGAATAGCAACAAATCTCAGCTACTTGGCTCTCGTGGAAGTTCCAAAGGACCAAATTACTACTGTAACTGCTCCAAATATGCCAGTGTACCCCCTACATGAAGCACAAAACAGCGTGCTGCAGGTCAAGGACGCATCAGTCACTAATTTTTCCGACTAAAACTAACGTAGAGTGTCAAACATCAGCATAATTTCTTTTCTTGCAGACAAGGTTTACATGGCCCATATGTGCTGAAGACTGCAAGCGATTTGTTGAGGAATCAATCAACCATTTTGGCAGATGTAGGAATGATAACAAATCAAACTGCAGAAGGAATTTATATTTTGTAACTTGATACCTTTTTTGGTTGCCAAATGTCTGCTGAACTTTGTCAAGGACTAGTGAATTGTGTGGTACCGAACAATCTATAAGTGCCTGACATTGTTAAAATCGGAAGAAACAGCCATGATTCATCAGTGAGCTGACAATTTGAGATCATGTCCATATTGAAAAATCTGCTGCCTCCGGAATGAGCTAGCTAGACTTATTGCAATCAATGAGAGTAGTGTTTCCAGTACTAATATTCTGGATTTCGTTTGTAATGTTTACCTTTTACAATGCAAGTATCTGTATGAGTATCGAAAAAGCCTAATCAATCTCTCTTTAGTGGATCAGCTCGTCAATAATGCAGGAATTGGTTCTATATGCCTGATTGAAGATGCTACTGACATTACAAAATTTGAGCCAGCGATGGTAATTTTCGTGATTCCGGTATACATATTATCCTGATATACATAAAACAAACTTTGACATTATTCGAATGGTACAGGATGTGAACTTTTGGGGATCAGTCTATCCGACCTACTTTGCAATGCCTTACCTGAAAAGGACAAAGGGGTCAATTTTTGTGAATGCATCAGCTAGTCCAATAATGAATACATCAGGATTCAGCATCTACTCTGTAAGAAACATAGATGTAGTTAATGCCTGATCAAATTTTCTCTACCAGTAAATAGTTCCAAAATAGAGTCATGATTTTTCAGGCAAGCAAAGCAGCGTTGCTGAGCTTCCATGAGGCACTGAGAACTGAACTGGCTCCAGAAATCTCCATAACTCTTGCAATTCTCGGTGTTATAGAGTCAGATATGTACAAAGGGAAGCACCTGGGCAGAGAAGGAACTATTGAAGTAAACACAGACTATGCAAATGTAAGATACTTGGACTTAAAAGTTTCAAAACGACCTTAAACTTCTTTCATTAAGCATGAGAATACAATCTTAAATAAACATCAGATCTAAATAGTGGGTCTGATTTATTGCAGAATTTTATGAATCAGATGCCAGCCATGATGAGTTCTAGTGCTTGTGCAGAATCAATTGTGGATACAGTAGGCTTTTTTTTTTTTTTTTCCTGTTGAAGACCTTGTATTCTGAACTATTTGAGTTCTTTAACCGCATGTACTACTCACAAGTAAGAGCCTGGTTCATAAAAATTCTTCCATACCACCATCAGAACATAAGGCAGAGTAGCTGCAATTCTGACAGGAGTCTACAAACACTATACTCCAGATGCTGTTTTATTTAAGGCCATTTTGGGATCAAAAGGTGAAGGCTGAGGCTGAATTTTGAAACCTTAACCTCTAGCACTAGCAACCTCAAAACTAGCACGGGTTACAGCTTACAACAACAGTGATTCTGGTTGGTGTTGTATAGCGTTGAATAATTAGTTATGTGTGTTGTATATAAGACACATCAATTTTCTTTTTGTCAAAAATAGGTGTATCCTTTCTTCCCATCTCCTTACTCAATTAGAGTAGAGACTATGTCCCATGTATCCTGCTGCTGCCATGTACCATGTACCCTTCTCACCCACCTAGTACTTAGCTAGGTGTTTGCATGGGATGTGGTACAAGAAAAAGAAAAAAGAAAAAAGAAGAAAAGTAGACTACTAACTTTCTTTTTCTTGTCTTTTTGGGTGACTGCTCTGACTTTATAATCAAAGAAAGAAAGAACCAAAAAATAAAAAAAATAAAAAAATAAAATCATATTAGTTGACTCCACATTTAAAACATTTGGTACTAGAAACATAACCAGTCGCTTTGCAGTGGATCACCTCGTCAACAATGCAGGAATTGCAACAATGTGCCTGATTGAAGATGCTGCTGATATTACAAAAATGGAGCCAGTGATGGTAAATCTCATGATTCTGGTATATATATCCACATATACGTACAACCAAGTTTGACATTATTCAAATGGTACGGGATCCGAACTTTTGAAAATCAGTGTATCAACTGACTTTGCAATGCCTTAAGTGCAAAGGATAAAGATCAATTTTTGTGAATGCATCAGCTAGTTCAGTTTTGAAACCACCAGGAATGAGCATCTATGCTGCAAGAAACATAAATGTACATTAGGCCTGATAACACTTTCGCTGCCACGAAGTAGTTTTAAACTATAATGATTTTTCAGGCGAGTAAAGCAGCATTGCTGAGCTTCTCTGAGACAATGAGAGCTGAACTGCCTCCAGAAATCACGATAACTACAGCAACTCTTGGTGTTATCGAGTCAGAGATATCCAAAGGGAAGTGCGTCAATGGAGAAGGAATCACTAAAGTAAACTCAGAATCGGCAAATGTGAGATATCTGGGCATAGAGTTTCATAACGATGTCAAATTTCTTTTATTAAGCACAAGAATGCATTCTTAAATAACATCAAATGTAAATGGTGGTTATGGTTGTTTGCAGACATTAATTAATCAGCTGCCAGTCACGAGTTCTAGTGCTGCTGCAAAATCAATTGTGGATGCAGTATGCAGGAAAGAAAGATGTGTGACTGAACCAAAATGGTGGCGAGTTTTCTTCCTCTTGAAAACCTTGTGTCCTGAACCATTGAGTTTGTTAACTACATGCACTGCTTTCAAACAAAAGCCTGGTTAGCCAAAAAATCTTCCCTGCCACATCAGAACAGAACACAGACTCGCTGCAACTTCTGCCTGTAGTCTACAAACACTAAATATGATGGTACTTTAACGTCATTTCCATCTCGGAATGCTGAAGATGGAGTAGAGTTTTGAATCTCTAACCTCTAGCACTATCAAGCTCCAAATTAGCACATGTCATAATACCTATGATTCTAGATGGTATTCACTAGTACTGAATAATTAACTATGTGTATTATAAGACACATCAATTCTCTTTTCTTTTTTTTTTTCTTTTTTTTTTGTGAAATATAAGTCAAAAATTGTTTGGCCAGTGATGCACAAAACTATTCTGATATTTGAGGTTTGTGTAATAGTGATAAGATTAAGCAAGAAACAAAAAAATATGGAACTGTGTGATGATACAAAATCTATTGTATGGCTAAGAACTTCATAGAGCTGAAAATTCAAAAGAGAAAAATACCATTATTACTTCAGTCTGGGTCAGTACCCTATCTTAAAACTGCCAAGTTTTTAAACTATGATGTGTATGTTTACATGGTGCATTGGTGCTTCAAGACTGATTGTTTTAGGCACCCAAAGTTTCATATTCCACTCACATTACCTAGCCCTCATATTTCTCTGAGCTTGAAAATAAATAGCATGCATCTCTAAGCAACAATTATGCTACTACTTATGCGAAATTTCTGCTACTGAAGCCATGATTCAGTTCATGACATCACAAAGAAACAAAATTCAATGCAAAATATACGGCAGAAGTAAAACTTTTTTTTTTTTGGGGGGGGGGGGGGAAGGTGAACAACTGCTGCCAAATTCACAAACCTGTACTGACTAAAAGAAAACTATCCAAGTACAACCTTTGCATACAGTTAATTTCCCAACAATGAACTATTCACATAAAACTAAAGTACAAAATAAAATTAAAAAAGAACCGTGACCACAGCAAATTTAGAGCAACACATTAACAGAGATAGATTTTACTAACATGCAAAAGCACAATCTCAACAGAGAAAAGCCTGATTTTAGAAAAGGATAGGCTTAAGCTAGAATCTCAAAAATGTAGAAGGTCTAACCTCACTAGTTACCAAAAGAAGTGGTTTAGTAAAACGAATCCAACAGGAAAAACCGAAGCTTTGGCCATTTATTAAAATCAGGAAATCGCAAATCAAGGCTGAATTTTATTCATGTAGTATTAGAGTGGACAACATGCCAAAAGTAATATTAACGACTGTTATCTCAACCCCAAAATCAAACATTTGACTGAAAATTAAAATTAAATCATCTGAACCAAAAACTCTAAGCCTGTTTGGATTGCAATTTTCCACCTAAAAATTTTTAGGTTTTTCAATGATCAAATTTCCCAAATACCTTTTTAGCTGGAAATACCTTTTTACTTCACATAAATCACGTTGCTACAATATATTTTTCCATAAAAAATTTAAAAAATGACAATTCAGACAAGACTTCAATTGGACACATTCAATGAATAAACAGATAAATGACTGAAAAAGCAGAGTGGAAGGCTCAGATTTGTGTAACTGGATCAGGCAAAGAAAATGTGACACCGCCATGGCTGCAAGCACCGGTTGCTGCGTGTAAGGAAGAAAAACCAACCTCTGGCATCCTTACCACAATGCCATCCGGGTTGCCCCGCCAAGATACGGGTCAGCATGCCCCAAAGCCTGACTTGCTCCGAGAGTACAAAAAGACGGAGATCATCACAGCCATATTCTTCTGCTTAGGATCTTCCAAAGGATTAGGGTCCGTTTGATAAGATAGAAGAAAGACTACGAAGAAGCTCAGGGGAGGTTTCTGTAATTATCCCAAAAAATAGCTAAAGAAAGACTAAAGATTAAAGGGTTGTTGGTTCAAGAAAAATGAAAGAAATCATGGGCAGAACGGAGAGGGGCAACCACCCTTACAGAATTCCCGTCTTTCTCCGCTGCCTCATTCTTAGCCTCCCGGAGCAGGCACATTTAGGGGGCAGAATCTTTCTTAGGGTGAATACTTGGTTTTTGAAGTTCAATTTTTCGTCTCATTCTCCCCTCGGGTCAAACCAAACCCTCTCTCTTTCTCCCCTCAGGGTCAACCCAAAACGTGATTATCAGGTACGCTTTTCTGGATACATACACAGTCTCGCATCCATTTTTTTGCAATCTAATACTTGTTATTTGCTCCTTTATAAACCAAACGGTGATTATCTAGTACCTTTTTTTTATTTTTTTTATTTTACAATTTGTAACTAATACTATTGGCCTCCTTTATGAACAAGCGGTGATTATCTAGTACCTTTTGTTTTTTTGTATAAATCATAGTTTTTTGCATCTGTTTTACAATATGCAACTAATTACATTGATCGTTCCTTGGGGAGGGAGGAAGAACTTTCCCAATAGTGTTTTTTCATTTCCATGAATTTTTAAACTTCAGACCTCATGGTTAAGACATTAACCTCGTTTGAATGCGTTAGAAGATCTAGAATAGCAGCCTTTCCACTCAAAATTATTTTCTGTTAGAATGGACAAAAAAATATTAATCATTCTCGTGTTTGGTAACCAAGTCAGAATGGAATGTTAATTTCTTTTCCTATGTCCGGTATAATCATATTGACAAGTCAGAATGGAATGGAAAAAACTACGGGTCCGTTTGGATTGGGCTGTTTTTGCCCTGTTTTTGAAAAACTGTTTTTCACATCCCAAATGCTACAGTAAAAACAACCCCAAAAACAACTTCAAAAACAACACATTTGTTTTTCTAATATTTTATGTTTTCTTTTCCTTTTTCTTTTCCATTTCTTTTCTTTTTTCTCTCTGCTTCCCCACAGCCACTAGTCCGTGGCCGGGGCCGTCTCTGTGCCACCGAGACAGGATCAAATTTTTTTTTTTTTGCTTCTTCTTCTTTTTCCCTCTTCTCTTTCCCTCACTCCTCCCTTGCATCCTCCCTCCTGACAGGTTACTCCCGGTCATGGTGGGGGGGGGGAGGAGGGAAGAGGGAGATCGGAAGGGGTGGAGGGGAGGAAGGAAGATGTCATGAGGAGGGAGAGAGAAGTCAAGGGAAGAGGAAGAGGAAAAGGAAAAGGTCAATCAATCTGAGTCAGCGGCCATCAATGAACGATGACGGCGGTCAGTGGGAAATGGGAGGAAAAGAAAAAAAAAAAGAAAAAAAAGGAAAAGAAATGGAAAAAAAAAAAAAAAAAAAAAGGAAAAGAAAAAAATTAAAAAAAACCACATCAAATCTGTTCTGATGGTTTTTCTCTGATGTCTCTCTGATTTTATTTTTTGAAATCTGACAACCCAAAATAATCAAAGCGGACACGTACTATATTTACTTAATTACCTATATATAACATTTTATACACATCTTGATTTAGAGACGAATGAATTATTAATTAATAAAGAACTTTTAATAGAGAAAAATCACAATAACTTATTAAGTAAGAATATATATTTTTAATAATGTACAATTACAATAGGTGTATACTAACTGTAATACAATTGCAATAGGTGAATACCAGTTGTAACTAAATTAAAATTTTAAATTACATGCATGTTGAATCCATGTATTTCTTATATACGTTAAATCTATCATTCATGGCGTTAAATTCTACTGCTTTGATTTGTTTTGAAGGGTTTAAAACTATTTGTAAATAGGAAAATGTAATTATGCCTTAGCAAATGTTCTAGTGGGTTTACTCTTTTCTTTTCTTTTTTTTAATTTTTTAAACTTCATATGATTGTATTTTGGCATGTTATTATTTGTTTGAATTAACAAATATTATCATATAATCAATATTGTGAATAAAAATATATCAAAAATGTCAACTAATATTTTATTTCAAGTAAAAGAAAGAAAAGTCATTAAATAGAATTAGAATTATTCCTAAGAAAAAATTATAGACTTATTAACCAAACTCACAAAATGGACCTACTATTTGACAAGAAAATGACAAATTAATATATCGAAAGTTAAATACATACATGGAAATAGAGATATAGAATATAGAAGGGTAACATTGACTCAATAATTTAGGTGCGTCACGAATAGAGTGAGAATGTGTTTTCCCTAAACTTTTGTAAGGAATGGGATTCTGAGAAAAAAGTTGGAATAGGTTTTATCACGAAAGGACTTTCCAACATAAAATGTCCATACCAAACATTGGAACGAAATGGAGAAATTAGAAAGGTCTTTCTATTCTAAATCTTTACGATTATGTACAAAATGAGGGTAAGGGATATAAACCCCTTCCCACACACCAATATCCGTTGGTAGTATGCTTTTATTATCTGAGTTGGTTGACTTTGTTGGACTAAGAACGTAGATTATGATTGATTATTTTAAAGATTGTAATCTTGGATACCAACTATTTTCAACTACTTTTGCATTTTCATTATAAATTCTTTTAATAACTTAAAAAATAAAATCTATAATCAACCAAAGAGTAACTTTTTTGCTAGTTCTGAATTATAATCATTTTCTACAATGAGATTTTATAAAATCTAAAATCTCGTTTGGATTGTCCTTTTCTACAGAAAATTCACATAAATATATTTGTCAATCACCTTGTATGTCACACATATCAAATTATAACATTAATCTTTTTATAAAAATTCTTAAAAAGAGCAATTCAAACAGACTCTAAAGTAGCCAAGAAAACGAGAACAAGGCCTTAGGAGAAGAGAAGATAGTGCATATGATGCGAGACTACTTACTTTTGCTTTTCTTTTCAAGTTTTTGTGTGAAGATGGATTACTTTTGTGGACCATGTTGAAACTAATTGAATTACCTAAAATCAGCATTAGAAAACTAGAAAGTATAAAGGCCACCATTTTAGCATAGATATCCCTAATTATTGTCTAGCATGGTGGAAATAGTCTAGCATTTTTCAACGAAATAGACTAGCACGGTGGAAATAGTCTAGCATTTTTCAACGAAATAGTCTAGCACGGTGGAAAACTAGAAATTATGAAGTCACCAATTTAGCATAGATATCCCTAATAATTGTGAAGAAAACATGGCTAGGTTGAAGAAATGTTAGAGATTGTGTATATATTTAAAAGATTAGCCTCTGATTCTGACCTCTTGGAAATCAAAACCTTAGTTGGAAAATTGAAATTGTCTATGAAACAGGTGAGAACAATTACACAAAGAGGGAATGAAGATGAGAGAAAGGAAACATTACTACTGAATCACCTATTTAGTCACACAATAATGGGAGGTGGGAGTTTAGGAGGATTAAACTCCTAATCAATCCATGGAAATGCAAAATATACCAAAACTCAAAAGACCCTTATATTTCATGATGATGGAATTACCACTATGTGCCCTCCTATACTCTTCCAACCCCTCCAAGACAAAAGGGTTTAAAAGGACATAACAGGACGCACTCTGTAGCCCACAGAAGCCATTATAAGTAGGCATTGAAGCAGAGAGAGTAAACCTCAAGAATCTCATTAGTTTAAGAATGAGGCTCAAACTCAGAGAGGCATGGAACTTGTCGAGGGTGGTTACCCCTCTCTGTAAATCAGCCAATGATTTCAACCAAAAATGAAAAGAAAGAAAAAAAACCACCCTTCAAATTCAAACATACACACATACAGACAGTGTACACACATATGTATGTGTATATGTATATATAGATGGATAGATGCATACAGATTGATGGTATCATGGTTTCACTCCCTTTCTTTCTCTTTCCCAACTGCTTTTCTGAGGCTGTGATGATTTTTTTGTTTTTAACCAATGTGAAAGTTCGTAGAGATCAAGATTCTGAGCTTTTCCGTAGCTTGGCTTGGTGAACTCTGGAGGGTCTGTGAGGGACATGCAGAGGGCTCAAAAGGAAAGTTGGGTATCTTCGATTCATTTTTCCTTTTGGGTTCTTTATCTGATTTCTCTCATACGGCAACTGCTGTTTGCAGCCATGGCGGTTTTAGCCTCTCTTGATGTCACACTCCAACCTGACCCTCCACTTTTCACTCTTCAAGCTTCATTAATGAACCCACTACGCTAAAGAATTTTTGTTTTTTTCTTTTTTCTTTTTGCCGATTTTTCAGCTATATTCTGGATCTGTAGCTTGGAATCTTCCTTTCGAAACAAAAGCAAGCAAGCAAGCAAGCAAAAATTGCTTTTTTTTTTTTTTTCACTTTCTGTCTTTTGGTTAGAAAATCTTTTGACGGAGTATATGTTCTTTTACGATTTAGTTTAGAATACTTTGGGCAGAACGGAGTATATGTAAATCATTTCTACATCCTGAACTTTACAACAATCACTATAGAAATCGTCAATCTGATTGTAGCAAGATTGTACAAGTAAACTGTTTCCACATCTTGGACTGAATAATGATCACAACATTCCTCTCCTGTCTTCAGTTCAGCATTTATCTGCGATACAAAATGAGGCTACTACACACTCTCAGAGTGACATAATAAATTCAGCTGTCAGATTCACCATCTGAGCATGATATGGTGAATAAGTTGCACCTTCAATTAGATGGATTTCAGTTCGTCCTGCAGCAGTTTTCAACTTATCTCCAGTTGTTTTACACTTGTGAAACCATCTTTTGTACCCATTACAAAAAGTTTTGGTTTTGAGGATTGTAATATAAATTTGTTGTGTCTTCCGAATAGAATTGAAGCAGTTAAACCGAAAGGGTATCCCAAGCTCACAAAGCCAATGACTTCCTTTATTTGATCTACTGCAGAACCAGCAATTGGAGCACCTGTGTCCAGAGTGTAAAGACAAAAACATGACAAGTGAACCAGACATCCATAGAGAGTATTAACCATGAAGGAAAATTTATAACAGGAGCCTTAAGGTTATTCTTGAATAGAGTGAGAAAAAATGGGGAGGAATTGCCAATGCAAAATGGGGAAGAGTTGTAAATGCAACTTCTTGTTCTTCCAAGTCTAACATAGTAAAAGGGCTTCTTTATTCCAGCAATGCTTAAAAATGTTTCCTTCCTTTTTCCTTTTCTTCCGGCAATTAATAAAAAGAGAATAAAATGATTTCTCATCCCTCCATTTGTTTTTTCTCCTCTTTCTCCCTCCCTGATTTAAAAATTTCCAGCTTTTAGTTTATCTGATAAAGTCCCTTGGGTATCACAAGAAAAAGAAGTCATCTAAATGTTGAAAAACAACAATTCTGTCTCGGAAGAAAAAAAAAAATTGACAAGAATAGAAAAGAACACCAACCAAAGATCGTATCAAATGAAAATTTGCACACAACAAACATGCTTAGCATAATATGCACCAAATCTGGAAGTCAGCATTATAAACTCCATGGACTTCTCATATAGTACTCTTATTTATAATCTGCAGAAGTTGTAGCACACAGGAGTAAGTCTTTAACATTCCCACCTATTTGTTCGGTTTGATAATCCACCACCTACATGGATCCTGGAAAAACCAACCACGGCAAACAAATTATGCATGTTGGAAAGGACTGAAAATGCTGAGTCCAGTGAAGAGATTTCAGCTAGAAGACATACCAATAAAATGCACCAAAAACTTGTCAAGAATTTTATTTGGTAAAAAGGACAAAAATTCCCACCCTGACGGAATTCCCATCTTTCTCCATTGCCTCATTCCTAGCCTCCCGGAGCAGACACAGTTTTTGGAGTCAGAATCTTTCTATTTGGGCTCAGAATCTTTGGTTAAAGCAAAAATTAACGAAAACTATGTCGTTTTCTTCTTCCTAATATAAAGAAGCTGAAAGACCAAAAATGTTGAAAATCATCCCGCCGGTCTGATTCTGATCAGAAGGGTTAAGTTTTCGGAGAATGGCGGTGGGCTTAGCTTCTATTGCCACTGACGAGGGTACGGAGATGGCCGTGGCCCGAGCTTCACGGCACATGAAGCTGTCGCATCAACATCACAGAGAGAACATCCTTCATCGGACGCTCTTCTTCAACACTTCCGCTGGCCAGATATCAAAATCCTTGACAGGTGAAAATTACGAAAGAAACTTTACATTGAAAAAGAAGGAAATTTTTTTTCCTTTTTTTTTTTTGGGTCTTTCCTGCTATTTGTGCAATTTGGTACCCACTGATGTATAAATTTCAAGCAATTTCGTTTAATTTTTGTTGCAAAATTGGCACTGCAGAAGAATGTTACGGCTTCGAGAAGGATTCTCAGGGTGTTACTGTGTTCACATCAGAGGATTTGAAGGCATTCACTGACAGCTTAAATGAGGAACACAGGATTGGGCCGACTCAATTTGGAGATGTTTATCGTGGAAAGATTTGGATTGGTGGAATGCCTCGAAATGTAGTTGTGAAGATCTGGAATGAGAGAGCAATTTATTTAGGGGATTTACGCGTGCCTCACATCTATGTTAATGTATGTATCTCCAATTAATTGATTCAGTCCTATATGCCACTATTTCTGTAATTCTGTCTGTTATCTTTTTTACTTCTTTTTTTCTTTTTTTTCCAGTTCAATTGTGACCTTTTTTTGGTTTATAATATCTTGTGATTTTCTTTTGCAGGAAGAGGTACAGTTTCTGAAGCATGAAACTACAGCTTCTCAGCCATGTTTGCCTAATGTGATTGGTAAATGTTGCGAGCGAAACATGGAGGGCGTTGTCTATGATATTGATCCACTCAATACATTGCATAACATGATAGCTAGAGGTAAACTTTTTTGGAGAGTTAGAAAGATGGCCTGACAAATGGTTTTGACTGGAAAAAAAAAAAAAAAGAAAGGTTCTCCCGTTTTTTGAGTTTTTGCTGTTTGTTATACCAACTAAGATTATATTCTATTTTGGAAAATATCATTTCCGTTTCTGCATATCATTTTGTGTTCTATGATATAATTATGTGTATCTGTTCTTTTTTTTTTTTTTTTCAGATGATTTCAGTTGGGTTCAGAGGATCAATGTTGCTCTTAGATTTGCGCTCCTCCTTGAATTTTTGCATGGTCAAGAAAATCCTTATGTGGTGCTTAATTTGGATCCATGTCATATTATGCTTGATCATGTGAGTAGATTGCTGTATAAAACTCTTAAAAATGAAGCTTTGTTGTTAGATACTTAGATTGCGCATGCGTGTTGTCATTGTGATTTTGACTGACTGTGTTTTCCCCCCTTTTCAAGCAGATGTATAATCCTTTACTCTTTGAGTTCGGATTGCTAAGTGGTGGGGTCATTGGTGAATTAAGCTTCATAAAGAAACTATGTATGCCGCCTCCAGGTTATGTTGATCCAGATCACTTTCTTGGTATGTAGCTCTATCTCATTGAAGAAGAGGACGAAAATAGAGAAATATCGATTTTTACTTCAGACTTAAATCTTTAGAAAGAAAAATGCACTTTTTATTGGCTATAAATTCCTTTTCTGGAGAAGTATCTGGGCTTTCTCAAAAAAGCAATACATTGTTCAGACAGACTCCAAAAAAATTCCTAACCTTGGCTAGAATTTGCTCTTACTATGGATTATTAAAGTTGTGCTTGCAATACCATTAAAATGTGATTTCTTGGGGGAACAGCTTGAAAAGAAGTAAATTTGTTAGATTCAGTTTCAGGGGATTAGCAAAATCACCTAAATGCCAGTGCCCTTCATAAAGGAAAACTTAGAGAAGACCAGAAACCCATAAAACTTTATTCCTTCAGTAAGATCCCTGAGCAGGCACTTGTGAACGTGATCTCTAAACATGACTTGTTCCTACTGCAATAGTTATTAAGAGAGGCCCAAAAAAACTCTTAAGCTACCCTGTAATCTTCAGTAATTGCATCAGTTGTAGTGCTTACATCTTGAAATCTCTTGTCTTTTGTTGGTATTTTTCGGACAAACATGTTACATTATGCTAATGCATGGTTGTTTTGCCTTGAAGGACGCCCCTTGAGTCCAAGTCGTGATGTCTACATATACGGTGTTATACTTGCTGGGATGATAGCCAAAAAAGTTGTTGAGAAAAGAGTTGGTGAGAAAAGAGATTTAAGCAAACTCGTTCCCCCTTTAGATGATTGGGCCAAAATGGAGTACCGTGCAAACTCTTCACTGGTCCATAGAAGCCTGGAGTTAGAATGGGGTTATTATGCTTCAGATGCTACTTCCTTAACTGAGTTGGCTATGTGCTGCATGAAATCTTCTTCAGTGGATCGTCCAAGTATGGCTGAAGTAGTAAACTCTTTGAAGCAATTACAGGTGGTTGAATGTCATTTGCAGCTATAAAGCATTTAGAAGTTGCAAGTACATTCCCTTAGGACCTTTTGGGAAGAATTGTATTCCCTTTTCATGAATCTCTTTTTGTGATAGGCATCTGCTCTTGTATTTAAGGCATGTGCAGTCACTGTGAAAATGATGCCAATTATGAAGACTTTCGGATGGTACTATCTTATGTGTTGTTTTCGTGTTGCATTAGTAGTGACCTGCGCTGTTGACTTGATCATTGCAAATGAAGAAAGAATTTAGTGTTTGCAAATATTCTTTTGCTATTTGATTTACTTGCCTATTGTTTTTGTTGTGTAGTCAACTAGATAAAATGAATAGATATTAAGGTATTTATGCAATTTTCAAATTGGAGCACCATCTTGATGGTCATCTTTACCCTTCTAACTCTTCTGAATATTGTGTGGACTGGTCTGATTGAGAGTCTATGTTTTAAGCTATAATACTTGGGGTAGGATCATTTTTACAAGAAAATCCCAATGCCAGTGGAGGAGCAGGAGATCCCCGAATTAATTTCCTCTAGGAAAATTTTTGGAAAATGTTTTCAAATTCGAAGCTTGATATAATATGGCTTCTATTTGAAATATTCCTTTCATTACTTTAGTTATTGTTTTTGCTTTTGTGGGGGGAGCCCTCCTCTAGCAGTGATGCTCCTGCTAAAAGGCACTACAGCATGCCTGAGCAACATTCCTCTTGAAGTCTTGATGTTTATAATTTTGTCTCCACCATTTTCATCCCAACCGCAAGGGAGACTATTCTCAGTTGTACCTATGGGTAAAGTCCCTGCATTGGAAGGCCGAATGCTGCCTTTTCATTTTTTACAACTTTCTCCATCTGGGTAATTGCTAAATGCGTAAAAGTTAACTAATGCAGCACGGCTTCCTCCGTTGTGATCATTTTCACCACCATGATATTCAGTCACAGCATCTGAAAAAAGCATAAAAGGGAAAGCATTCATATAACAAGAGCGCAAAAGCATCTAAACAATACTATTATTTTCATTTTGGATATAAATATTTCTTTAAATATTATTTTACTTGCATCATAATCATGTTTTCAACTATCTTTTTATATTTTCAACTCTTTTTTTTTTTTTTATCTTACCTACATTATGTCATAAAAGATGCTACAGTAACCGTTCTAATAAAATAATACTCTATTCAACCACACTATGTGTTCTTTGATCATTCTTCTCAGTCATCCAAACAGTATACGAATTTTATGAATTTTATTTTCATTTGTATTTTCAACCCTACTCAAAATGGTTTCCATTCATTTTTCACGCTATGACTAGCAACATTCAGTATACCATTCGAATGTTGATGGATTGGAAGGAAATATATCCTCGACTCATGCTCAAGAATTGAAGTATTGCATGTATACTTTGCATAGAAATCAAAAGCATATAAGTAAAGTATTTTGTATACTTTGCATAGAAATCAAAAGCATATAGGAGACCATATAGTGCGTTTTAGATTAAGGATTAAATATTTATAAAAAAATCGTTCTACCACCTAATTTCCTAAATCGTGCGGACCTCCACATATTTAAATTGTATCCTTGTATTACCTCCATCTTTTAAATTATTTCAATCTAGTCAAACATATTGTAATAGCAGTGTACAATTTCAACAATGGCATTAAGTTTTGCAATATGCCAATATTATCTGCAGTAATCCTTCTAAATTTCTCCTTTATCACTAATCACCTCCGAAGCTCAGCTTTCTACTTCGGTAAAAACTGCTTAAAAATGTATAAGCTACCCATCTGATTAAGCTACAAGGCCTAAAGTTGACGGTTCATACTCAGTCAATCATCAGTGAGCTCCTACAAGAGATTAATCTGCCATCTCCTTGCTTTTACGAGACTAGGAGGAGAACATTGCACTATGCACGGTGTGAATTTCATGCATGCCTAGAAAAATGTATACATATTCAAATAATGAAAATATGTGCTATGGGAAAAAAAAGGATATGCGCAGCAAAGGAAAAATTAATTGTGGCAGAGAAGAACGAGCTGATAAATTTTCTGCATTATTTGACATGTTTCATGATGGTTAAGAATGCGCTAGCGAGATATAAGAAAATGAGAAAGGTGGCATTCTTTGTATGTCAGTCCATCGGTTATATTTTGATGTGAACAGGTTTTGATCGCTAAGCGAGATGTGTTTTACAGTGGGTGTTTATTTGTTCTAGATAATGTATTGATTGTTAGTTCCTTTTTTTTTTTTTTTGTTAAGCAGAATATAGGAAAATGAAGGAACATTATTTCGTTAAAGAGTCTAAAGAATGAAGCCTTTATGTGGATCTCTTATTTCCTTGCACAGAGGAGTGGAATGTTGTAAAGGAACTTATTGATAATATGCTATCTATTCACAATCTCTTGTGAATTTATAAAGGATTATTTGTTTCTGGTGGGTTTAATGTTAGGTTAATTATCATGTCGATTTTACTAAATTGTGTTTAGAGTGGTCTGCCTTGCTTGAGCTGGCACTCATGGTTCATGAAAAGCTGTGTTTTGAGTAGTTAGTTGCTGCAAAGATTAAAGGAGGAATGAGGGAAGCAAAAGTTGTAACTGTCAGTGCATTTGTGCTTGTAGCTAAAGCAAGAAAGTAATAATGGTGTGACATTTCATCTGTGTTCAGTCGTATAGCTATGCAACTTGGTTTAGTAACGGATTTAGTTCCAACTTGAATGATAGAAAAGCTGGTGTATGCTTAAGGGAAAAATTAATAACAGATCAAATTCTGCTCATAACGATGACAAACTGTGCTAGTTCATTAGAAGTTTAACAATGAGAATAGATATCAAAAGTGTTATACCATGGAAGTAATTTTTCGACTCCATCATCATTGAAGATTAAAACGGTAAAAGTTGTCGCTGATTCTGGAATAAATAGAAGGATATCATTATGTTGGAGTCCATGTTCAAGGACAAAGTTTCTCCAATTAGTCTTCAGCTTTTTCCCTTGGACGCCAACTTCTGCAGCCTTAGTTCCAGTGTTGATGACAAGAGTTGGAGTTTTGGCACCGTTGATAAAGTAATCAACAAACCTGGGAATTCTTTGATAATGGCTAATAAAAGTCAGACTATGTAACTTAGAATATAAACACGGCTAAAAAAATGGAAGAAGAGCGCAAAAAAGCAAGTAATGTGAGATTAACTTGCCAATGTATTTGGAGTTGCAGCAGAAAATATCTGATAAAAGCAGATTGAATCAGTGAGATTCTGGATTAGATCTGGCTTCATTGATAAAGATACAAGCTGTTCATCCATCTGCAAATGAATGATCACTGACTATGATATGCCATGTGTGAGTTCCATATCGGAAAATGATTTTATTGTGTTGGTGCCGAGCAAGCAACAATTCGAATTCAGAGGGAAGAACCTGAGATTGATACAAAAAGAAATAAATGTTAAACGTAGTTGCATAACATAAAAGCTTAGATTTGTATAAAATAAGTTGAGTTAGATGGTTTGAAACAGCTGTACTTTGTACTATTAGATTAGTTATTCAGATTATGTGAGGTGAAAAAAAATACCTGTCCTCTATGCTTACATCTTAAAATGAAATAACAAGCTGTGGGCATGGAGCCTGCTAACCGAGGGACGGATGAACCTTGCATCATTAGACTGACAAAAGAAATTCAGAAAAGATAAAAGTTATGCTAGAGAAATAATATACGTGCAAAAAAACGGTTAAGTTTCATAGAACAGATGAGAAGTTGAAGGATGAAAAATATATGTGAACACTGATGGAACTCATGATTATTTGATTAAAATTGTGTATTGCTTAGTAGCAATAGGAAATTCATTCAACAAGAGAGAGTTTATATAGAGGAATGCACGGGAAATTGTAGCTGAAGAGGTGCATGATAGTTATGCTGGCTGAGGAGGTATAGTATTAGAGATTGAAAGTTGTGCAGTAAGGAAATAGTTCAACTGTAAAGATTGAGTAAAAGCAGTACATAAACTCTCATGCACCTGCAATATTTATTCTGTATCTCATGTGCGATGAACTAAAAGTATAGTATGTTGTATAAAGTAGTGTTGAGCGAGGAAAGATCTCTGATGGCAAGATTCTATTAAATCTCATATAATAACTCTATTAATGTAAAGGCTGTAAATAGTTAGAAACTGAGTTGGTGCATGAAGTAATGGCAGTTTATTGGGGTACGTAACAAAAGGCAACAAAACATTTATGTATAGATAAAGACTTAAAAACTGTGTAATAAAGTTTGCTTCAAGATTTATGCAGAAAGAGCAATAAATTCATCATCAGGCAGACTTATGTATCCAATGGTGTAGTAATCAAGTCTGTGCAGCAGACATTGCGATTTCAGAAATAGCTGTAGACTGTTAGGTTTCATATACAACCACCACTGAATAAACATCAATATCTGAAACACAAGTTGCTGTGCTTAGAGTAATACAGCAAGCATTTCTAAACAAAAGTAGGGGATTCATAAAGAGAGTATTGATTCTTGTAAGTAGTTAAAGGCAACTATCCAAAAGGCAGGTCACAATGCCATTTACAAAATACATGAATCTAAACAGTACAAAAAATAAGCAGGATCGGTTCAGATTAATTTTGGCTTTTTGTCGGAGTTGCTACCTGCATCCTCAGATTCATCTACTTTAGCATTTTCTCACTCCTCAAATCTTTCGGCGAGTCGAAGACGAACTCTTGAAGAATAACTTGTATCTATAGAGATATAAAATCCGTTATATGGCAGGATGCCTTTCTATGATAAGAGAGCTCTGTATTAAAAGTGTAAGTATGTGTTGATTACCTGGAGTCGTGAGCTGGATAGTTTCAGACTCAGTAATAGACAGAGAAGAAGCATCATTTGCTTTGTTTGGTAATTGGGCTGTGTCAACGCCTTCGCTAACTCTAGAGTAATATATAATGGTATAGCGCTGCCTTGTGTCTGCTAGCTGTGCTTGCACTGGCTTGATATGAACCAGAAACATCTTTTTTTTCAGCTGTTCATGTACAGACTCAAGAGGAAGCTAACATTCTGTCAGAAAGAAGTGAAATGAGGATAAAAAATTACAGAATATGTTCATTAATCAGTTTTAGAAGTCAAGAGAAAACCTCATTGAAATGCTGCATCGCTTCAAGGGCATTAAAAGTTAGAAGGTTTTCTGCTTGTTCTCCGAATATAGAAACTGGTATGACTCCAGTGTCATCTGTCAAATCGACATCAAAGCGGCATCTACAAATATGAAAATTGCGTGAAGAAAGGCAACTACTAATTACATGAAATTTGATATTATTGACAGGGAAGAATCTAACGATAAAGTATTATTTAGTACCTAGGTACAACAGGGCATTTTTCCTTGCACGAGTTACAGGTGAACTCAACCTGATAATCTGTGGCTATAGCTCTGCAGCATTTTTGACAGCTCATGTACCAATACTTCTAGAAAATGTGTTCAAAGGAGATTCGTGCTTTGACCCATACTGACTAAAAGATAAAGGAGTGCAAATAGAAAAATAATAAGGTATCTGGAGGAAAGGAGAAAATTTGGCGCATCAATTGGCTCCTTAGTCACTTTTTGTGTTGGATTAACATTACATATCCAAGTGGTTTTCTGGTCTGGTTTCAGTGAGAGCTGAGGATTATAGTTAATGTAGCTCTTTTTTGTAATAATGTCTGCAATTAGTTTAGTATTTCTCAGCGCACTGTACAATAGTAGAACTTAAAAACATGTCTGCATAGGAAGTTTCTCATGTCCTATTCTACTCACCACGTAAAAAAATAATAAGTGCAATTGTATGATACCAGTTTTTAAGCTCTGTTGCTTTCAGAATGGGTGGGTCAACAAGTAGTGCAGAATCGAACCAAGTTCCCAGTGCTACTCCTATACATGGGAGGAAAATTCTGAGCAAGACTCTATTAGGAAAATGTAAAATCTTGGCCTGCATGATACTGAAGGGAAAACAAAGAAGTAAACCATTGTAGTTGTTCACTTTTAGCCTACGAGCAATGACAACTGGATAGTTGTGAAGGTTCGATAACAGTAGCTGCCCCTCATTTGTGAGAAAATCATCCCATAAGGACAATAACACTGTCTGGGACCTAAATTTGGAAGAGCATTTAAGTAGCATGAAATGTCGAAATAAAATAAAATAAAAGAGCTAGACAAAAATTTTCCAAGGCATGAAAATCTAGTTCTCACTCTTCATTCAGCAAGACAAATTTTTGAACAGTTGATTGTCTTGAGTTCTTGCAAGTGGTCCTTCTATCCAACGCACTGATTACGACTCCAAGCACATCTGCACACAATACAGAATAAGTTAAAGAGTACTGGCATGAACGAAAAAACAAAAGCATAAATTCGTAGAAGGACTAACCAACTGATTTAGTTTTGTCATCCATATACTATACCAAGTCAGCAAATTTTGAGTAGCTAAATTTCACAGCCATCATTTTATCATTGTCGCGAATTTCTTCTATCACAGTTTTGGTGCTGATAACCCATTGGATGGTTAATTCAAATGTCTGGAACTTTGTTGGGATAGCTCTAACCTCGGCATTGAAAATTTTGTACGTTTTATAAACCTGCAGTACTGGGCTCATCTTAGCAATGTCCTCATTGAAAATTATTCCTTCAACTTTCGATCCCTAGTTGATAACGGCAAAATTCATACAAAGTCAGTAAAGCAGTAGATGAGCCAGCTATTTAGCTATGTAAAAAAGTGTGTAAAACCATGTAGCAACCTCTAAATTGTAGAAGATGAACTTTTGCTTTTTGGTTGGTGTCCCCATTGAGTCAGTAACTTGCTACTTTTCTTGTACAGTGACAACACAACTCCAAGTTCTCATCTATGGAGCGCTATCTCTGATTGGCAAGATGTTAGTCATTCTGCACATAAAACTATAGATAAACATATATGAATGAAAGAACTTAGAAATAGCTTACTAAAAATCTAAGAGATCTGTATTCGCACCTTATTGCATTATAACTGAAAAGGGACATTGTCTACTGCTGAGTCAATTTAAAGATTTCAGTAAAGACCACATTCCTAGTTTTACGGTCTATTTTTGTACTATCAAATGTTCCAAGAACAATAAGAATCTTAAGATTAGTAGCAGTTCTGGTTCTTGACAAAGCAACATACAATTGGCCGTGGGAGAAAACTGGCTCACGTAGATAAATGCCAACATAGTCAAGAGTTTGTCCTTGGGACTTATTGATGGTTAATGCAAAACAAAGCCCGACGGAAAATTGCATTCTTATGAACGGAATACCATTTTTCTCATTATCAGATGTCTGAAGAGGTATTCTTGCGATAAAAACTCTTTTTTCTTGGTGCTGTCCAAATACAATTTCAGCACAAATAGTGTGCTGCTTAAAACCTCTACATATTAGCCTTGTTCCATTGCAAAGGCCTTCAGTAGGATTCAAATTTCTCATAAGCATAATTGGGCAGTTTTCCTACAGCAGTAACCTATGAGGAGGGAGACCTTTTGGATTCTACGAATTGAGGAAGTCGTCATAGTCACCTTGATGCCGCTAATCAACAGTTCTGTCGTAGCTAACATAAGTCTGAAGATTTCCAAGAAATCTCTTGATCATTATATCATTTAATTCATCAATTGAGGTGTTTTTTGGAGCAAGAATACACCTATTTACAATGTTATAAGGATCCTAAGAATAATTATCCATATCTGGAAAAACGCTCTCTATTAACCTGTTTAGAAGAAAACTGACTTATGATTTATGAAAAAAATCTATGATCTATGAAACTGAACTTTAAAAGAGCATATTAAAGATATAAGAAATGGCTACGCATAGGCTTCTAACCTATTCAAGGATTCTTCCTTATCATAATAAGGTATGACCATATCATCTGATAATGTCAGTTTTGGTGCATATCATCATCGGTTCGGTCCCCTCGCTGACTCATAATAAGAATTTTGAAAATGCTGGATCATGCAAAGCTCTCATATTTTCTGTTAATGTCAGCTTGTGTAATTGAGACCAAAGAGGAGAATTTGGAAAGCTTGATTCTATGAGAACCTCCTTTGTTGCCTACTCAATAACCGGCAAAGTTTGGCGAAAATCTCCACCAAAAATGATGACTTTTCCTCCGAAGGGTAGATCTGAGTCCATTATGTCTCTCATTAATTCGTTGAAAGCCTCAATCGTTTCTCTATTAGCCATCGAAGCTTCGTCCCATAAAATCAACTTAGGCCCTGTTTGATAACCCAATTTAGCATTTAAACTTAATAGGTTCAGATCTTAATACGTTCAGACTGTTTGATAACAGAAATAGAACATCTGAATGAATTAAGTGGCACTAAATCTTCTAGGCAAAACTTGCTCCCAAAAATAAGTGATAAGTTATTCACTTATCACTGAATGTGATATACATTCAAATATATTAGATTTAATACTTAACAATTCAATCACTTAATGGATTCAGATTTCAGATTTCAAATTTTAGACTTCAGTTTTCAAATTTCAGTCAAACGCACCCTTAGACTCAAAAAGTACCTTTGCAGCGCCACTCTGTTACTAAGCTGGCAGCTTCTGTTCTTTGAAAAATCCAGCGGTATTTTGAATCTTGAGTGAGCCGTTCTTCCTCTGGGAAGGATGCAGGCTGCAATCCCAGAGGTTGCTACCGCAATCGCTACATGACCCTGTGATCTTAAAGTATCAAGCAGCAATCAGTATAAAAAAGTTTTACCGGTGCCGCCGGGACCATCAATGAAAAAGGCTGACCCTGTGAAGCAAAGCATGCTTCTAGGATGAGATCATAGGTATTTTTCTGTTGAGAAATTAACTTTAAGGGCATGAACAAATCTTCTAGTGCCACTGGTATGCTTCCTTCAGCCTCAACCTCGTTTGTTAATTGTTCATGATAAGGAGTTATGAAGTTATCAAGCGCAAATTGATAATCATTGATGCATTTCCCTATTTGGTCAAGCAAATTGTTAATATCTTGCAAAACTTTGCTTCTAATTTCTGGAGGAGAAAGAGGAAAAAATGGCTGCTGCCGCTAATAATCTCTTGAAAACTCAGACTCAAATCTTTCCCAGAGTAGACTAGGATTTGTTAAAGAACAATGAACAAGAAGCATTGCAACTAGTAGCCTGAGGGAAGACGGCATTTGAAATGTAGCCGCTTCCTCAAGTGTCTCTTCTATGCACATATCAGATTGCAGCAATCCAAGAGCTAGGGCTGTGCATCAAATTCGAAAGCCGTAATTCGGAACTACGAATTCAGAATTTTTCAAAATTTGGATCCTAAAAATTCTGACCGATTTCAATTCAATTTCATCAATTCCGATTTCAAATTCGTTTCAAATTGAATTCGGAATTCGGTACCTTTTTATATTTCTAATTTTTTTTAAAAATTTTCTGATATGCTAAATAGCCTAATTTAAATAATTAAATAATTATATATATTAATTATATATAAATAACTTAATTAGACTTAATCTTATTATATAGTATTAGTCACATGTATTATTTTTATATCAATATATATATTATTTATTATTATATATACGAATTTGAAATTGAAATCGGAACGAAATCAAAATCAAAAATTCCGATTTAAAAGGCTCGTAACCAAATTCGCCCAAATCGAAATCGAAAAACCGAGTTAACTTCCGAATTCCGATTTTACCAATTTCGAATTTCCGAATTCATTTTGAAATCGGTCGGTAAATCGAAAATTTTCGCATTTGCACACCCTTACCAAGAGCCTAAACAACTTCCCTAAATGAATTCATTCTTTGTCCATTAACAGTTAACAGATGATCAAACGATGTTGGGCCAGCAATGTGGGTTAAAAGAAGTCTTAAATAGTATTTCTCGCCATCTCTTGGACTTACAGCCACCAGCCTGCCAATCACCTTTCAACGGCTTCTCTCAGTCCATTCTTTATTCTTATTACTCCAAACAAAATGCTAAGGAAAATCTCTATACAAGCATTTCAGATTCTGAGCCCTTAAATTCATCTTGTTTATTTCAAAAAACTCAGTTAACATAGTTTTTGAAAAGTCAACTTTATTTAATAGCTGCAGGCAGCAGCAAGTCCGAGTTTTTATCAAATGAGACAAATTGTTCATTTGGAAGATGCACCTGAAGAGTGTAAACAGCAGGAGTCATTTGACTCAAATAGAGCTCATAGATGAGCCAAAATGCCTCAGGAGGAGAAATCCATCTGCCCTGCTGAAACTCTTTGATCTCATCAATGTCATCAGTGGATTCACAAGAAATAATTTTACAGCTGACGAGATCATGGCCCTTAAAAACATACTTGTACAAATACTTGAACAATTTAACACTTGAACAGATTTCCACATTAATATGGCAATCAAACAAAGCAAGCAGGTACGGGTTGTACGGCACAACCCACCTATTGTCAAGAGCATGCCTCCAAACTCTTATTTTTCTCCCATCGTCTCTCCTTCTATAATACGAATAGGTATCTTCTCCGTGAGTCGTGTGAGGACAAAAACTCTTTGGATAGTGATTCTTGCATGCACCGTCTCTCATACAACAAGAACTTTTATCCATGTCTTCACATGGACCATGGATCATATGCTTCACAACAAGTGAGTATAAGTGAGGATATTGACAGTGATCTGGAAGCTCAGCACAAACTACCCTATCATATGACTCTGGATTTAGCAGCTTGTACTGAGGCTTAAGGATCAATAGCAAATGTACACGCAGAAAGCCTCGTTTTTGAAACTCAATTACATAGACGCACGCTGCAATCTCACCGAAAATCTACTTATTCAAAAATTCTGATTTAAGTAGTTCAAATTTGGCTCTAAAGATCCCAGCAAGGAGATCTGGCAGATCTTGAGGATTTTTGTGGTATTTCAAATTTTCCTGAATTTCATTCCATGTTGGATAGCATGTCATAGTAAGGAAAATATCAAGTTTGCCGTATTTTTGTACAAGCACTATCGCATCGAGGTATTGTCGTCTCATATCTCTTAGACCACCAATGAAGGAAGCAGGCAAAATAATTCTACGACCAACCTTAGACCCTCAATTTGACCGATAGAAGCACTATCCAGAACTCCTTTAAGCATCTCAGTTCGGATTTTATTCTACCGATTTTTATGAAAGTCAAGTCTAGATGTCTCTATCTTAACATAACCATCAACTACAAACTGCTACAACAATCTAAGAGCATGAATAAGCATTGATACATCATCTTTCCTTATCTGGAACTTATAGCAATAATATTCTCTAGTTGACACTATATCTTCCTCAATTTTTCCACGGTCAGCAGCTATAAAAAGGTAGATGTTATTCACCTAATTAAACAATACTATATAAGGCTCTAACCTAATAGTCTATAAGCAAGATTGATTGTTCTCACCTCTCTACTCTAAATCCATCAATTCTAATGGAGAATTTACTGAAGCTGGATCAAAATTAGCATCGTCTTCACAGGTATCCCCTCTCGTTCTCCTCTTATGAACTTTTTTGATTCCACGGTGCTAGCCGCATTCACCACGAGGAAAGAGGATAGGGTACTGCAGAGGGTCATAATAGGCATAATAATGTTGAATCCTATGACTCCTATTTGAATGGCTATAAACTCGAATATGAGCATTTCTATCTGCCGAATGATCCTCATCCTCAGTCCATATAGCAGCAACTTGTGAGGCAGAAGGAAGGTTATACAATCGCTGGTCAAGTGCAGGGTAACAGTTAAGAACAATGTTTAGATTTTCGATGTTCAGAACATCTCTAAGGCCTTTGAAGAATCGAGCATAAGGATTATTAGAAAGGATTTGCATAAGCAGTCTTAAAATGCTTTCATGCAACTTATTAGAACTGTTAAGTCTTTTTGCTAATTCTTCATTTGTATCAAAAAAATATAACTGAATTCTGGATGGTTGATCATCCGATTGGGTCAAACCATTAAGAAAATGGTAAACCTGACCCTAAACATTAAAGGTATAAACACCCTTGGCATTTTTTGTTAGTTCAGAATCATATTTTGCAGCAAATGATGTAAATCCCAAGTTATTGTTATAAACCTAAGCGTTATTTCTAAAATGATCACTTTCTTCATCATCATCAATGAATAAGCGCTTCAAATCATAAGGCATTGGAGGAGCGACAATGCGGACCTCTCCTCCAGCACAACAAAAATTTGGAGGCTCCAAGTGGAACCTCTTCGTTCCACAATGCTCACAATCTGGAGCATCAGGCAGAACTAAAGCTTTCTCAAGAATTCTATCAATCTGAGAAAATTTTTGCTGCCTACGTCCTTGCTTCCTTCCTGCAGCTATTTTGCATAGGACATTCAGGTCTATAGGCCTAACCAGCTACAAAGATAAATAACAATGAACATCTAACACTAACTAAATCGAATCAACGCTGCGCTCCAACCTGAATTTTGTTTGCTTACACACTCAGATCTCCTATGCCTTTTGTTATGCAAGTGAGAATTGGATGAAATATCAAGAGGATCTCTTGAATTTTTTCGCTTCCTCTGATGACCAGGCTTTGTCGTACAGTTTCTCACTTCTCTTCTATGAACAGGAGAAGTGTCTGCAAATCACAAACTCAGTAAACTATCTAGCATAGCTCAGAGGCCTCTATAGATGTATGCATAAGGCTTCATGAGAGGCAGGAAAGAGCCAGACCATAAGAATACATATTTATTACGAATAGAATGATTTAGATAGCAAAGCAATCAGGAAGAAGTATGCAAACGAACACTCTACGTTCAGAGGCAGATGCTAGCATAGCATTTAGAAGCTGAGCAGGCAGAGAACTCATTTCAAAAAGAGCTTCACTATTTTGGAAGCTAAATGAAGCAGCTAATTGTTCAGGACCGATAGAATTATGGTTCAAACAAGGTGCATTAATCAAATTTTCATTACTTTCATGGTTTAGGACAAGTTCATTATCTGCTGGAAAACTTTCCAGGCTTCCACATGGTTTTTTATGTGAAGAAGAAGCACACTGGGTATCAGGAGAAGGAAGTTCAGATTATTTGACTTCCTACCAGCAAATGATTTGTTGCAGTTTCTAGTTGCAGGCCTATCAGTGAAGGAAGACTCTGCAGCTTGGAAACAAAGAACCAGGCTAAGTTTCAGCAAGGGAGGCTGTGCACTAAGCAGGTAAAAGCTAAGAAAGCTCAAATGGAAAAAAAATAGACAGTTCTAAAAGGAAATAGAGAGCAAAACGATAATCGAACCAGATATACCTTCAGGAGTAACTGCCACAAGCATAGAAGGTATTTTTTCAAAAGAAGAAGAAGCATGATAAATGTAGGGATGAGGCAGGCAGGAAGATATATACTTTAACCCCTCTCTAATAGCTATTACATTGTCATTATGAGACACCAACCCTCTACTCTCTAATACCCGAATATTCACAGAGGCCTCAGGCTTATCAGTATCACGAAAAGAAACACCAGTTTCAACAATTCCAAGCGGGACTTTCTGAACACGAGAAAGAAAGGCATTCTATCTTTTCTTCGCAGCTCTAACTTCCCTTCGCCAATGGAGAAGCTCTACCTTTTGCAGAGGAGGCATCTCTGCATATTTTTTGCGTCAAACAGCATTCCTATCCATCTGATTCCGCACTCAACGGAAAAAAAGGAAAAAGCTAAAGCATAACACTAATTTAGCAGCACGTAGGTTGCAGAGTAAAACCCATAGAACTAAGAGCTGAAATAAAAAATACAAAGCAAAAAGAAAGCACATAACAAAAGCACACGGAGAACGTAAAGCCTTAAATAGTGACACAGCAAGAAAGAAAAAAGGGAGAAAACAAAAAGGTGAATAGAGACAATAACAGATGTTATCTTGGAGGCAAATATCTTCTAAGCAATGAAACAGTAACAAACATTGCACGACCACTCCAATCCACATGGGAAAAAAAATCCCAGAAAAAAAAAAAAAAAAAAAGGCAAATGGAGTCAACATGTAAAAGTAAACCAAGCAGAGAACGTAAAAAAACATAAGGCAAACAAAAAAAAATGACAAAATCTTTAAATAAAGATAAACAAAGTAATAAAATAGTAACAAACACTATATGACCACTCATACACGGAATAAAAAATAATCCAAAAAAAAAGGCAAATGAAGTAGATATCCAAAAGCGAACCAAGTAGATCATGTAAGAAAACATAAACCAAACAAAAAAGCTGACAAAATCTTTAAATAGAGATAAGCAAAACAGCATAAACAAGAAAGCAAGAAAGGCTGACCTATATGCAGAAACCAGCTGCAAGTAGCAAGTCCAAGAGCAACAAAAGCTACAGCAAAGGATAAAATAATGTAAGAGTCAGTCACTAGACAAAAAGAGAGAGAGAGAGAGAGAGAGAGAGAGAGAGAGAGAAAACAGAGCTCAAAGATTCCCAAAGAAAGTCAAAACTATATAAAATCAGGGATAACTTTTTTATACACTGTCAGTGTATAAGTTTTCATACACTAGCAGGTTTGGATTATGCCACATAATACAAATTTAAATTTGAAATTTAAATGATGCACATTTGGCATACATCAAACCGCTAGTGTAAAAAAACACTACTGACAGTGTATAAAGTTAATCTAAAATCGATGTGACAAGAACTTGAGCAAAAATGCAACAAGCAAAAAAAAGCTAAACCAATACAATAGTAAAGCTCACCAAGCACCAACAAAACAAAACTCACGTCAAAGCAAGCAGAAAAATAGAGCAGCTCAACACAAATTTTTGGCAAGAGAATGTTGAATGGAGCAAAAAAAAAAAAAAAAGCTGGGAGCTGAGATGAGCATCCAAACAACAAAAAAGAAAGAAAAACCAGTAGCGAAACAAAGGAAAATGCAAAAAAGGCACAATTACCACTAACCATGATGACGGCATCCCTAAAATCCACAGGGCAAGAGATGGCTCACATCTAAACACCGAATAAACGAGCTGCACCAGTCTTTTCAAAAACCAGAAAGAAGGAGCGAACGTTGCTGTTTGCAGATCTTTAAACTGACGGTAGAAGCTCTTTACACCCAAAGCCCCCAGACAGCAAAGACAGTCAACATAATAACCCGTAATTCTGCATTTAAGAGCAAGGACAGAATTGTAAAATCACCCAGTAAACATTGAGCCCAACATCCACCACTTGTCATAAACCAAACAAATCAAAGTGACAGCAATGCAGGCCTGGCCCGGTCCTCTCTTCAGATTCAGATTATCAAGAGTTGGCATCTTATTTAAAAAAGAAAAAAAAAAAACACAAGAGGCCAACAATGAACAAAATGAAATTCTTCCCTCCAGCCTTAGCACGTGAGATCCTCATGACTAGACGACCATCCCTTAGCCAATAGCATTTTGCTACGTCAGCACAACCACCGCTCTTCTTAACACTCCCATTCCCTCTTTTACTATACAGGTAGAAGAAGTGTATTTTCATCAATTGTGAATCCTACCAACATCATTTCTATAGGCAGCAATGAAGTTACACTAGAAGCAAGAGCACACCACTAGAGCAGTAGAAGGCATCCTTTCCCCCTCCCCCCTCAGATCCCCTTCCCCAAAACCCCTCCTAATAATAGAATTAGAATTTTTTTTTAAAAAAAAAAAAGAATAACATTTGAATTGATCTAGTGCCAAAATTGAGTAAGTTGAGAAAAAATGAGTTTAAATTTGTATTTTATGCAATTGAAATACAAGGGGGTGGGAAAAGACAAGGAATGTAGTTGATTATGACTCTATCTGGTAATCCAATTCGCCAACTTAAATTTAATGAATTCAAATCTTAATACATTCAGATGCGTTTGATAATCAAAAATAGGACATTTAATTATGAATCAAGTGGCATTGAATTTTTTTGACAAAACTTACTCTCAAAAATAAGTGATAAACTATTCACTTATCATTTAACGTGATATACATTCAAATATGTTAGATTTAGTACTTAACAATTCAATCACTTAATAGATTCAGATTTCAAATTTTAGATTTCAGACTTGAGTTTTATCAAACACACCCAATGTCTTTTTTTCGTCCTTTTTTCCTAGGATTTAACCCTCACACTTATCCTGTATTCGTGCAAAGTGACATGGAATTCTATTGCCAAAGAAGGGAGGAAAAAGATTTTTCTTCTTTGCCCTGAGTTCATAGATTCGAAATGTAACCTATAGGAAATAGCCATATACTTTTAAGGAGGAAAAAAAAGTCTAAAACAAATTTTAAATGATAATTAATAGTGTTTGCAAATATTACAGATAAAAGGGAAAGGCCTAATTAGCTAAGTAGACTCGTCAAATTATACACTTTTGGTCACTAAACTGCCTTTTTTCTAAACCGTGCCCTCAACTCAAAAAAGTGGTACGATCATCATTCCATTTAATTTTCCCACTCGTTTGCTAAACTTGTATATACACACACACATGAGAAATAGGAGCAAAATTGGGAAACAAATTGTGGTAGAAGAAGAGCGAAAAAGCTAATTCTGTGCAAATGAGACAATAAAATTCTTTTGAAATCAACCAAATAATTCTCAAAATTAGCTGGAAAATTATACCTCCAAGAGCGAAAGTACAAAATAGCCAATATTATACTACTTTTTGTAGTGGAGTTGAGCCTGTGAAACAAAAATGAAAATTCAGTAGCCCAAACAAAGCCAAATTGGGGTATTTTAGGCTTCACAGATAAACAGATAATATTTGGTCATAGCAAAAATACGAAAAAACTATGAAGTTGCGTCAGGATACAAAAGCGCTATGATTCACAGAGGTGAAACATTGTTAAGAGAGAATTACCGTTAGTACTTCAACTTGTCATTACCCTATATTTAAACTGCCAAGTTTTTAAGCATTGGATGTGTTTGTTCGACATTTTGCATTTGTTGTATAAGATTACTTGTTTTCAGCACCATATTACTGCCATAATCAACTAGCACTATTTAGCCTGTACTCTGCGATTCTGAGCATAAATAGCAAGCATCTCTAAGCAACAACTCTGCAATTTATGTCTAATGTGAAGCTTTGCAACTGCAGCTATGATTCAGTCCATGACATCACAAATATCCAACATATAAAAAAAAAAAAAAAGTGTGTAAGAAGACTGTAATCCAATCGCAAGCTAATTCACAAAACTGTACCATAAAAAAGAAGCAAATCTATGTACAACCTTTGTTTGGAGCTATTTTTCCAACTATAGACTATTCATAAACATAGTCAAAGAACAATAAAAGATACACATCACCCCTAAAATACCGAGAGGACGATCAGGGCGTAAGATCCAATAATGCACCCCTTAAACTCCTAGCAAAAGTAGCAAGAAAATAAACCCCTCTAGACCACACAGACAAAGAAGCTAATGCAGCACCTGCTGAGGAAGCTCATGCAGCATTAGTAGCCAGCTAATGCTAGAAGTAGCCTAAGCTATTGCATCTTATCTGGGATCGCTGCTCTCCCAAAGGCACAATACGAGTGTGGAATTCAGTCCTGTCCCATTAGCCAATTGCCTTTTCTTTGGTGCTGCTTCAGATTTTTCCCTCACTTTTCTTTCCAAGTATCTTTCCCACCCCCTTTCTTAAAAAGGTATGGTTTTCATACCTGGCAATGTTGTTGCAAACAATTTCCAGAAGGAATCCATCTCAAAAGGTATAAGAAAAAAAAATTGAAATGCATGTTCAGAAAGATAGACTAAAGCAACGAGCACCAAAACTTACACAAGGATAGAACTGAAGAAAAAGCAGTACCACAACAAAAATTTTGCTCTTTCTTTGATCTTTGAAGGATGGGCTAAATTCAGAACAAAGTATACAAAGCACGAGTTAGAGATACAAACCACCAAACATCAAATTACTTCTAGAAAAGAATTTCCCTGCCAAGACTGATAATTGATCTTCTGAATAATACTATTACTAGCTATTACCATCATCAACCTTATTTTTGTGGATTAGATACTTCCTAGTGGACCGTCTCTTTACACACTGCCAGCAATAGTAGTAACCTGATTTTCGCTACTGCTGTCCAAGGCAACAACAGAAATGGGAAATGAGGATCTAATAGTAGTAACCCCATCAGCTCCGCCGAAATCTGTATGGGAAGAAAATCTATCTAGATAAAGATAGATATATATCAGGCAATATAAATGCATTTTGGTCACTAAGAGGACAGATTACTGTTGTTCTGTGATCAGGCAATGAGACCAAGGGACACTCCCGCATCTGCAAATCCGAGATGCTTACAAGACTCTTCTGTTGGAATCATTCTGGTTTCCTAGCAAAAATATTGTTCCGATTACCGCAAAGTTCCTGCAAAAGAAAAACTTGCTTCATTTGGAGAGTAAATAATCATCATAAATTTTCTGATGTTTGCATTTCTTTTCTAACCTGGAAAACTAGAGGCTTAGAAGTTATCAAAAATACATAAATAAAGGGGGGCCTTTTGGTTCCCATCAGCGACAGAAGGGTGCTAAGTGCAATTAACCCTTGTTTCAAATTCTCAATTGCTGTTGGCTTTTTCGTGATGAAGAAAGAAATCATAGGCTAAGAACAAAGAGGGGCAACCACCCTTAAGAAATCCCATCTCTTTGGTGCCTCAATTAGTTTGAGTTAAATTGACAAGTGCAACTAACATTTCAAGGGTTACCATAATTCCAGAGCAATATTTATCTTCCAGAGCAACTTTGGACAGAAAAAGTCACAACAAGCTTCTTTCTCACACAAAACACACACATACACGCGTGTAGCAAGACAAGGCTCAGATGTAGAGCAGCAACATCAGGGAAAGAGGGAGGAGAACCGCCATGGCTGCAAACCCTGTTGCATATGGGGAAAAAGCCATATCATCAGGGTTGCCACGCCAAGATACGGTCCCATTAGCACAGTTCCTGATCAGCTCAAGAGGAGATGACCATCACAGCCAATATTTACAGAGGAAAAGATGACGGACGTATGCTGATGCTGAGAGAACTACCAAAAATGTACTAGGGCATTTGTCATGCTTTTCATTTTTATTTTTTTCTTTTTGGGTTTTGCTTGATAAGGGCTGTTATTTTTTCTTCAAATTAGCCTTGATCATTGGGAAATAGCAGAGAGAGGGGCAACCACCCTTCAAAACTCCCCAAAACTCTCTCAGCACCCTCATTTCTTTTCATTCTTTGAGTTGGAAGAGGAATTCTCATAGAACTCTCTGATCAAGAAAGATTAACGAAATAAAGTTCGTTACTGAAGGTCGTGTATCCGAGCCCACTTTGGATAGCCGAGAAGACGAGAACAAGGCCTTAGGAGAAGAGAAGATAGTGCATATGATGCGAGACAACTTACTTTTGCTTTTCTTTACAAGTTTTTGTGTGAAGATGGATTGCTTTTGTGGACCATGTTGAAACTAATTGAATTACCTAAACATCAGCATTAGAAAACTAGACATTATAAAGGCCACATTTTAGCATAGATATCCCTAATTATTGTCTAGCATTGTAGAAATAGTCTAGCACGGTGGAAAACTAGAAATTATGAAGTCACCAATTTCGCATAGATAGCCCTAATAATTGTGAAGAAAACATGGCCAGGTTGAAAGAAATGTTTGAGATCGTGTATGTTTAAAAAGATAGCCTCTGACTCGGACCTCTTGGAAATCCAAAATCCTAAGTTGGAAAATTGAAATTGTTTATCAAACAGTGAGAACAATTACACAAAAGAGGAATGAAGATGAGAGAAAAAGGAAACATTACTACTCAATCACCTATTTAGTCACACAATAATAGGAGGTGGGAGTTTAGGAGGATTAAACTCATAATCAATCCATGGAAATGCAAAATATACCAAAACTCAAAAGACCCATATATTTCATGATGATGGAATTACCACTATGTGCCCTCCTAAACTCTTCCAACCCCTCCAAGACAAAAGGGTATAAAAGGACATAACAGGACGCACTCTGTAGCCCACAGAAGCCATTATAAGTAGGCATTGAAGCAGAGAGAAAGCAAACCTCAGAATCTCATTAGTCTAAGAATCAGGCTCAAACTTAGAGAGGCATGGAACTTGTCGAGGGTGGTTACCCCTCTCTGTAAATCAGCCAATGATTTCAACCAAAAATGAAAAGAAAAAAAAAAAAACCACCCTTCAAATTCAAACATACAGACAGTGTACACACATATGTATTTATATATGTATATATAGATGGATAGATGCATACAGATTAATGGTATCATGGTTTCATTCCCTTTCATTCTCTTTCCCAACTGCTTTTCTGAGGCTGTGATGATTTGTTTTTTTGTTTTTAACCAATGCGAAAGTTCGTAGAGATCAAGATTCTGAGCTTTTCCGTAGCTTGGCTTGGTGAACTCTGGAGGGTCTGTGAGGGACATGCAGAGGGCTCAAAAGGAAAGTTGGGTATCTTCGATTCATTTTCCTTTTGGGTTCTTTATCAGATTTCTCTCATACGGCAACTGCTGTTTGCAGCCATGGCGGTTTTAGCCTCTCTTGATGTCACACTCCAACCTGAGCCTCCACTTTTCACTCTTCAAGCTTCATTAATGAACCCACAAAGCTAAAGAATTTTTCTTTTTTTTCTTTTTTCTTTTTGCCGATTTTTCAGCTATATTCTGGATCTGTAGCTGGGAATCTTCTTTTTGAAACAAAAGCAAGCAAGCATGCAAGGAAAAATTGCTTCTTTTTTTGTTTGTTTTTTTTCTTTTTCCACTTTCTTTCTTTTGGTTAGAAAATATTTTAACGGAGTATATGTTCTTTTACGATTTAGTTTAGAATACTTTGGGCAGAACGGAGTATATGTAAATCATTTCTACATCCTGAACTTTACAACAATCACTACAGAAATCGTCAATCTGATTGTATCAAGATTGTACAAGTAAACTGTTTCCACATCTTGGACTGAATAATGATCACAACAATTCTCTCCTGTCTTCAGTTCAGCATTTATCTGCGATACAAAATGAGGCTACTACATACTCTCAGAGTGACACAATAAATTCAGCTATCAGATTCACCATCTGAGCATCATATGGTGAATAAGTTGCACCTTCAATTAGATGGATTTCAGTTCGTCCTGCAGCAGTTTTCAACTTATTCTCCAGTTGTTTAACACTTGTGAAACCATCTTGTGTACCCACTACAAAAAGTTTTGGTTTTGAGGATTGTAATATAAATTTGTTGTGTCTTCCAAATAGAATTGAAGCAGTTAATGTGACGACCACTCTCCCAGGGCTATCGGGGTGCTCATCTCTGTGACTCAACTCACTCAACAATCATATAACTTATTAACTAAAACTCCGAACACAATATAAAAGGAATAATATCTTACAATTCCATAACTTCAAATTACAAACTCAGAGTACATTAACCCTCCATCAATACATTCAAGTTTCATATTACAAAAGCTTTCAATAACCATAATTCAAAGCTCTCAAAATATTCAACATAAGCAAACCCAATTCTATGGGTTGGCTTCTCCACTTAGGTACATTTCCGCTAAGAAAACAAATAGAAAGGGTTGAAATTTAAAAGCTCGTGAGTTTCAAAACATGCAAGACACTTAGCACATAGGTACAATTCACTTCAAACTTGAATTTAACAATAAACATATAAGAAAAGCTTTTAACATTCAAAGAAGGATCTGAGGCTCTGTTCCAAAACTTATCCACAACTGGTTGACACTCAGGTCAACTTTCACTAATCCATGTAGACCATCACTTATCCCTTACTCAAAACCCCATCGGACCGACTCCAAACATCTTAACACTTTATAACACTTTATAACACTTCACTTTTTCTTTTTGGGACAAGTCCAAATGCCAAGTTCAGGTGCACTTCACTTCACTTTGGAACCCTATGGTTCATTTCTATTCGGCCAGCCTCGGCTCAATCGAAAGTCTCACCGATAGGTCTCAGGAATTCCCGACATTTCACAAATATACATAAGTCATTACACTACACTTTTACAATCAATCATTTCAAAACACTTTTCACAATTATTTTCACTCAAATGGGGTAGGTGCGATAAAGTACACACCACCCCATTGGAGGGTTTAAAACCATGTTTTCACATCACATTCACTTCATTAAACACATTTACAATCATTTGCACATAAACACGTAACAAGCATGGAAACTCACCGAAATAGTAGGGTTCAGCTTCCACGTAGGGTTCAAATTTAGTTCCTTGCACACTCCCTAAAACAATTTAAAAACAATGGTTGAGATTCACTCCTTCACTCATTAACTAAAACATTTCACTTTCACTTCTTAATTTCAATCGATATTTTTTCCCAAAATTCCCTCAAGGAAAAGCTTTCATTTCACATGACACAACGTTTCAAATGAATCTTTTGAAAATCACTATATCATTTCAAATATGACACGTCACCGATGTACTCACTAAGCACTATTTTCACATTTTCTTTAATAAGACACTTAAGTGAGGTTTATCACATTAAAATCATTTTTATCACAAAACTCAACACTTACTTTTTATCAATACTTTAACATAACTTTAAAACACTTCAAATCATATCTTTATTTTCAAAATTCATTAAATTTAGCCACAATACTTTAAAACCCTCAAACGACATTTTTCACTCAAGATTCATGAGAAATTTCACTTTTCATCATTTAAAACTCATACACTCATAATTGAACATAAAATGCATTCTCTTAGACAGGGATTCATTAAGAACAATCACAAAATCTTGAAATCAAACATGGAAATTACCAAGCGTGGGTTTGGCCGTCACATACATTTTTCTATCACAATTTCCAACAACAAAACCCTACTTTCTAACCATATCATGTCAAATTTCACAAATATCATACAAATCCCAATCAGGTCCTCAAGTCCGCTACCTAGAGGCCACCTCAAGTTTGCTACCTAGGTTGGGAATTCAAGAGCCCAACTTCATCTTTTCAGATGTAAACTTTTCTACCGATCTAAAATATAGATCTATGATATTTAATACTAATAAGGCTATATCTAAGAGTTTTGAAACTTATACCTCCGGATCTATCAAGATCCAACAAGATCATGAATGATCTTGTGAGTTCCTCTTCTCAAAAATGCTTCCAAGCCTAGCAAACCCCACAAGTTTCGATCTTGGCCCTTGATCCACTAGATTTGTTGATGTTTTCCCGCAAAATTTCCAAGATCAAGTTCAAAGTTCACCACAAGCTTTCTTTCTCTCCTATTTCTTTCTTCCAAAATTCGGATGGCACCCCTCTTTCTCTCTCCTTCAATCGGCTACCAAGGAGGAAGAAACACAACCCAAAATCCTTCACCAAGTTCCAACACTTCAAGTGGCTAGATGAAGAAGAAGATGGATGATCAAACCACAAGCTTTTCCTCTCTTTTCTTCCTCAAAAAAATCGGACCACTCCTCTCTTTCTCCCCTCTCTCACAGCTGCCAAGATGGAGAAGATGATAGTCTTCAATGGTGATCAAAGCTTCAAGAAGGAATGATGGAAGAAATGGAAGAAACAAGCAAAATCTCTCTCTTTTCTCCCTCTTGTTCTCTCGGCACTCTCTCTCTCTATCTCTCAAGGTTGCAGCTGAAAAGTGAGGCTCTAAGGATGCAAGAAGTCAAGGCTTCAAGAGACAAAAAAGTGCAGTTTTCCTTATTTTAAGGAAAAGTGCTTTTTGGGCACTTTATGTCGCGTCACACGCGACAGTCTAATTTACACTGTTTTATTCCATTCCAACACTGTCCAATCTTATTAATATTTCCATAATATCACTACATATGTTCGATTTTAATTCAACGTCACTAATCACACTCTGGTAGAAAATTAAACACTTAATTCGGCCAAAACCGCACACCGGAAAATAATTCGTATAAAATTCTCTAAATTGAAAAATATTCACTTTAAACATATATTCACTCATTTTTCAATAAATAATCACAATATAAACAAATTTAGGCATTTTTAAAATAATTCTGAATTTTGAGGCCCTCACAGTTAAACCGAAAGGGTATGCCAAGCTCACAAAACCAATGACTTCCTTTATTTGATCTACTGCAGAGCCAGCAATTGGAGCACCTGTGTCCAGAGTGAAAAGACGAAAACATGACAAGTGAACCAGACATCTATAGAGAGTATTAACCATGAAGGAAAATTTATAACAAGCTCCTTAAGGTTATTCTTGAATACAGTGAGTAGGAAATATAAGAATAGCCATGCTGTTGCCACTCTAAGACGTGGAAGGCTGAAATTGAATGCATGCTCATCCGTCCTTTTGCCATCCCAAAAGTGAGAAAAAATGGGGAGGAATTGCAAATGCAAAATGGGGAGGAGCTGTAAATGCAACTTCTTGTTCTTCCGAGTCTAACATAGTAAAAGGGCTTCTTTATTCCAGCAATGCTTAAAAATCTTTCCTTCTTTTTTCCTTTTTTTCCGGCAATTAATAAAAATAGAATAAAATGATTTCTCATCCCTCCATTTGTTTTTTCTCCTCTTTCTCCCTCCCTGATTCAAAAATTTCCAGCTTTTAGTTTATCTGATAAAGTCCCTGGGGTATCACAAGAAAAAGAAACTTAGTTCAGTCATTTAAATGTTGAAAAACAACAATTCAGTCTCAGAAGAAAAAAAAAAATTGACAAGAATAGAAAAGAACACCAACCAAACATCGTATCAAATGAAAATTTGCACACAACAAACATGCTAGCATAATATGCACCAAATCTGGAAGTCAGCATTAGAAACTCCATGGACTTCTCATATAGTAATCTTATTTATAATCTGCAGAAGTTGTAGCACACAGGAGTTAGTCTTTTTAACATTCCCATCTATTTTGTTCGGTTTGATAATCTACCACCTACATGGTTCCTGGAAAAACCAGCCATGGCAAACAAATTATGCATGTTGGAAAGGACTGAAAATGCTGAGTCCAATGAAGAGATTTCCGCCAGAAGACATACCAATAAAATGCACCAAAAATTTGTCAAGAATTTTATTTGGTAAAAAGAAAAAAAAAATTCCCACCCTGACGGAATTCCCATCTTTCTCCATTGCCTCATTCCTAGCCTCCCGGAGCAGACACAGCTTTTGGAGTCAGAATCTTTCTATTTGGGTTTAGAATCTTTCGTTAAAGCAAAAATTAATGGAAACTGTGTCGTTTTCTTCTTCCTGATATAAAGAAGCTGAAAGATCAAAAATGTTGAAAATCATCCCGCCGGTCTGATTCTGATCAGAAGGGTTCAGTTTTCGGAGAATGGCAGTGGGCTTAGCTTCTATTGCCACTAACGAGGGCACGGAGATGGCCGTGGCCCGAGCTTCACGGCACATACAGCTGTCGCATCAACATCACAGAGAAAACATCCTTCATCGGACGCTCTTCTTCAACACTTCCGCTGCCCAAATATCAAAATCCTTGACAGGTGGAAATTACGAAAGAAACTTTACATTGAAAAAGAAGGAAATTTTTTTTCCTTTTTTTTTTCTGGTCTTTCCTTCTATTTGTGCAATTTGGTACCCACTGGTGTATAAATTTCAAGCAATTTCGTTTAATTTTTGTTGCAAAATTGGCACTGCAGAAGAATTTTACGGTTTCGAGAAGGATTCTCAGGGTGTTACTGTGTTCACATGGGAGGATTTGAAGGCATTCACTGACAACTTAAATGAGGAAAACAGGATTGGGCCGACTCAATTTGGAGATGTTTATCGTGGAAAGATTTGGATTGGTGGAATGCCTCGAAATGTAGTTGTGAAGATTTGGAATGAGAAAGCAATTTATTTAGGGGATTTACGCGTGCCTCACATCTATGTTAATGTATGTATCTCCAGTTAATTGATTCAGTCCTATATGCCAGTTATTTCTGTAATTCTGTCTCTTTCTTTTTTTCTTTTTTTTTTTCCCAGTTCAATTGTGACCTTTTTTGGGCTTATAATATCTTGTGATTTTCTTTTGCAGGAAGAGGTACTGTTTCTGAAGCATGAAACTACAGCTTCTCAGCCATGTTTGCCTAATGTGATTGGTAAATGTTGCGCGCGAAAGATGGAGGGCATTGTATATGATATTGATCCACTCAATACATTGCATAACATGATAACTAAAGGTAATCTATTATCAGCACTTGCACTTTTTTGGAGAGTCACAGAGATGGCCTGACAAATGGTTTTGACTGGAAAAAAAAAGGTCCTCGTGTTTTTTGAGTTTTTGCTGTTTGTTATACCAACTAAGATTATATTGTATTTTGGAAAATATCATTTCCGTTGCTGCATATCATTTTGTGTTCTATGATATAATTATGTGTATCTGTTCTTTTTTTTCAGATGATTTCAGTTGGGTTCAGAGGATCAAGGTTGCTCTTAGATTTGCGCTCCTCCTTGAATTTTTGCATGGTCAAGAAAATCCTTATGTGGTGCTTAATTTGGATCCATGTCATATTATGCTTGATCATGTGAGTAGATTGCTGTATAAAACTCTTAAAAATGAAGCTTTGTTGTTAGATTGCGCATGCGTGTTGTCATTGTGATTTTGACTGAGTCTGTCTTTCCCCCCTTTTCAACCAGATGTATAATCCTTTACTCTTTGAGTTTGGATTGCTAAGTGGTGGGGTCATTGGTGAATTGAGCTTCATAAAGAAACTATGTATGCCGCCTCCAGCTTATGTTGATCCAGATCACTTTCTTGGTATGTAGCTCTATCTGATTGAAGAAGAGGAGAAAAATACAGAAATATTGATTTTAACTTCAGATTTAAATCTTTAGAAAGAAAAATGCACTTTTTATTGGCTATAAATTCCTTTTCTGGAGAAGTATCTGGACTTTCTTAAAAAAGCAATACATTGTTCAGACAGACTCTGAAAAAATTCCTAACCTTGGCTAGAATTTGCTCTTACTATGGATTATTAAAGTTGTGCTTGCAATACCATTAAAATGTGATTTCTTGGGGGAACAGCTTGTGAAGTAAATTTGTTAGATTCAGTTTCCGGGGATTAGCAAAATTACCTAAGTGCCTGTGCCCTTCATAAAGGAAAACTTAGAGAAGACCAGAAACCCATAAACTTTATTCCTTCAGTAAGATCCCTGAGCAGGCACTTGTGAACGTGATCTCTAAAAATGACTTGTTCCTACTGCAATAGTTATCAAGAGAAAGGCCCAAAAAAACTTTTCAGCTACCCTGTAATCTTCAGTAATTGCATCAGTTGTAGTGCTTACATCTTGAAATCTCATCTTTTGTTGGTATTTTTTTGACAAACATGTTACATTATGCTAATACATGGTTATTTTGCCATGAAGGACGTCCCTTGAGTCCAAGTCGTGATGTCTACATATATGGTGTTATACTTGCTGGGATGATAGCCAAAAAAGTTGTTGAGAAAAGAGATTTAAGCAAACGCCTTCCCCCTTTAGATGATTGGGCCAAAATGGAGTACCGCTCAAACTCTTCACTAGTCCACAGAAGCCTGGAGTTAGAATGGGGTTATTATGCTTCAGATGGTATTTCCTTAACTGAAATGGCTATGTGCTGCATGAAATCTTCTTCAGTGGATCGTCCAAGTATGGCTGAAGTAGTAAACTCTTTGAAGCAATTACAGGTGGTTGAATGTCATTTGCAGCTATAAAGCATTTAGAAGTTGCAAGTATATTCCCCTTGGACCGCTTGGAAAGAACTGCATTCCCTTTTCATGAATCTCCTTTTGTGATAGGCATCTGCTCTTGTATTTAAGGCATGTGCATTCACTGTGGAAATGATGCCAATTATGAAGACTTTGGGATGGTACTGTCTTTTGTGTTTTTTTTTTTTTTTTTTGGTTGCATTATTAGTGACCTGTGCTGTTGACTTACACATTGCAGATGGTGAAAGAATTTAGTGTTTGCAAATATTCTTCTGCTATTTGATTTTCTTGCCTATTGTTTTTGTTGTGTAGTCAACTGGATAAAATGAATAGATATTAGGGTATTTATGCAATTTTCAAATTGAAGCACCATCTTGATGGTCATCTTTACCCTTCTAACTGTTCTGACTATTGTATGGACTGGTATGATTTAGAGTCTATGTTTTAAGCTATAATACTTGGGATAGGATCATTTTTACAAGAAAATCCCAATGCCAGTGGAGGAGCAGGAGGTCCCCGAAACTTGTTTCCAAATTCGAAGCTGAATATAATATGGCTTCTGTTCGAAATATTCCTTTCATTCCTTTAGTTCTTGTTTTTGCTTTTGTGGGGGTGCCCTCCTCTAGCAGTGATGCTCCTGCTAAAAGACACTACAGCATGCCTTTATAATTTTGTCTCCACCATTCTCATCCCCACCGCAAGGGAGACTATTCTCAGTTTCTCTATGAAAGCTGCATATGTATAGCCTATGGGTAAAGTCTCTGCAATGGAAGGCCGAATGCTGCCTTTTCATTTTCTACAACTTTGTCCATCTGGGTAATTGCTAAATGCGTGAAAGTTAACTAAAGCAGCATAGCTTCCTCCGCTGTGATCATTTTCTCCACCATTATAGTCAGCCACAGCATCTGAAAGAAGCATAAAAGGGAAAGCATCCATATAACAAGAGCGCAAAAGCATCTAAACAATACTACTATTTTCATTTTGGATAAAAATATTTCTTTAAATATTATTTTACTTACATCGTAATCACGTTTTTCAACTATCTTTTTATATTTTCAACTTTTTTTTTATCTTATGTTATGTCATAAAAGATGCTACAGTAACCGTTCTAATAAAATAATACTCTATTCAAACACACTATTTGTTCTTTGATCATTCTTCTCAGTCTTCCGGACAGTATACGAATTTTATTTTCATTTGTATTTTCAACCCTGCTCAAAATGGTTTCCATTCATTTTTCACACTATGACTAGCAACATTCAGTATACCGTTCGAATGTTGATGGATTGGCAAGAAATATATCCTTGACTCATGCTCAAAAATTGAAGCATTGCATGTATACTTTGTATAGAAATCAAAAGCATATAGGTGAAGTATTGTGTATACTTTGCATAGAAATCAAAAGCATATAGGAGACCATATAGTGCGTTTTAGATTAAGGGTTAAATATTAAAAAATAATCATTCTACCACCTAATTTTCCTAAATCGTGCGGACCTCTACATATTTAAATTGTATCCTTTTATTACCTCCATCTTTTAAATTATTTCAATCAAATCAAATATATTGTAATAGCAGTATGCAATTTCAAAAATGGCATTAAAAAAATTAAATTTTGCAATATGCCAATATTATCTGTAGTAATCCTTCTAAATTTCTTCTTTCCCACTAATCATCTCCCAAGCTCAGCTTTCTGCTTTGGCAAAAACCGCTTAAAAATGTATAAGCTACCCATCTGATTAAGCTACAAGGCCAAAAGTTGACAGTTCGTCCTCAATCAATCATCTGCCTCAGTGAGCTCCTACAATTGAATCATCTGCCATCTCCTTGATTTTGCAAGAAGTGTATTTTCATCAATTACGATCCTCCCAACATCATTTCTGCCGGCAGCAATGAAGTCACACCAGGAGCAAGAGCAGCACACCATAGGAGCAGCAGGAGGCATCCTTCCCTAGAGGTGCAAACGAATCGAGTTAATCCCGAATAGTGCCATACTCGAGTTCGAATTCGACTTGATATAACACTGTTCGAAATCGAGCTCGACTCGATCGAGTTTGAAATTCTACAGATTGAATTCGATTCGTTAGGTTTTCTGAGATGCTCGATTCCAACTCGTTTAGACATGAATTTAATTGAATTCGAATTCGATATTAATATATATATATATATATATACACACACACACACACACACACACACACTCACACACATTAATATATAAAATACATACCACTCGATAAGACTCAACAAGTTATCAAACTTAACAAATAAGGATTGATACTCGACTCGTTTGTATATACGAGCTGCTCAAGATCGACTCGAACTCGATCAACCCCGAGTCGAGTCGATTGTTTGACCAATCAGCTCGCGAATTGCTAGGCAGTTGTTCAATTCGTTTGCACCTCTATCCTTCCCCCCTCAGATCCCTTTCCCCAAGGCCCCTTCTAATAATAGAATTAGAATTTAAAAAAAAAAAGAAAAAAGAAAAAAGAATAACACTTGAATTGATCTGGTGCCAGAATTGAGTAAGTTGAGAAAAAATGAGTTTAAATTTGTATTTTATGAAATTGAAATATAGAGGGGGATGGGAGGGGGGTGGGAAGAGACAGGGAATGTAGTTGATTAGGGCTTTGTTTGATAATCCAATTCGTCATTTGATTTTAATGAATTCAAATCTTAATACATTACTATCAAATCGCCACTTAATTTTAATGAATTCAAATCTTAATACATTCAGATGCGTTTGATAATCAAGAATAGAACATTTGAATGAATCAAGTGGCATTGAATTTTTTGACAAAATTTGGTCTAAAAAATAAGTGATAAACTATTCACTTATCACTTAATGTGATATACATGCAAATGTATTAAATTTAATACTTAGCAATTCAATCACTTAATCAATTCAAATTTCAAATTTTAAATTTTAGACTTCTATTTTATCAAACGCACCCAATATCTTTTTTCGTCCTTTTTTCCCTGGGATTTAAGCCTTACACTAATTCCGTATTCGTGCAAAGTGACATGGAATTCTATTGCCAAAGAAGGAAGGAAAAAGATTTGTCTTCTTTTCCCTAAGTTCATAGATCCGAAATGTAACCTATAGGAAATAGCCAAATACTTTTAAGGAGGAAAAAAAAAGTCTAAAACAAATTTTAAATGGTAATTAATAGTGTTTGCAAATATTACAGATAAAAGGGAAAAGCCTAATTAGCTAAGTAGACTCGTCAAATTATACACTTTTGGTCACTAAACTGCTTTTTTTCTAAACCGTGCACTCAACTCATAAAAGTGCTACGATCATCATTCCATTCAATTTCCCCACTAGTTTGTTAAACTTATATATACACACACACACATGAGAAATAGGAGCAAAATTGGGAAACAAATTGTGGTAGAAGAAGAAAGAAAAGGCAAGGTCTGTGCAAATGAGATAATAAAATTCTTTTGAAATGAACCAAATAATTCTTAAATTAACTGGGAAATTATACCTCTAACAGCGAAAGTAGACAAAATAGGCAATATTATACCACTTTTTTAGTGGAGTGGAGCCATTGAGACAAAAATGAAAATGCAGTAGCCCAAACAAAGCCAAATTGGGATATTTTAAGCTTCACAGATAAACAGATAATTAATATTTGGTCATAGCAAAAATAGGAAAAAACTATGAAGTTGCTTCATGATACAAAAGCTATGATTCACAGAGGTGAAACAGTTTTAGAAAGAATTACCATTAGTGCTTCAACTTGCGTCATTACCCTATATTTAAACTGCCAAGTTTTTAAACACTGGATTTGTTTGTTCTACATTTTGCATTTTTTGTTGTATAAGATTACTTGTTTTCAGCACCATATTACTGCCATAATCAACTAACACTATTCAGCCTGTACTCTGTGATTCTGAGCATAAATAGCAAGCATCTCTAAGCAACAACTCTGCAATCTATGTCCAATGTGACGCTTTGCAACTGAAGCTGTGATTCAGTCCATGACATCACAAATATCCAACATCTAAGGAAATCTATGCACCCAAAAAAAAAAAAAGAAAAGAGTGGTGTGAGAGGACTGTAATCCAATCACAAGCTAATTCACAAACCTGTACCATAAAAAAGAAGCAAATCTAAGTACAACCTTTGCTTGGAGCTACTTTTCCAACTACAGACTATTCATAAACATGGTCAAAGAACATTAATAGATACATAACACCCCTAAAACGCCGAGAGGATGATGAGGGCATAAGATCCAATAATGCACCCCCCTTAAACTCCTAACAAAAGTAGCAGGAAAAAAACCCCTTTAGACCACACAGATAAAGAGGCTAATGGAGCACCTGCTGAAGTAGCCTAAGGTGTTGCATCTTATTTGGGATCGCTGCTCTCCAAAAGGCACAATACGAGTGTGGAATTCAGTCCTGTCCCATTAACCAATTGCCTTTTTCTTTGTGCTGCTTCAGATTTTTCCCTCACTTTTCTTTCCAGGTATCCTTCCCACACCCTTTCTTAACAAGATGGTTTTCATACCTGGCAATGTTGTTGCAAACCATGTCCACAAGGAATCCATCTCAAAAGGTACTAAAAAAAAATTGAAATGCATGTTCGGAAAGATAGACTAAAGTGACGAGCACCAAAACTTACACAAGGATAGAACTGAAGAAAAAGCAGTACCACGACAAAAAATTTTTGCTCTTTCTTTGGTCTTTCAGTTAAAGATGGACTAAATTCAGAACAGAGTTGAGATACAAAGCATACGAGTTACCAAATACAACACTGGCAAAACTGACAATCCAATATCCTATGAACCACCAACCATCAAAGTACTTCTAGAAAAGAATTTCCCTGCCAAGACTGATAATTGATCTTCTGAATGATACTAGCTATTACCATCATAAAGCCATCCTTTTACACATTGCCGGCAATAGTAGTAGCCTGATTTTCGCTACTGCAGTCCAGGGCAACAACAGAAATAGGAAATGAGGATCTAACTGAGGTTCACCCAACTCAGGTTGATAAACAGCTAGTAGGTAACCCCATCAGCTCCACTGAAATCTGTATGAGAACAAAATCTATCTAGATAAAGATAGATATATATTAGGCAAGATAAATGCATTGTGGTCACTACGAGGACAGATTAGTGTTGCTCTGTGATCAGGATATGAGACCAAGAGATGCTCCCGCATCTGCAAATCTGAGATGCTTACCAGACTCTTCTGTTGGAATCATCCCGGTTTCCTAGCCAAAACACGGTTCCGATCACCTCAAAGTTCTGCAAAAGGAAAACTTGCTCCATTGGGAGAGTAAATAATCATCATAAATTTTCTGATGTTCTCATTTTTTTTCTAAACTGGAATACCAGAGGCTTAGAAGTTATCTAGAATATATGAATAAAGAGGGGCCTTTTGGTTCCCATCAGTGACAAAAGGGTGCTAAGTGCAATTAACCCTTGTTCCAAATTCCCAATTGCTGTTGGCTTTTTCGTGATGAAGAAAGAAATCATAGGCTAAGAACAAAGAGAGGCAACCACACTTAAGAAATCCCATCTCTTTGGTGCCTCAATTTTTTGAGTTAAATTGACAAGTCCAACAAATATTTCAAGGGTTACCATAATTCCAGAGCAATATTTGTCTTACCAGAACAACTTTGAACAGAAAAAGTCACAACAAACTTCTTTCTCACACAAAACACACACATACACGTATGTAGCAAGACAAGGCTCAGATGTAGAGCAGCAATATCAGGCAAACAGGGAGGAGAACCGCCATGGCTGCAAACCCTCTTGCATATGGGGAAAAAGCCATATCATCAGGGTTGCCACGCCAAGATACGGTCCCATTAGCACCGTTCCTGATCTGCAGCTCAAGATGAGATGTACCATCACCGCCAATATTAACAGGGAAAAGATGACAGACGTATGCTGATGCTGAGAGAACTACCACTAATGTACCAGGGCATTTGTCATGCCTTTCCTTTTTATTTTTTTATTTTTGGGTTATGCTTGATAAGGGCTGTAATTTTTTCTTCAAATTAGCCTCGAAATCATTGGGAAATAGCAGAGAGAGGGGCAACCACCCTTCAAAACTCCCCAAAACTCTCTCTGCACCCTCATTTCTTTTCATTCTTTGAGTTGGAAGAGGAATTCTCATAGCACTCTCTAATCAAGAAAGCTTAACGAAATAAAGTTCGTTACTGGAGGTCGTGTATTCCGAGCCCACTTTGGGTAGTAATTCATTATTTTCACATACGAGATTGGAATACAGCACCATACTTGCACCTTCCACTCACAAATACTCCTATAAAATAACCAATACAAGAAGTAGAAATGCATATACCGACCTCTATAATAGCATAGACAAGGCTCAGAACTTGCATTTCGTCAAGCATTGATGATATGTTGTAAATTGTGACACCACCATGGCTGCAAAACCGAAAGCTAATCCGGTTGCCCCGCCAAGATATGGTCGGTTATACCGTTATACCATCAATGTCCTGTTCATTTCCTCGAAAGACATATTACTACGATAGCATCGTCATTGCCTTTTTTATCTCTCATTTTCTTTGCTCATTTCATTGTTGAGTTACCACCACCACCACCACCAACAACAACAACAACTACCACTACTACTACTACTACGAAATCATCATCATCATCATCATCAACACAAAACCACACTAGCTCAGGACATTTGCACGAATAAGCGCTTGCTTGAACAAGAAACACAAAGGGCTGTTTAGTTATGCAACCAAGAAATCATAGACTAAAAAACAGAGAGGGGCAACCACCCTTAGTTTAAGAAAATCCCAATCTCTCTGATTGTCTCATTCTTTCACCAAAAGGGAAGCAGTGACCAATTTGGCCTCAGAAGAAAATGGCTCAGATCTTTCATCAGAGCAAAAAAAGGGAGAGAAACACCGCCATGGCTGCAAAAAAACCCAATTGCATGCAAAAGGGAGAAAGAGAAGAATCCCCCATTTTCATGCCATCAGGGTTGCCCCGCCAAGATACGGGTCGGTCCACCTCAAATTGCCCTGTAAAAGAAAAACTTGCTCCGATTCTGAGAATAAAAAATTCATCATCACAGCCTTTTCTTGATGTTATCGTTTCTTTTCTTTGCCAAACTCCAAACTACAAGCCCTTGGGAAGTTTTGCCGGGAATATGAACGCGAGAGCCCGTTTGGTTCGATTCAGTTGAAAAGGGGGGTGGTACGTGTAATTAACCCTTTTCTAAAACTGCGAAGGGCTGTTGGTTTTGCTGTAACGTGATGCAGAAAGAAATCACAGAGCTGGGACGCAGAGAGGGGCAACCACCCTTGAAGAAATCCCATCTCTCTGATGGGCCTCATCCCATTCTCGGAGCTCCAACTTTTCACTTTTCAGTCTTTCCTTTGCCAGTGCTTTTTATATATAGTATTTGTATATCCGCTTGGGGGGGCGATTATGTTAATGGGCTCTGGAAACGGTTTGGATCGGATCACAGGTTCCGGATTATTCATTGGATTATGGGTCCGACATTGATCTAGTCACTGTTGCCCGGTTTACTGAGCTTTACTCAGGTTGTACTTTGTCTAGTGGTGCAGCCCACTTCAGTTACTAGACTGGAATATGCATTTGCTATTCAGGGATCAAAATGGGAGGAAAAAGAAAAACTAGGGCAACCCTTCTCATCCTAAATCACACCCCATTTTCTTTCTCCACACTCCCAGAAATCATTTTCAAGTTCTAGGAAGCTGTGGTGGCTGAATATGGCACCAAGAAACCAACCAAACAAGAACTGGAATATACAGGGATTGCTAAAACTCTGAAGTTTCTATAAAACGAGTCAGTTATGTTCGTTAACATAAACTTTTTCAATATATCTATTTAACTACATGACAAGAATGACACTAATTTATTGTTGCACCCATGATCTGTCAGTTTGAATTTTCATAGTGTGTGAGGGGGATTAAAAGCAAGGGGAGTGGAATAAATTGCAATTTTATCACCCTGAGGTTTGTGTAATTCATTGCTTCCTCCAATAATTAAATTGTATGTCTAATTACAGTCTTAAAGAAGTGGACTCTGGGCAAGGCCCTACTAAAAATACAGGGCAAAGGAAGAGCAGCAGCAATGGACTTGAGCCACAAACAAATCCTATTTCTCATGTTGATCTCCTACTGAAGGACATAAATGTCAGCTTTGATAGCTGATGACTTCCCTTGTATGGGAAGAATTGGAGTCGAGATGGCAGCAGCCAGCTCTTCCTGGTAATACAATGGCAATATAGAAGCATCAGAGCACCAAGGTTGATGAACACTCAGTGTGCAAATAAACACAAGCTGAACAGAGCCTCATGTTGCATGTAATATTGAAGAGTAGTAGTAGTTGCCAAAGCCAAAGAGAGGGGCAGCCTCGCATCCAAGGTCACTTCAGTATCGTCCAGTATCATCCCAAGATCCATTGATTATAAGCTTGCCTATCCAAACAAAGTGGACAAATGGAAATAGGATATGATTCCCTACGATGTCAGAAATCAGAAACTTGGTAACTCCAGGAAGTTGGTTGTGGAAAGTCATGAGCAACTATGATTCCATCATGCTCACCGAACATACATGTGAATTTAGAATAAGAGACGCTCCCTTCAGCAAAGAACACAAAAGGAAGAAAACAACTAGTCTTCCGTTGGTGGTCGCATTGAACACATACATGCAGAGACTAAGACTGATCTGATTCTAGATAATTTACGTAGCGGTGAATAGCAAGAGTGATCAGAAGAATGTGGTGCAGCAACAGAAGTCCCACATATTTTCATTAGAAATTTCAATAAGAATGCAGTTTTAAAAAGCATAATTCTACACACACTTAACACAGTTATCAAATAACTGCAATAGCACCAGTAAGTAACCAAAAGGAAAAACTGAAACCAAAAAAAAAAAAAGACCTAACTACTAAATGCAGCCTTCAAATATCAACACATCTGTGAAACTCAAAAACAAACCAAAATCACCACTTGAAGCAAGTATCAACCCAGGGAATAAGAAAGCAAATTCAAGTATTCAACCAATCAATACTTTATTTTATAAAGCAGAAAAAAGAAAACCGAAACAGAAATACATAAGCTACAATTGAAGTATTTAGAATAGCAGAAACAAGAAAACTCTTTAACAGAGCACAAAAACACAAAATTCACAAAGAGCATCATGCACGCCAAGGACGAGTTGAACTGCACAGAACTGCAATCTGAGTAACAAGAATTTCAGGTTCACTAAACTGACCAATGAAAGTCGACGCCTAACTACAGGTCGGCAAATCATTTCAGTTCTAATTTCTTTTCCACCATCATAACTTCTCCAATGACCCTTATGATACAATCAAGAGTAGCTCTACCAACAGGCACCATAACACTGGAGTAGTAGTTGAGCACATGCTGCCTACAAACAAGAACTGGAGCAGCCCATAGCAATACACCTAATAAATTCTCCCTGATATGCTGAACCAACTCAAATACAAGTCAGATCTGATTATCAAACATCTCCAGTGCCATCAAATTGGCACCGTTCCTTCCTCGAATCTAATATCAAGGGCAGCATCAATCACTTGAAATTAGACCAAAAAAAAAAATCAATCACTTGAAAAACTTGCAGAATAGCACCTTTTCCAGCAAAATCTCGATGATGGTGTATAGAAATAAAAAGCAGATGAAGTCACGGTGGATATTTCACATTGGGCCATGCAGTTGTGAGAAAGGCCAGCAGAGAAATGAGAAAACCAAAAAGCATATAAAGAAAAAAACCAAGTACTCAGCAGATCAGAAAATCCTTCTACCAAAATGCAATCTCAAAAATTAAAGAGAGTAACCTATAAACACAAGAAGACTGAACTGGGGAAAAAAAATAAAAAATAAGAAAAACTCTATTTCCAATATGACCATTAATGTTAAACAAGAATCCTACAAGATGAATATGAGGCTCAGATTTGTACATCAGGCATTGAGTATGTAACACTGCCATGGCTGCAAATCACCAGTTGCATGAAAAGGAATATAATCAGTTCATCAACCATTCCCATAGAAACAATATGCCATCTGGGTTGCCCCACCAAGATGCAGGTCAACTTTTTATCATCAATGCCTAATTCCATTGCTCATAAGAAACATCATCACAGCCTTTACTTTCCTTTACCCTCTTTCTGTTTCAGCTTCATCAAATAGCAGAGACAACAACTATAACAACAACAACGCAGAAAGGATGAGCTTCCTCTCAGTCAATTATTTCACCTGATCACAGATTCTAATTTCGGATAATCATTCTTTTTCATGTTTTCATTTGCTTTTGATCTACAATTTGCATCCTTTAATAGCCACAAAAGCTAAAATCCACCAGAGAGTACCCTTAGCTGATTGTGATTATTCTCGAGTGCCACTTTCCATGATCAACTTTTGCAATATCTAAAGCATGCGAGAACAGGCTCAATATCAGCCGCATTCTGGAGTCTGATTTATTATTATTATTAATGCTACTAGATACTAGTAATGAAGGGCTGTTGGTTTTGCATTGGGTAATGAAGAAATCACAGGCGAAACAGAAAGGGGCAACCACCCTTCAAAGAAATCCCATCTCCCTGATGCCTCATTCTTTGAGCTAACAATTACTGGTGAAAGATACCACTATTCAAGGATTTCTACAAGATGCGAACACACAAACACAATACAAGGCCCAGTTTTATAAAGGAAATGCGTAAGGGGTCAAGGATTTCTGGAGGTACGAACACAACAAAACAAGGCTCAGTTTTATAAACGAGGTGGGTAAAAGGAGAAGGATTACCACAATGGCTGCAAATCGAGTTGCATGTAAGAGGAAATAACCCATCAAAACATGCCATCCGGATTGCCCCGCCAAGATTGGTCCAATTAGATCCATGCGGAATTTACAACACGAAGAAGCACATGTGAATTGCATCACAGCTACATCACCACACGGGAAAGGGAAAAAAAAAAGACAGTTTATTTTGCACCTGGAAGCAGAACCAGAACAAGTAATACGGATATTTTTCAATGCCTTTCCTTTTCTTTTGCAAGGGCGGTTTATTCTTTTCTTCCTTGTTTGACGACTGAGAAATCATTGGGGGAGATGCAGAGAGGGGCAACCACCCTTAGAAACTCCCCCGAACAGTACACTCTCCGCACCCCCTCATTCTTTCAATCTTTCAGTTGAAAGGAAAATAATGCTTCATCCCTTCCGATCCGAGGCTACATGAGTAAAGGGACAATTTCAGAAAAGGCACGCCAAGGATGTGAACCTTGAGAAAAATGGGCTCAGATCTTTTAACAACTTTGAGCTTTGGGCAAAGAGGCAGAGAAATACCGCCATGGCTGCAAAACCCTGTTCCATGCAGGCCATCAGGGTTGCCCCGCCAAGATACGGGTCGGATCACCTCAATTGCCCTGGGGAAAAAACAACTAGCTCCCTGTCAGAGATGTAAAATCATCACAGCCATTTGATATGGGACCATACAAAATTTCTCTCTCTCTCTCAGACTCCCAAACTAAGCCTAAGAAACTTTGCAGAGGCGTCAGAGGCCATGATTGGTTGCAGTGACAATGCTACTAGCAGTAGTAGCACAAGAGGGTGATCACTGAAATTAAACCCTGAGAAGAATGGACGTTAAACAGAAGGGTTATTGACTTTTGAAGAAGAAGAAATCATAGGCTAAAAACAGAGAGGGGCAACAACCCTTGAAGAATCCCACATCTCTCTGATGCCTCATTCAGAGGAAAATCTTCCCCCTTCACCGGGAAAGGAAGAAGCTGAAAATAGCAGGGTGCACCTTCGACCAGATTACACAAGCAAAGGAGTACCTGTGCAAATACATGTAATTCCCTCGTGAGAGAATTATACGAAATGCAAAATACAGAAACATATTATTTGGATTTTACGGGAATCTATCCTAGAATAAATTGTGTGCAGGGATGTCATCCTAGCTTTGTACTTTGGAGTTATCAATGCTGTATACATGACCACTCCTACTTTTGAAGAAATCAGTCTACTGTCCAGATGGATAAGGAATGGAGTATCACATACATATCAAAATAATCCCACATACGAACTGAAGGATATTTTGATGATCAAAATCGTCTCATCTAGACCAAACTTCGAAAATACTACCAGATTTGATGCATATCATTACATAAAGTTAATGAAATTTGATGAATTAGAAATCAAGGTCTATCCTCAGAGAAAGGAATATGAATACCTCAAGGAAGATAAAATACATTATAAAAAAGCATTGGGATGAAGATCGTTATACAAAATTTGAAAAATGCCCCGAAGCAAGGATTCCGAACATATGGCGGAGAAGGAATGTTTTCATCCATCATGACATCATACGCCAAAAAGAGTCCAGAAGCTACGATAAATATCTGCAAAGAAAAATACAACTGTTAGATAGCTGTCAAATCAAATCTAGCGAGAAGGCAATCGCTACATTATGTCGAATGAGAAAGCATGCACCAAACAGCTAAGGATGACTTTCATTCAGCAGCTACAATACAGGCAGACGTAAGCCCTTACGTCTTATGGATGCCAAATGAAATATCTGAAGTCCGAACAGTTAGATAAGAGGATAAAATCCGAAGATGAAATCCGAAAATTGCTATAAATAGAAGAAGGTAACATTGACAAAGTATCGTGAGATAGAGAGGTCGGATAGATGGGATGAAACCCAAAAACCTTGTCCTTCATAATTTCTAGATGTTAGGTAAAATATCTCTCATAAATAATTAAATAAGAGAGAAGAGTGTTCTAATCTTATCCTATGTACTTATTAGAATATATCAATAAAAGAAGAAGAAATTCTTCATAAATCTCTATCTTTAAAATTTCTATGTACGCCTAAAGGTAGAAAACGAATTTAGGCTGTGCCGAGACATTCTGAAGCGGCTCTAAAGGAAGTCACCCTCGTGGTTGGAGGCTGAAATGCTCAAGTAAGAAGTCCTCGGAGGTAGCCGGAGTCTTGTCGGTCAAAAAACAGAAATTTGAGGTAAGGAAGCATGATGGATCCTTACTTTTTATTGTAATATTTTAAGAGGAAAGTAGGTAAAAGCAAAGAACACTCACTCATTTAAAATGAACCAAAATTTACAAGATTTTGCTATAGACTTCATATTTCATCCAAATGAAATAACAGTAGTGTTAAAATTAACATTTGAAAATTTCACTTTACATGTTATACTTGTGATCAACCCAGATCTTGTTTTGTCAAATATGTCAAATATGGGCCAAAACGGAATGGTATCAGAGCCCGTTTTCGATTTAAACAACGACATAAATATGAATTTGAGTGAAGAAAATGAAAATGAAGAGTTAGAAAATTTTTATACCCCCACATACTATCCCGGATATGGATATGAGCATGACTTTGACGATGTAGATTGGGACTACCCTTCCCCGTGATATGGATGATAATTGCTTAACATGCGATGCTATGTTAACCCTCATTAAAGAATATGCGTATGAGCTCCAGAGATTGGAGTCAAGCATTAAATACCTTAATAGTAGATGGACATATGTTACCTTAAATAATTGTCATAGAGATACTTGTAAGAAAGATATTTTGCATTAAGAAATGCAAAAAATGAAAAATATCTATTACCAAATAAATATTCAAAACTAAATAAAGAATTTACTGAGCATTACAGGATAGAACATTTAGATAAACCATGAATACTAAAAGAATAACCTATTGTTTAGAATGTCAAAAGTATATAAGTACAGATATGGCAGCGAAAGCTAAAATAAATAAAGTTAGAGAATGTATGACTAAATATAAGAATGAAGGAGAAATAATAACAGAAGCTTTAAATACACTATTAGAAATAGAGAAAAAAATTTAGAAAAACTTGTAACTCAACGAAACTTGCATTTAGTAAAATTACATGGATGATTATAAAATAATAGAATTACCATCAGGATATTTAAAAATAGAAAAAGATATATATGAATTACAAAGGACTATGTTATATATTCATAGAGATCTAATGAAGGAATTAAAAGAAATCAAAGACTCATTAGAAAAATAAATTTTAGTGATATAAAGACCACTGAAAAAAAAAAGAAAACAACCATAGAGCATATAACTGAACATATATCTAAAATAAAACGAGTGACTCAGAAGACATAAATAATTCTGAAAATATATTTACCAATTTGTCAGAATCTGATTTAGAAAATCTAAGTGGTAAATTAAAAAATATGGTAATAAATATCAAAACAGATAAACCGGAGGTAGCTAAAAACTCTCACATAGATGATAGACCCTCAACTAGCACAGCCCCACCTCCATTAAGATATAATAGGCGTCGGCCAGGAAGTGGAAATTCTTTCATTTCCACATTAATGAATCTTGCCAAACAAAAAGAACATTTGGACGATGATGGATATACTTTGATAGATAAAATTACACCGGAAGCAATATTCCCTTTTGGAACATTTCTAGATTTGGATTGTGTAAAAAACACAGAAGAGGCAATTGATAAATGGGAAATTGGATTAAGACTAGTAGTCTCAATAAATAAATTAAGCTATGAAGAAGCTCAAGGATTTTTGGAAAAATCACTAGTAAATAGTGTTTCCAAATATTGGAAAACATTACCAGAAGATACTAGAAAAATAATATATGGAAATGATAAAGACATTAATGGTATGATAGCAAGAGCACTTGAATTATGTCACCTAGAATTTGTAGGTGAAGGAAGTTATTTCAAAGATGCAAATTCAGTACAAAAATACACTGATGCATTATTAAAATTAACATTATGTGATATGTGTAAAATAGATAAATATATTTGTGTATTCCAAGATTATTATTATAGAACTGATTTTAATAAGCGAGAAACATATTTAGAAATGTTTTCTCTAAAACCGACCCTTGGGGAAAGAAATTAAGAGATGAATATAACCCAGGTACTAAAGATACATTGGGAAAAAGGATTTTCCATACCCTGGAAAAATTAGGAAGATGGTGTGAAGAAGCAATGCTTTTTAGTAAGACCAAAAAATTGAAACACCAATTTTGATTGTGTTGTGATAGTGTTAATATGCTTACACAAATAGGATGTGATAGTCCATACTATTACAATAAAGTGAGAAAAAGTTATAAGAAAAGAAAATATTTTAAAAAGAAATTTATAAAAAAGCGAAAGGCTAAATACTACACACAAAAATCAAAGTTTCCTAAAGGAAAAAAGATATATAAAAGAAATAATAGACATAAGAGGAAAATAACTGATTGTCAATGTTATTTCTGTAAAGAAAAAGGACACTTTGCTAACGAATGTCCTAAAAAATTCAATAAAAAATGAATAGAAATAGATGATGGTATTGAAGAATTAATCAAAAATAATGAATTTATCGAAGTAAATAGATTTGCAGAGATAGAAGAAACATTTTCAAATGAAAGTATATTTATTTACACTGAAACAGAGTATGATATAAGCAGTAGTAATGATGAATGAAATACAGAAAGTAGATCAAGAAGAAAACTCTGAAATAATTGACATTCACCTAGAAAGGCTAGGAGAATATAGTCAAGAGGCATTAATAGATAGAAAAATACTTATGAAAATACAGAAGAGTAATTTTTCTATAAATTCATACAGTGGATTTAATGTTCCAACATTAGAAAAATTAAAGTTTCACATTAGAAAACATCATATGTTCTATGGAATAAACCTAAAGGAAAAAGCTTTAGAAAATAGTTTAATCACAAATAAAGTAATGATCCCTTTAATATCTAGAAAAGATATATATATGATAAATTACAAAAAATACCAGAAAAAATAAGAGATACCATTGGATGGATTCATATAGGATCAATACAAATGATAATAAGATCAACCTTTAGAGAAGGGTTAAATACCCCTATCAACTTGGCCATAGTAGATAACAGAATAAGAAACCGAGAAAGAAGCCACTTTAGGTGTCTTACGAGGAAATCTAAAATATCAAAAATTGATTTTTAATATTTATCTAAAACTTTCATACAGTTTACAAGATAAAGATTTTGATAAAACATTATCATTGATACAAGATTTTAAAAGAAAAGATTTTTTCTTTAATGGAAATAGACCTTATTCTATCACATATATGATTTCATATGCGCTATCTAATACGCACCATACTGAAAATTTTGCAAACAATAATTTTATTGATATGCCAAAATTATTCAATGAAGTAGGAAAAATATATCCTCCTGAAGTTACTAATATTGAATTAAATGAAGAATTTGACTTAGACATAGGACAAAAACCATTGATAAATAAACATAATAATATTCCAGTAAGACTCTCTTATACTGAAAGTAGTGCAGGAAGTAATCAACGACTTTTAAATAATAAATTCCAATTATAAAATAAAAACTAGATATTATAATGGAAAAGATATGGAAGATTGTACTATATTAATAGATACAGGAGCCAGTGGAAATTATTTTGTTTGGTATTTTTTGTAATTTATCATATATATCTCTTCTAGATATTAAAGGGATCATTACTTTATTTGTGGTTAAACTATTTTCTAAAGCTTTTTTCTTTAGGTTTATTCCATAGAACATATGATGTTTTCTAATGTGAAACTTTAATTTTTCTAATGCTGGAACATTAAATCCACTGTATGAATTTATAGAAAAATTACTCTTCTGTATTTTCATAAGTATTTTTCTATCTATTAATGCCTTTTGACTATATTCTCCTAGCCTTTCTAGGTGAATGTCAATTATTTCAGAGTTTTCTTCTTGATCTACTTTCTGTATTTCATTCATCATTACTACTGCTTGTATCATACTCTGTTTCAGTGTAAATAAATATACTTTCATTTGAAGATGTTTCTTCTATCTCTGCAAATCTATTTACTTCGATAAATTCATTATTTTCGATTAATTCTTCAATATCATCATCTATTTCTATTCATTTTTTATTGAATTTTTTAGGACATTCGTTAGCAAAGTGTCCTTTTTCTTTACAGAAATAACATTGACAATCAGTTATTTTCCTCTTATGTCTATTATTTCTTTTATATATCTTTTTTCCTTTAGGAAACTTTGATTTTTGTGTGTAGTATTTAGCCTTTCACTTTTTTATAAATTTCTTTTTAAAATATTTTCTTTTCTTATAACTTTTTCTCACTTTATTGTAATAGTATGGACTATCACATCCTATTTGTGTAGGCATATTAACACTATCACAACACAATCAAAATTGGTGTTTCAATTATTTTGGTCTTACTAAATAGCATTGCTTCTTCACACCATCTTCCTAATTTTTCCAGGGTATGGAAAATCCTTTTTCCCAATGTATCTTTAGTACCTGGGTTATATTCATCTCTTAATTTCTTTCCCCAAGGGTCTGGTATTTTAGAGAAAAATATTTCTAAATATGTTTCTCGCTTATTAAAATCAGTTCTATAATAATAATCTTGGAATACACAAATATATTTATCTATTTTACACATATCACATAATGTTAATTTTAATAATGCATCAGTGTATTTTTGTACTGAATTTGCATCTTTGAAATAACTTCCTTCACCTACAAATTCTAGGCGACATAATTCAAGTGCTCTTGTTATCATACCATTAATGTCTTTATCATTTCCATATATTATTTTTCTAGTATCTTCTGGTAATGTTTTCCAATATCTGGAAACACTATTTACTAGTGATTTTTTCAAAAATCCTTGAGTTTCTTCATAGCTTAATTTATTTATTGAGACTGCTAGTCTTAATCCAAATTCCCATTTATCAATTGCCTCTTCTGTGTTTTTCACACAATCCAAATCTAGAAATGTTCCAAAAGGGAATATTGCTTCCGGTGTAATTTTATCTATCAAAGTATATCCATCATCGTCCAAATGTCCTTTTTGTTTGGCAAGATTCATTAATGTGGAAATGAAAGAATTTCCACTTCCTGGCCGACGCCTATTATATCTTAATGGAGGTGGGGCTGTGCTAGTTGAGGGTCTATCATCTATGTGAGAGTTTTCAGCTACCTCCGGTTTATCTGTTTTGATATTTATTACCATATTTTTTAATTTACCACTTAGATTTTCTAAATCGATTCACAAATTGGTAAATATATTTTCAGAATTATTTATGTCTTCTGAGTCACTCATTTTATTTTAGATATATGTTCTGTTATATGCTCGATGGTTGTTTTCTTTCTTTTTTCAGTGGTCTTTATATCACTAAAATTTATTTTTTCTAATGAGTCTTTGATTTCTTTTAATTCTTTCATTAGGTCTCTATGAATATATAACATAGTCCTTTGTAATTCATATATATCTTTTTCTATTTTTAAATATCCTGATGGTAATTCTATTATCTTATAATCATCCATGTAATTTTACTAAATGCAAGTTTCGTTGAGTTATAAGTTTTTCTAAATTCTTTTTCTCTATTTCTAATAGTATATTTAAAGCTTCTGTTATTATTTCTCCTTCATTCTTATATTTAGTCATACATTCTTCAACTTTATTTATTTTAGCTTTCGCTGCCATCTCTGTACTTATATACTTTTGACATTCTAAACAATAGGTTATTCTTTCAGTATTCATGGTTTATCTAAATGTTCTATCCTGTAATGCTCAGTAAATTCTTTATTTAGTTTTGAATATTTATTTGGTAATAGATATTTTTCATTTTTTGCATTTCTTAATGCAAAATATCTTTCGTTACAAGTATCGCTATGACAATTATTTAAGGTAACACATGTCCATCTACTATTAAGGTATTTAATGCTTGACTCCAATCTCTGGAGCTCATACGCATATTCTTTAATGAGGGTTAACATAGCATCGCATGTTAAGCAATTATCATCCATATCACGGGGAAGGGTAGTCCTAATCTACATCGTCAAAGTCATGCTCATATCCGTATCCGGGATAGTATGTAGGGGCATAAAAATTTTCTAACTCTTCATTTTCATTTTCTTCATTCAAATTCATATTTATGTCGTTGTTTAAATCGAAAACGGGCTCTGATACCATTCCGTTTTGGCCCATATTTGACATATTTGACAAGACAAGATCTGGGTTGATCACAAGTATAACATGTAAAATGAAATTTTCAAATGTTAATTTTAACACTACTGTTATTTCATTTGGATGAAATATGAAGTCTATAGCAAAATCTTGTAAATTTTGGTTCATTTTAAATGAGTGAGTGTTCTTTGCTTTTACCTACTTTCCTCTTAAAATATTATAATAAAAGAGTAAGGGTCCATCATGCTTCCTTACCTCAAATTTCTGTTTTTTGACTGACAAGACTCCGGCTACCTCCCGAAGACTTCTTACTTGAGCATTTCAGCCTCCAACCACGAGGGTGACTTCCTTTAGAGTCGCTCAATCTCTCAAAGACACCTAAATTCGCTTTCTACCTTTAGGCATACGTAAATTTTAAAGATAGAGATTTATGAAGAATTTCTTCTTCTTTTATTGATATATTCTAATAAGTACATAAGATAAGCTCAGAACACTCTTCTCTTTTATTTAATTATATATGAGAGATATTTTACCTAACATCTAAAAATTATGAAGCACGAGGTTTTTGGGTTTCATCCCATCTATCCGACCTCTATCCCACAATGTTTTGTCAATGTTACCTCCTTCTATTTATAGCAGTTTTCCGGACTTCATCTTCGGATTTTATCCACTTATCTAACTGTTTGGACTTCAGATATTTTATTTGGCATCCATAAGATGTAAGGGCTTACGTCTGCCTGTATTGTAGCTGCTGAATGAAAGTCATCCTTCATTATTGTTGCTGGATGAAAGTCAGTGGATGAGCTGCCTTCATTATTGTTGTTGGATAAAAGTCAGTTATTGCTGCTAGATGAGCCACTTTCTTTGTTCCTGCATGCTGGACAGCTATTTGGTGCATGCTTTCTCATTCGGCATAATGTAGCGATTGCCTTCTGACTGGATTTGATTTGATAGCTATCTAACAGTTGTATTTTTCTTTGCAGATATTTTATCGTAGCTTTGGACTCTTTTTGGCGTATGACGTCATTATGGATGAAAACATTCCTTCTCCGCCATATGTTCGGAATCCTTGCTTTGGGGCATTTTTCAAATTTTGTATAACGATCTTCATCCCCAATGCTCTTTTATAATGTATTTATCTTCCTTGAGGTATTCATATTCCTTTCTCTGAGGATAGACCTTGATTTCTAATTCATCAAATTTCATTAACTTTATGTAATGATATGCATCAAATCTGGTAGTATTTTCAAAGTCTGGTCCAGTTGAGACAATTTTGATCATCAAAATATCCTTCGTCCATATGTGGGATTATTTTGATATGTATATGATACTCCATTCCTTATCCATTTGGACAGTGGATTGATTTCTTCAAAAGTAGGAGTGGTCATGTATACAGCATTGATAACTCCAAAGTCGAACCACTTCTTGACAAAGTTAGGGTCACATCCCGCACACAATTTATTCTGGGATAGATTCCCGTGAAATCCAGATAATATGTTTCTGTATTTTGCAGTTTGTATAATTCTCTCATGAGGGAATTATACTCATGAACCATAGGGGATTTCTACAAGATATTTTGAATTACATGTATTTGCACAGGTACACCTTTGCTTGTGTAATTTGGTCGAAGGTGCACCCTGCTATTTTCAGCTTCTTCCTTTCCCGGTGAAGGAGGAAGATTTTCCTCATCATCATTGACCTTCTTGAATAGGTCATACAGGATTTCTTCAACCTTATCATATAGGCTGATCGTATTTTTACCTTTCTCAGAATGAGATAATAGAAGTTCAGAGACTTCTTTATTTAGGTCTTCATAATTTACAATATTCATGATGTCATTGAATGACGTCTGCAATTCTGCAATCTTCTCAGATAATTCTGAGATTTTATTTAAGAGCAAATCTTGCTTATTCATCGGGCTTTCCATCTCTTGTAAGAAAATCTGCAAGAGCATTGTCGTTAGATTTAATAGTTTCGATATCGAACACAAATTCAGCTAAGGCCATTTGCCATCTCATTAATCTTTTATTTTGTGGTAATGGTTTAATGTCATTTTTAATAAAAGCTCTTACCTACGTATTGTCAGTTTTTAAAATAAACCTTTTTGGAAGTAAGAAGTAATAAAACTTGTTACATCCTTTAACTACCGCAAGTAATTCCTTTTCATTTATAGGGTGTTTTTTCTCACTTTCGGTGAATGTATCCGATCCATATCTACAAATTTACTTTTTTACAGTTTGTAAAACTGCACTCCATGCTTCTTCTGAGGCATCAGTTTGCAATATTAAATCATCCTCATCAAACGGTAGTACTAAAAATGGCAAGTTTTTACATTCTTCTTTAATTTTCCTTACTATGGCTATATGATTTTCTGAAAATTCATATTTAACCTCTTTCTTTAGCAATTTCTGTAATTCTTTTCTTTTTTCTGCCAAATTATATATAAAATCTGATGCATAATTTAATATTCCCAAAAATCCTTGTAATTTCTTTTTATCTTCTAATTTATCTGGAAACTTTTGTATTTTTTCTAATATATGCGGTTGCAATTTTATACCTTTACTATTTATTTCTAATCCTAAAAATTCAATTTCTTCTAATCCAATTCTTGATTTTTTCTTTGATAAGCCTATTTCATGTTTTAGACATAAGTCTGCAAATATATTTAAATGTTCTATACGTTCCTGGATTGAATCAGATGCTATAAGGATATCATCTACCTAAACGTATATGAATGAATAATCTTTGAAGATTTTATCCATTTTTCTTTGAAATATTTGTGGTGCATTTTTTAATCCGAAAGGCATTACTAACCATTCATAATGTCCTTGAGGTGTACTTAATACTATTAGGATGCATTCTTATTTGCCAATATCCACTTTTACAATCAAATTTTGAGTATATTTTCTTTCCTTTACTCATATTTATCAGAGTTTCTTTATGTGGTAGAAAATATCCATCAAAAATGGTTTCACTATTCAATTTTTTGTAATTAACTACCATTCTTGGTTTATTTCTAACTATTTCAGCATGATTTCTAACCATGAATGCAGGAGAGGAATGAGGAGAATTACTTTCTCTTACTAATTTCATTTCTAACAATTCTTTAATTTGTTTTTTAAACTCTTCTTTATCTATTATGTTATATCTCATTGGCCTAACCCTTAGTTCTTTAGTCTTGTCTTTGAGTTTTATTTCAGCAAACTCATTATTTTTATCCCAAAATTTTAATGGGTTTTCTGTATAGCTTTTTTGTAATTTTAACTTAATTTCCTCAAATATATTGGTAATATTTTTTATTTGAATAGCCTCTAATTGCAATGTTTGTTCTAATTTTAGCATAGGTGTTCCTTTAATTTTTGGTTTTTCTTTATACCCTATATCACCGCTGAACTGTGCGAGGGATAAATGTGAGTGGTGTTTTTCTTGCATAAGCAGATTTAAGTCTGGATACTACAGTCCAATGTGCACAAGGTGTTTTAAAATGTATTTGTGCGTTAACAGTATCAAATAATATTTTGGTAAATAATTGAAGAAAATTATTGCCTAATAAAACATCCAATCCTGTATCAAAGAAATAGAATGGTGGACATTTAATTAGAAATGATCCTATTAATATTTTGGGTTTACTTATTCCAGTTGTTAATGTAATTGGATTATTTGAAATGTCTAATCCAGTTTGCCTAGGTAATTCCTCATGATCTTATTGTGAAAACATGTAGATTTACATAAACATGTTCCTGATCCACTATCTATGTATGCTGCAAAATATTCAGCTTTGTATTCTTTATAGATAATTCCAATAGGTATATATATACTATATTTACTAGTCATTTTCTTTCAATGTATACCTTTCTGTCATTATATGTAATCATCATTCCTTGATGTTTTATTGAATAAGATCCTGAGAAAGGTAAAAATACGATCAACCTATATGATAATGTTAAAGAAATACTATATGACCTATTCAAGAAGGTCAATGATGATGAGGAAAATCTCGGAGTTCCAAGTCTTCAATTATCTGGTTATTTTATAACGGAGATTCAAACCCAAGAGGCAGGGATTATTCTGGTGTTTTTTATTAGTTTCACTGATTTTTCTTTTTCTGGTCTTATGTTTCATACACAATTGCTAAAATGAAATGAATAACGCCCATTGTCCAGTCTAATGCATATGCTATCTTTGATGGATTCACTACATAAGTAGGTCCATGGCCGCCCCTTTTCTATGCAAATTACCAAAAGTTTCAATTTTCTTGGGCTAGTAAATTCAGACGAGATTTCATATTTCATATACTCTCAATATAGTGAGGTTTCTTTCCTAAAGCCTATCATAACAACTCTAGCAGCCATTGTGAATAAGCTTGTAGCGCAGTAAAATTTGCTCTGTATTTGCCCCACAATTTGCATCTGCTGATTCTGTTTCCAGATAGAGAGATCCAGAAATCCTCAAATTGCATAAAAATTTGAAGTTTCAAAGCTGGGGTATCCTTCAATGTAGTGCTTGGAAATAGGAAAACGTGCAGCAAATCCCTTCATACAATTTGATAACCTTTCAAGAACAAATAAAACGATTTATCAGCCAAGAATACACTGCTCTGTAGAAAGTTGCTACATCAGTATTGATCATCAAATGTCTGTTTAAAGGACCAAAAAGAAACCTCAGGGCGGTATTCACCCTGTAAGACATTATCTGATTGTTTTCATGAGTAAACAATTGCCACGCCTTATAGATGAGAAGCTTACTTGGGATTACTTTAGAAACTTCTTCTCCTTCTTGCGAATTTACTTCTACTGATGAATTCTAAACTCAGATCCCTTTCGATCTTTTGGGGTGGTGTGGCAGCACAATCTTCAAATTATGACGGACTCAGAGATCCAAAACAACAACAGAATCCAGGTTGCTCCGCCAGACAATTTCTTGACACCGTAGAAAGGAATTTCTCACAGCCTAAACCATAAGTAGGAGACAACAGCCGCAAGAAAGAGTCCAATTTAACCACCTGCTTACATACACATGCATACATGCCCACACACAAAGACGCTATCCGCAGAGTGGACAACAAAACACGGTAAACGGCAAGGCAGAGAAGGTCAGCAGCCATAGCCGCACGCAGGAGAGAATGAATCACTCTTCCCTTGTACCATCTGCATTTCCCATGCTAAGATCAGCTTAGGGCAGTCCTCCATTATCAATTCAAATATCATGGCAGCCAGATACAGACCGGCATTTAATGACTTTTCCTCCATCAGGGAAATAGGGGGAGCCGCAGAAGGGAAGAAATCATCATAACTCTGGGGAAACATAATAGCAGCAGCACAAAGACAGACTGACTTGTATGTATATTGTGATAAACACACGAGTAATGGATTTTATGACAAGTAAAAATCATCTACAAATAGAGAAGGCCAACCTCTTTTATATCATCGTGTCTCCATATACAATTGAAATCCTATAAGCTTGCCAATTTAAACAAACTGGGGAAAAAAAAGAAGAATCTGTTTCCGAGGCTAACAATTGCAGATATGGAGGCCAGTTAACAGCTGTGTGTTGAAAGGTATATGATTATGTTATCCACACAATAAAACAGAAATGTCCCTGTTCTATTACATAAAAGCACAACCACCACACCACCCCCCAAAAAAAAGAAAAAAAAAGAAAAAGAAGCTATCTATATTGTGGTATATGTAGCACAAAACCACAAAAACATGGAGAGATAGGTATACACTATGAACAGAATGTAGCACAAATGCCTGATTCTTAGTTACAAGAAATATTTTACAAGCTCTGTTGTACAAACCCCTCCCCCCCTCCAGGCAGGGGCTTAGACTTAGCAAATCACAATATGACAACAGCCACATTGCAGGCTGTGATAGATGATTCTCAAATTAAGAATACTTCAAAAAAAGATTTGCTTTCATTGATAGAACAGGAATCATGAGCCAAACATTGATAGTAGCCAAACAAGTGACAGGATATTTTTATAAAATGCAGTGGCTTTGGTGCAGTCAAAGATGCCTTTCTCAAAGCCAAACAAGCCATTTCAACTAACTGCACTCTTTGAAATAACAATATTGGTCACTAATCATCCAAAAAACTAAAAGATCATATTTCCAAGCAAGCTACCAAAATGGGAAAATGGCAATTCAACTCAGAAAGATCTTATCCACTTTTACAAAAAATAAAATAAAATAATAGTAAATGCAGGACTAGAAAAGAATTCAGCATAGCAGAAACTCTTTCGAGAAAAAACAACTAATAATGAAAAGCACACTATTACAAAACAAGAAATAGAGCAGCAGCAATGTAGACACTAATAAGCTTACTACAACAATGAAGAATATAAGGCTCAGACTTGTATTTGATCAGGCATTGAATTTGTGACATGCCATGGCTGCAAATTACCGGTTGCAAAAAGGGAAAATATTAAACTCATGAAATAGCATATTCAGCCATGTCAATGGAGTTTGTTGAATTTTAAGGACATTATCTATCTCCAGACCACACATCAAATCTCCAACCCCAGTTGAATAATAATAATAATAATAATAGGAGACATCCCAAAGCGCATTAAGAAGCATATGCAACCCGGTTGCCCTGCCAAGATACAAGTCAATTGTACCATCAATGCCTGATTCTACTGCTCCTACAAACTGTCATCACAGCCTTCCAACATTTTTTACCTTCTTTTTTCATTTTCTAATTTAGTTTGGCCAAAGCACCGAAAGAATAGCCATAGCAAAAGCATACAACATGAAGATCCAAAAGCTGCCCATCCTCAAAACTAGTAGTAGTGGCAGTTACTTCATGATTTTCTTGCCTCATTTCTTGAACTAATATTTCAAGTGAAAAAGACCAACCATACAAGGGTTCTTCATAATAAAAAAGCAATATAAAATTGTCACAGCAACAAACTTCTCTCCCCCCCACCCTTCTCTGTCTCTCTATCTGTGACACACACACACAAAAATATTTGGTAAGAGAAGGGCTCAGATCTACAATAAAATAGGCAATGACGGATAAGCGCGATCATGGCTGCAAACTCAGTTGCATAAGAGTGAGAAAACTCATCTCAAAAGGCCATCTGGTTTCCCCTGCCAGTAAATGGGTCTAGCTCCATGCCCACAACTCAGAACAAAATGTAGCAGCATCATGGCCAATACATTAGCACGTGAAGAGAGAGAGGAGTTTGGTGATAACAGATGCTGATGAAAAAGAAGCAGAAGATGCTGGGATTGGATCTGTTCTTTATGTTATACTTTACTTTCTTAAGGGCTGTTAAATTTTTTTCTGGCTTAAGAAATCGTTTGGGAAATGAAGAAAGAGGGGCAACCACCCTCAGAAACTCCCCAATCCTCTCTGCATCCTCGTTCGTTCATTAGATTAGAAGAGAGTGAGGAACATCATAACCTCTGACAAATCTAATTAGGGAGAAATTGAAGTATACTTACCACCTTTAAAATCCCTATTTCTCTTGTGCCTGGGTCTTCAACCTTTGACTATGAAAGAATGCAGATTGTGCTACAACAGATTGAGTGGAGTGACAGAAGACTTTAAAAGTCCCAAAAATCAATAATTATCATATCCACTAACCCACAAAAAATCAAATCCAGCTAATGCAAGTAGCACTACTAATCAGCCAAAACACAACAAATCACCTACAATGAATACAAACTTGCAAATAATTACATTGAAAACGACAGAGGTAGAAATATCTAAATTGAACCAAAATCACCACTTCAAGGAGACTCTCAATCTGGGGACTAAAAGACCCAATTCATTAAGACAAGATAGCAGCATTTAGCACATTAGAAATGAGAAACACTCTTGAATAAAGCCCAGAATCATAAGAAGTTCCAAAGAGATCTTATTGGAACAAGGATAAGTGGAAATACATGACCACTCTATGACAACACAAGAATACTGCAACAGTAACATGAGGCTCAGATCTGAATTTGAGCAATTATTGAGTTTGTGACACCGCCATGGCTGCAAATCACCAGTTGTACTATAGTGAAAAGAAACCAATACATGTAAACACCCACGTAATAAATGTGCCATCCAGGTTGGTCTACCAAGGTACAGGTCAATTTATGAAATCAATGCCTGGTTTCCTAGCTCATTACAAATATCATCCCTGCCCTCAACACTTCAGTCTTTTCTTTCCTATGCTTCTCCATGTCCCTTGGTCAAAGAGCAAAGCAAATAACATAGAATTACAACTGCAGTTTAAGTTTCAATTAGTTGGACTAGTAGTAGTACTAGCATGGATTACTAGAAATTGAGGGCAGTTGGTTTTTAAATTTGGTTAATTAATAAAGAAATCATAGGCATAAAACAGAAAAGGGCAACCACCCTCATTTAGGAAAATCCCGTCTCTCTATTACCTCATTCTCTGAGATAAATTTCCTAGCGAAAGAATCCCATCATGGCAGAGCCACATTTTGCTATTGCCAACTAAATTGCAAAAAATCTCTCTCACACACACATATTCATATATTAACCAGAGAAAGGCTCAGATATACATAGTAAGAATCAGGCAAACAGGAATGGGAACCAACATGGCTGCAAACTCAATTGCATGTTATGGACTCTGGAGAATCCATCTCAAAAAATGCCATCAGGGTCCCCACCCCCATAACAACAAGATATGGGTCCAATTAGCTCCTTGCCTGATATTCACAACTCAAAAAACAAATAGTGAAGTATCATCACAGACTAGATATATATATATATATATACACACAGGAAAAGAGCGGAGAGATTAAGAGTTGTGTGCTGTTACTAAGAGGTACTGCAGCTGCTGCTGCTACCGATAATGATGTTGAATGCATACAGAATAACTTCATTTTTTCTGTTTCTAGTAAGGGCTGTTTTTTATTTTATTTATATTTTTGTTCAAGGACTGAGAAATCATTGGGAAAATAGCAGAGAGAGTGGCAACCACTGTTGGAAACTCCACCAATTGCACCGTCATTTTTCACTCTTTCTGTCGAGAGAGAAATGCCTCCTAATACCTCTGCCCACTTATATTCATGGTTCAAAGACTCATGCAAGGAGGAGGCAGCATGGAAGACCCTAAAATTTGCAGACTCCAGAAATGATAGCAACCTGCTCTAACTCAGACTACTTGGGATGAGTCCACTAGGTGAGTCAAAGAAACCAAATTGTCCAAGTCTACCCATTTTAACAGAGGCCAACTCGGAAAAACCCTTCTGCTTTACTAAAACTCATGGAAAGGTGACGATAATCCTCTAAGAACATCTGAAAAACAATCAGTTTGTTTGGATAGATCAGTGTTTGGAAAAAATATTATCTAATTGTATCATCAACACATTTTCCAATCAACTTTCAACCACCTTTTTCTGGCATACATCACATCACAATATGTGCTACACTGTTATACCAAAAAAATTTTCTGAACAATTTTCAATCCAGACACACTAATTAATGCAAGAAAAATATACCAAAAGAAATAAGAAACTAATCTCCATACTCATCTTCAGGCCAAACTTGTCTCCTCAAATACCCTTAAAGAAACAGTAATGGGTGCACGGGAAGGAAGGGGAAGGGAAAGGGGAATGTCAATTGCAACTGAAGCTTCCTTGAGCAAGAAGAAGGTTATTGCGGGGGAGGAGTGGTCAGTGCGATGGAGAGGAGAGGGGAAGTGGCTGTTGGGTTGGAGTGGTTGGGTACTGGTAACACGCTAGTAGGCTTAAGTTGTTCAGTGAATGTAGTTGTTGAAAAGGCATTTAGGGTGGGACAATTCAGGGATCCTTTTGCATGCGTTAACAACAAGAAAAAACATGAGGCTCAGATCTGTAATTGATCAGGCATTGAGTTTGTGACGCTGCCATGGCTGCAAAACACTGGTTGAATCAAAGAAAAGATTAAAATCATCAGAACATCCTTGAAATGATACCGTCCAGGTTGCCCAACCAAGATACAGGTCACTTTATATCATCAATCCCTTAGTGCCCAGCTCATCTAGAAATATCATCACAGCCTTTAACATCTTAGCGAAGCAAACAATGGAGAAATACAACTGCAGTCTTTGTTTCAGCTAGTAGTAGTAATAGTAAAAGCAGAGTACCGAGTACTAGACATTAAGGGTTGTTGGCATTCATTTCTGGGTAATTAGTAAAGAAATCATAGGCTCAAACAGAGAGGGGCAACCACCTTCTAAAATAAATCCCATCACTCTGCTTGCCTCATTCTCTGAGCTAAGCTAAAGATTGACCAATAAAATGTAAACCATTATTTTGAGGATTTCCATAATGCCAGAGCAAATATGCATCCTATGAGATAAAAATTGCAACATAAAGTCCCCCTCTCAAACAACACATACTAACTATGGTAAGCATTTGGATAGTAGATTATTTGGGATAATTTGTTGAAAAGGACAGTGTAGCACTTTTTTGATGTGATGTATGTGTGATAAAAAGGTGATTGGAATTAGAGTACTGCTACACAAAGGCTCAGATAATATAGAAAACATAAATAAAATAGGAGAAGGAGGAAGTACACCGCCATGGCTGCAAAGCCCAGTTTGCATGTGACGAGGAGGTAAAGAACACATCTCGAATAATGCCATGTGGGTTTTGCCCAGCCAAGATGCGGGACCGTTTGCCTCCATTCACGAATCCAACTCAAACAACAAAATTTGCTAGTACCATCACAGCCTTGTGGGTAGTGACCACTGCTGATACTGATGATGGAGAAACGATGATAAGGAGGAGGAGGATAACGAGGACGATGACTGGGAGGGACAATCCACGCAATAGATTTTTTCCTTTCTTGTTTTCCTTTTCAGTCAAGGGCTGTCGATTCTTTTCTGTGACAAATTGCTGAGAATCATCGGCAATTGTAGAAAGAGGGGCAACCACCCTTAGAAACTCCCTCAAACTCTCTCCACAGCCTCATCCTTTCTGTCTAACATCCCTTCTTCTTCTTCAGGTTTCACAGTTCAGCACATATTCAGTAAAACCCGACCCGGATATCAATCCGGTGGAACCCGGCAATGAAGAAATCATAAGCTTAGCAGGGAGGAGGAGCAAAACCCTTCTCTCTGGCTGCTTCGTTCACTCATGCTAAAACTCTATGAGCAAGAAAAAACAGAAAAAGGAAAGGCTCAGATCCGTCAAAAAGTCAGGCAAAGAGGAAGAAGCGCCGCCATGGCTGCAAGCCCCAGGTGCATTCGAGCACGGAGAGCCCATCTCAAGTAATGCCATCAGGGGCTTGCCCAGCCAAGTTACGGGACCAGTAAACTCCATGCCCGATTTATAACTCAAGAGAGAAAGAGAAGTATCGTCACAGCCTTGTATCAAAGAAGAAGACAAAGAAGAAGATGATGATGATGGTGGTGATGATCTCGATGCAGAGACAGAGTGGAATGATGATAAAATGGCATTGCTTTCTTTCGCGTCTTCTCCTCTCAGAAGGGCTGTTGATTTTTCTTTTTCCGGTCCGACAGTAATCATCGGGAAAATGCAGAGAGAGGGGCAACAACCCTTGCAAACTCCCCACCTCTCTCAGCGCCCTCATTCTCCAGAGTTGATTCTTCCTGAGTTGCGAAGTGAAGGCGGAGTTATATAGGTAGGATGAAAAGCCTAGGTCGGTGTCTTTGAACCAGGGCTTGTTTGGTTAACCAAATAAGACAAATGTTTCATTTTAGTACACATTATTCAGATTTGGACTTTGAGATTACACGCCAATTCAAGTATGAAGTAACAAAGACCCATGCCACCATTCTACCATTTTGCTACATTTAGATTAACTTAAATGTTTGTAGCAGAAAATATTTTGTGTTTTGAAACTATTGGACTATATAGTTCTCCATCAGCTTTTCTTGAAGTATTCAGGCCTAAAACAGAAACATAATAAAGTTTCTCCAAGTTGACTTGCATTACTTATCAAGATAGAGGGTGCTCCTCCAAAGACCAAGGAGATTTCAATCCTTGAAAGCCATATTCCATTTTCTTTTTTTCTTTTTTTGGTAGAAAAATAGATAATTTAATAATAAATAAAAGCTAAGTAGACTGAAAACCACACACTATTTACACTACAAGCCACACATTTTACCACTCTACAAATTCCTGATTAGTAATCATGCTACATGGAAATCGAACGAATAAACTTGGGATTTGCAAAATGCACTTCGCATTGAACCCTGGTCTGAAGCGAGAAAAATGATACTCTCTCCGTTCCTATATAAGTGTTCTGAATAACCGAATCTGTTAAATTAAAAAAGTTAGTTAGTTTCTAAAATTCAGTAAAAATTTCACCAGACTTGTCAAAACTACCATTTATCTTACCTAACTTGTCTAAACTACCCTTTATCTTTCTTCATATTTGCAACTACTTTTATATTTAATGCTACAAATACTACATTTAATTTCAAGGGTAACTTTAGAAAGAAGTTGATAAAATACTATTTTAATATGATAAAAGGATAGACAAAAAGGAACATGAGATTGGAAAACTTATATAGGAACGGAGGGAGTACCATCTTTCCGAGGGATGAAGTCAGTCCTCAAGTTACAAAAAGTGACTTTCTTCATCTAACCCTCGGCAATGCACAACATTGTCATCTCTCTCTGTGTTCCTTCTATGAGCAGCAGTAATGAAAAAGACGGGACAGATTAACTTCCAGTAGGGAACCATACTGTTCTGTCTTAAACACAAAACCTGAACAAAAAAAAGGCAGCAACAATAGAGGCTCTCATATTGGAAGGGCTGCTTCAGCAAGAAAATATGCCACCGAAGTCATCAGAGATCTACTCATTATCCTCTCTTTGTCTACTATCACATCTTGATGTACCATAGTGAACAAGCTACCAATGAAGTATACGTTGACAATCCATCATGCAGATGTAAATTCTGCAAATCCTGGATTTAACCAAAGCTAAATTGCGTTGCCTTCACTTTTTTATAGCTGGTAGATGCTATAAGATCCTGTAAGGAATCTGTCTCAAACTCATCCCAAAAGCAGCTTGAAAGGCAATAAAACTCGCCCATGATATTCAAATCAAGTCTATCCATTTATACCAACCATCACAGCAGCAAGCAGGACACATAAAACACATAATTTCGCTCAACATCCTCGAACTATAAAACTATTTTAAAATCCTAAAAGTGCAAAAGTATTGTTTGTGCATATCCAATGATGTCTGACAGCTAACTGTCAGTAACTGCAACTTACATCTAATTAATCATCACAACAGTGGACTTGGTTAAAATTTTCATTGATGTAAAGGTCCCTCTGATTCTTAACTAGCACGGAAAAAGCAAAAGTTCTCCAATAATGTATCTAGACTTCAACTTAAACAAATATAAGGTTAAATCTCTTTGTAATTAAACCCCATTTAGAGGGAAGTTTACAAGACTTCCATAGCAAACAAAGTCATAAAGGAGGTTTTACTTTAGAAATCATCCCAGCTCGTGAGTGTAATAGGTTCCAAATTGTGCAATTTCCTTTTTCTTTTTTCTTTCTTTTTTTTAAAGGATTGTTTTACATTGACAGGCACAAAATATCTTAAGATTCATCGATTCTAGCTAAAGCACATTTTCTACAAAACCAAATTCTCATTGGAATTCCTACAGCCACCCAAAAAAAAAAAAGTTTGTGATTAATAGAGTTCTGAGGACCGTTAGGCCCTCACCTACAACTTGAAGTACTGAATGAGATGAAAGATGAAATATGCTTTGCTTAACCCAAGTTTGATTGCTTAATATTCATAGCTCAACCCTCGGGAAAATTGACACTCCCAAGATTTATTTTTCTTTTTCTTCCTTTTTCTTTTTTTCCTTGTTAGGTAACCACTGCCATGATTATCAGCAAAGCAGCATAATTCGTCAAACATATTACAAGACAGAACAATCAACATTCCAAATTTTCAATGACCTCAAGTAGAAATACATGATGCTTCCAGCCAAGAGTATGCAAAGACAGAATTCAACCACACAACTACATGTGCAGTACGTGCTCATCAGCAGAACTCAACTTTCACTAGTCTAAGAACAATAACGAAAAGAGAAAGATGGAGAAAAATGAGGCATGAGCAAGTTCAAAATTATTCATTCAAGAGCAGGGCTTCTTCCCACTTTAGGTCAAGAGTATTGAAGGCAAATGCAAGCAAATGCAACTTTGAAAGTAAATCATGCATATCCAGTAAAGCTACAAATCCAATAGACAAACTACTCCTATATACTGAGAGTTTAGACAATGTAATGAACCATCGCATGCACAGTTTAACTAGGCTCAGGTCCTGTAATAAGAAGAGGCAAAATGTAGAACCATGGCTACGAAATTCCAGTTGCACATGTGAATCAGAGAAAGAAGACAAATAGAACCAACCCGTCTCAGCTCAGTTGCCATCTGGTTTGCCCAGCCAAGATATGGGACACTTGAACTCCAGGCCCCATTACAAACACAAGAATAGATTTTTATCACTAGAGCCCCAATAATTTTCAGAAACCTAAAACCTGAACAAGCAAAAGAAAGTTTGTCAATTAGTACAAGGGATTATCAAACACATATACCACCATGCCGTTTCAAAATTCTTCCTGAAGAAGAATATGGCATAAGCATCAGCATTACAAAACAGACTGCTGCTTCTGTCTCAGTAATCAATAGGGCTGTTAATTTTTCCAAGAAAAAAATTGGAAACCATTGCAGAAACAGAGGGAGGCAACAAGCATTTAAAAACTCTACCAGCCCTCTGGCTCATTCATTTCTCTTAAGTTTTGTCTTATCGAAGTTGGATTGCCTTCAGCGCCACATGTATTTTTTCCCCCTACTCTTCCTGGTCCAATATTTATTCTCAAAGGTCTTCATTTCCACGTAAAAGTAAACTCTCCAAATTTATGACCAACCTCTCCTTCAGTAACCTTACAAAGAACAGTAGTTTTCCATTAAATTCTCACGAAGCAATCAACAGATTCCGCAAACTTGAAGATCTATGTAATATTTACCGTGAATAGACCTCATTTTTAATCCTAGAGTTTCTCTTGCTTCTGAAGAAGAATGCATTCCCTCCTGCATAAATTCATATAAGATAACAAAACCATCCAAGATTGCTTCAAGAAACTGGCGACAATTGTATTGCTCTTAACATTTTGCAATGCTCCAAAAATAGTGGAATAAGGGAGGGCAGCATTTCCTCATTACTAAAAAGTGATTCACCATTTATTTTGACCATGGAAGGCAAATTAGTCCAAAAGTTCTGACAACTGATTTTTATCAATAATCCAACAAACTACAATAACTCTTTCACATGGCATGACATAACTCATATGGTAAATCATACTATCACTTATTACCCACATTTTCAAACCAAACTCGCTCAAAATTGAGAAGGAAACTAAGTTATAGTATCATAATTCAAGATCCAGTTGCAATTTTGATTTGTTAAGCCCTGAAAAAAAGGTTGACCATTACAATCAAGGGTGTCAAAGAACAAGCAATTAGCTAGTCTTAAACCGTCCGAAAAGTAAAGAAAGGTGGACTTGTCTAAGCTCCGTTCAGAAAGGTGACATAGGAAAGCAACTAATAGTCACTTAACACCATGAGATTCAACCACAACAAAGACTATTTATGATCTTAATAACTTTTCCATGCATGATATTCTCCAATAAACAGGCTCAATAGCAAGACCAATAGAAACTAACACTCTCTTCTCCAGTACACAAGAGCTTTTTTTTTCTTGATTCATGATAAGTCAAGGGACATTCAAAAGCAGTCAAAAGTACAAAAAACATGTTATACCTAGGCATCTAGCAATCATATAATTTGGACGGACAAAATATTTTAATCGGAGAAGTTTAAAAAGATAACAAAGCTTCACTTCCATAGATAGTTTAACTAGGCTCAGATACGTAATGAGATGAGGCAAAATGGAGAAACAACACCGCCATGGCTGCAAAATCCCAGTTGCAAAAGTGAATGAGAAAGAACACATGCCCCCATTTCAGCTCAGATGCCATCCGGGTTGCCCAGCCAAGATACGGGTCGGATTTAAACTCCATATGCCCCATCACCAACAAAATCAAGGAAAGATTTTTATCATCACAGCCAGAAACCATATCCATCACGACCTTAAACCCTAAACCCAGACCCCAAATCCCAAACCCCAAATATCAAAAGGCTTTCATAAACTGCTGATAATTAATCCCCTTGTCGAGTACGATCAAAGAAGATTGCATCCAGTAACAGAAGCAGAAGCAGAAACAGAAGAGGCACAATGATTTACTCCCAAGCACATCCTCAATCTCAACAAAAATCAAGATTATCAAATGCTTCCAGGAGAAATTGGAATTGTTTTTCTTTCCTTCTGCAAAGGGTTGTTGATCTTCTCCCCTTTCTCTTTTTGGAAGGAAATCATTGGCCAAAAAAGAACAGAGGGGGGCAACAACCCTTTAAAAACTCCCCGGCCCTCTGCTGCCTCATTCGCTTCTCTTGAGGTTTTTTTTCACTCTTTGAGGGCTGAAGCCCTGAGATTTTCAATCATCTGCGAGTGAGCCCTTCTTATATATTCTCGCCGTAGCACGAACTCCAAGACAGTGAGGTAAACAGAACAGGTTCGAAACGGTAACGTTTGGTCGGACATGTTCATGTTAAACAAATCGATTTCTTTCCATGTTCTTTTCTTCTTGGGTAAATGGCAAATTCCTTCTTAGTTTTTTGGTACATCAGTTTTTGCAAGGGCAGAATGACCACAATCCCCAGCCCATTAGGCTGGTACCATTAGTACTAGTAAGGAGTAGCAATTATGGAAGGACGTTAGAGATGAGATAGAGCAGAGTACATAAGCACAAGACAAAGCCATCAAAACAAAAGTGAAAAATAGAATGGCTTTTCTTCGCTATTCTGATGAATGTTGATTGATTGTTACATAGAACGCTGACCGGATGTTAATTGTTTAATCAACAAGGGGCTGCAAAAGAATGCTCATTAGCAAAATTTTCAAAACACGATATCAGAATGAGTAAAAGACAAGCATCAGAAGGTAGACTCCAAAACACAATTACATGAATTTCTCAAAATATAGCTCAATACATGAGCTTCCTCGGTATGTTTGTATTAGAGAAGCAGCATTCATATAATCCTACTACAAAGATTTCACTAGTTAGGGATAAAAGCAGTCTAAAATTACAGTATTGCCTTGTCCTGCTGTGATCTAGAAGGCATAAAACTACTGACTATTGTCGACCATATTTGATATCACTTCCCAAGACCCAAGAAAGAAGTGATGGGATTAATGAAATCCATATCAGAAATAAGAAGAAAGATAAAAACAGGGAAGAATCCATAATTCACCACAATTTTCAGCAAAAGATCAACACGATTGCAGAGCAGGACTCTGTAGCCTGGAATCCACCATGTAGCTTGGACAGTGACCACCTTTTTCAACGACAATCCATCCACTTACCTTTCCCCAGCAAAGGGGGCAGGCAAGAGTGGCACTCTGATCATCTCTCGTCCAAGGAACTACAAACCCGTTTGGATGATCAGTGGAAGATGATTTTGACGGGGTTAATCCATACATCTTGCAGACCTGATCAAAGCAGTTTGAAGAGCGGTGGCTAGTGTCACACACGTGGGGGCGACAACCCTTTTCATGCGACGAACAAATCAACAGGACAGCAGTGTTTTGATGCTCCATGCAGATGCAGCATCTTGTTCCTTCCCCTTCAGAAATTTCCACCACGTTCTTGCAGTTTCTGCAATTGTTCTTTGAGAGCTTGCGATTGTAAGGGGAAACCCTTGCAGGATTAGAAGACAACAAGGGATTCGCGCTTTTGACTCTCGGCATCTTGGATTAATTCTTCAAGAATTGGGAGAGGGAGGCTCTTGAACTTTGCTTGACAACTGATGAGATCGAATGCTGAAGTTTTGCTTGACTACGTGAAGCAATAACCTATGCAGAGTTTTATACAGGGAATATAGACGCTGAATGGCTTAACCACGTAAGAGTGGTAAGAATTTGGAAAGCTTTCCTTCCAACGACAAGATTGGAACCTCAAATATTTAGCCAGTTTGTATAAAACTTATTTCTTTCCTACGTTATCTACAATAATCCTTAAAAAATTTCCAAAGTTTTTAACATAACACCCCAAAATACAAAAAAAATCGCTTCTAAAATTTTTTTCTACAACTTCTACAGTATACTATAGTAGAGTTTTGTACAATCTCTCAAAAAACTTAGCTGCCAAACAAATATGGCCCTAAAAAAACCCGTAAATAAATAAATAAAGTGTTGTCCTGTCAAAGGAGCTGTAGATTAGATTTGTTTGATGTAATAACTTGATCAAAATTCACTAAAACAAACTCCCTTTCTCCCGTAAAAAGCTTTTGAAAGTATATTTTCATATTTATTTATGATGGTATGTGGATTTATTTAAGATAATATGTATACTTTGTATTTTATTTACTATGTATATTTTCGTATTTATTTACTATCATATATGATTCATAGTCACATTAGCTACATTATACACATCGTGGCATATAGTCATATTATCCACCACACAGTGATATATCTATAAGTTGGCATACCTGGTTTATAAACACATCATCTACGCCATAGTATAGATATCACATTTATGCATATCATACGAAATTTTTTTTTTTCAAAAGAACGATGAAAAGTTTGGCATAAAAATATACATTGGATAAAATTATGCTTATAAATCTGTACGAACTAAAAATACAAATAAATATGCTATAGATTTCAAAGGTTATGCCACTTTTATACTAATTTTAAACTTATTTTTATATGTGAGGCATTAAATTTATTAAAATTTTATCACTTTATTATTTTAACATGGATACATCTACCTTTTTTATGATATATGTCGCTCTTATTTTCTAGATAACTCTAAAAGTACATCATTATCCCTACTCAAATTTTAAGGATTCATTTGGATTAATTGTTTTTCAAAAACACTACCGTAGCATTTGAGATGTGAAAAACTACTGTCTCCATTTGAAAAACAGATCCGGTCGCCGGTGCCAGGGCCGGCATTAGGGGAGAAGAAGAGAGAAGAGAAGAAAAAGGAAAAAGAAATGGAAAAGGAAAAGGAATAGAAAAAAAAAAAACAATCCAAATACATCTATAGTAACTGTTTTTCACATCCCAAATGCTATAGTAGTGTTTTTGAAAAACTCATCCAAAAACAATTAATCCAAACGGACCCCTAAATTTTTTGAAAAATTGAAGTATACTCCTTGTTTTATATGGTTAATTAAAAAGTACAAATATATTTTTTTTCAGAGTAACAAAGTATTTACTAACTATGATAGTACCTACAATCGTCTTCAATTCACATACATGATCACATTATCCACACTATGGTTTATTGCCAAGTTACTATCTCTAAAATTTAAAAAAAAAATTTGAAGTGTAGTACATAAACTATGTTCAAAACAAGTATCATTAATAAATTCAACTGAATAGCATAGCTCATTATAATTATCAAATTGAAGACAAAAAAAAAAAAGAAGAAACAGCTAGTAATTAACTGAGGGGTTGCATGAAGGAAAATGCAAAGGTACTCTTGGAAATAGTTTTTTGGCTATTTGAAACAAGTGACGATTTCAATTTTTAACCAAATTCTTAATAACAAATTTCGTGAGAAAACAGCATCTAAAATGTTCTTAATTGCGTATTTAGACCCAAAATAAAATAAAAAGCTCCCAAATATTGTAATACCAACTAGATCTAAATACAAAGAAATCTTGAATCCTAGCACCACCCTTACAAAAAGGTTCTAAGAAACACCACTCTCTGTGCAAAATTCTTTTTCAATGGTAAGGGGGAAAGAAAGTCTAAAATCTAGGATCACAGCATTCAATTATCCACTAATTCTAACTCTCTAAGTCCTAAGACAAAAAGCAAATCTAAGTAATTAATTAACTAATGACTTCACTAATCATCCTAACAACGACAACAACACACAAATTATTTGAAGGACTCGATCACGTCGAGTTCTCTCCCACTGAGACAAGTCAAGAATAAAAACACCATCATCGCCGCCGGCGTTACTAGTATCATCGTCACTATCATGTTCCACGGATACCGGCCTCGCCGACGGATGCTGGAGCCGGGCATGTTTCCTCAATTCACCATAATTCCCAGAAAAATCACACGATTCCAGAGCACAACTTCGCACCTTCGAGTCCATGTACGCACGAGCGCCTCGTACCACAGTCCATCCGCTAACGCTCCCCCGACAAAGAGGGCAGAGCAGTTCCCGAACCTGTCTGTTTTCAAGAGATGAAAACCCGTTTGGCTGATGAGCAGAGGTTGATTTTGATGGGGTTAGCCCCTGCAGCTTGCAGAACTGATCGAAGCAGTTTGAATGGCGGTAGCTCGTGTCACAGATGAAGGGTTTACAACCTTTTTCATGGGATGAACAGATTAATTGTACGGCATTATGCGGATGCTCCATGCATATGGGGCATCTTGCTTCTTTCCACTCTAAGTTCTCCTCTAACTTTTGCTCAGAACTAGTGGTACAATTTTCTAACTTGTTCTTGCAACTTCTGCAATGATTATTGTCTGAACTGACATCGTAAGGAGATGCCCTTTTTCGATGAGAATAAGTTAAGGAATTCTGGTTCCTGTGATATCCTTTCGGCATCTTTGATGCTAATCGATGCTACGCTGCTAAAAGGCTTTCTTGAACACAATTTTTCTCAGTTTCTTGAGTCGAGGATTAACTCCAAGTTTATGAAAAACGTAGTTGATTAGTAATTATTTATTTGTAGGACAGGAGGCTGTGACGCCAAAGGGTGTTTATTTATAGGACAAAGGATGCGATACCAATGTAGAAAAGGATTTTGTTTTCACTAAGAGAAGTCTGCAGGTAATTATGACGGTTATAAGGTAATCTTAGGATTTTAGTTCTATAATCCTAAGTGACATCACTGAGAAGTAGGTCTTTAATCTAATCATAAGGATTCTAATTGTAAGTGGACAATTAATTACTTGCCAAAAATTTAGGATGACTACAATTATTATCATGGCAGCAATTTAGGAAATTACTTGTCAAGCAAATTAACGTACATCTTGGTCTTGGTTTTAACTTTTCGGGAAGTTTTGGCCCGAGGGGAAAGGTTCCAAATTTTAGGTAGGGTACGACTACCATATAATTTGCATGTAAAGGGCCGAAACTAGTATTCACTTAATAATATTAATAGCGCAATCTCCCAATCTAAACTCAACGCAAAGCCCTTAATGACGCAGTTATGTCTTGGAAGTTGGAGCAAAGACTTTCATGCAATTGTTGGTTCATATTATACAGATGTTGGTACTTTATATATGGATGTGATGCAAGTCAGCCATGGCACTCTGGTACTTTAATATCAATTTATAGCTTAGTATTAAAAAATATTGATTAGATCATAAACATATTTTTCAATTTGTCTCGCCATCCCCGAACAAACATATTTATCATTAATTAGGTTGTTAATTTTTTTTAATTTCTCCTTAAAAAGGGTGTACCGCAACAAACTAGCTCAAGTTTCCTAATATTAAAAATGTTAAATAATAAAGCAACTCCAATTTCCTTGTATTATACGATAACTATAACTTTCAAATATTATCTTAGAAAGTCTTAACTTCACTTATGTAAGTTACCTAAGAGAAACGAAACTTTAATTTCTTCACATCCGTTTAGGTAGTTTCTTTATATAAGGTTAGAAAAATATTATAGAAATAAAAAACAAAATGACAAATATTAAAGGAAATTCAACAAATAGCAAAAATTCTATTTATACATCACCTACTTGAAATAAAAACAATGATAATTATAAATCAAAAGCCAACTCCTAAAACCAACGAATTTCTTGATCAACTATACATCAATCTTTGAATTCTTGATCAAATATGCATCAATTTTTTATCTTTCCCAATTGTATTTAAATCATTTCAATCTTTGATCTTTCCCAATTTCATTCAACTCTCTCAAACATCTATTCTTCGTAAAGCCAAGTCTAATTTTTCCCTTTACAATTCCTACAACTAAAATTTTAATTCATAATCATCCATTTTTTGAACATGTACACTTTTTTAAACATTTTCTTTTTACCCTCCCATCCTTTTCACTCCCTTTCCACCCCAACTATTAGGCACAAGATTCAAACTTTGAACCTAGCAATGAGAAATGGGGCACTTATACTTATTTTAAGTTTGTCATTTAGACTTTTTTAATGATCATTAATTTGTTAATTGGGCACTTTCACTTATTTTAAACTTGTCATTTAGAATTTTTTGATGATTATTAATTCATCAATTATCTTTATTTTTATTTGTATCTAAAAATTTTAGTGTATTTTTTTCAATATAAGTGAAAAATCTTGAACCTAAAATCTCTCACTTACACTCTTTCCTCCTGTACCACCCAACTCATCCCTCTCTCCTAGTATTGATTTGCATAACATTAATGTGATGCATAGAATTTCGTTAATTGTTATATGATTTTGGCGTCTATGTTAATTTTATCTTTTATAGTCAAATTTATGAAATCAATTTATGAAATATTTCAAGGTATAAGACAACAAAATAAGAATGCTTGCAAAAATAATTGGTTCTTTTTTCAAATGAAAATGATCTCCCGAGAGAAAAGAGGCATCTTATCCTAACGAAACACATTCGTTATATAATTTAGGCTAATTTCTCGAATATTGCTCAAAACGAAAATCGCTCCAAAATTGGGGTTCCGAGAGGGATGTATGAAAATGGCGTCGAATTCCACAAGTGCGGTTTGTTGTTGAATTTAATTTTGTTTCCATATTTTTATACTTGTCAGAAGAGATTTTTTTTTTTAAAGAAACCGCACAAATAAGAAACCGCAATTAAGTAAAGCGGTTTCTTTATAAAAAAATTCTTGATAGAAACCACATTTGAGGAATACAGGTTCTTTTGGAAAATAAGAAACTGCATTCTCCAAATGCGGTTTCAATAGAAGTTAATTTTTTTTAAGCTATGCTGAATAGTGATGGTATTTGGATTTTAGGGTTTTTGGATTTGAAGTTTTAGGGTTTGTGATTTAGGGTTTAAGGTTTTCTAGGGTTTAGGGTTTAAGGTTTTTAGGGTTAGGGTTTTGGGTTTAGATTAGTATTGGCAAATTTAGAAATCCCAGTGTTATCTGAATCTCAGTTAATCACTTTTAATTTTATGAAATAGAAAATTTGTAGAAATTAAGAATTATATGATTTGATTAAATATGAAAAGGTGTAGATAAATAACAAAGTGAGAACAAATTTAACTTCGAAAATGTATATGAAAACAAGTATATAATGTTTGAAAAAATATAAATTTATGTTCAAATGCATTAACGCCTTTTAGGGTTTTGGATTTAAGGATTAGGGTTTATTTTTTAGGTTTAGGGCTTTTGAGTTTGGGGTTTAAGGTTTAAGGAATAGGTTTTAGAGTTTAGGGTGGAATCCATTTAGTGTACGAGTGAATATTTAATCACTTTCAAAAATTTGGAATTCCTTTAGTGTACGAGTGAAAATTTAATCACTTTCGAAAATTTGGAATTCCTTTAGTGTATGAGTGAATATTTAATCACTTTCAATTTTGTGAAATAGAAAATTTGTATAAACTAAGAATTATTTGATTTAAGTAAATATAGAAGGGAGGTGGAAAGAAATAACAAACTGTGAAAAAAATTGAAATTGAAGAATTTATATGAAAAAGTAATAATGTAAATTTATTTTGTTGAATCTAAATTTTTTTTAGCTATATCGAGATGAAATAATGCCTTTTAGTGTTTTGTGTTTAAGGGTTAGAGTTTTTTTTTAAATTAGGTTTAGGGTTTTTGGGTTTGGGGTTTAAGGAATAGAGTTTAGGGTTTAAATAACTATTGGCAAATTTGGAACTCCTTTAGTGTATGAGTGCTTTCATTGCTGTGAAATAGAAAAATTTTATAGAATAACAATTATTGATGTAAGGAAATATAAAAGGAAATGGAGATAAATAATAAACTGAGGAAAAACATCTAACATGAAGAATTGTATATGAAAAAAATTAATAATGGCTAAGAAAATGTAAATTATATTGTGTTAAAAGTTTGGGTTTATGGTTAAGACGTATTTGAATTGCGGCATTACGATTGGCAAGGCTTAGGTTGCATATTCAGTTACAAAAGTTCTTTTGACATATTGTTGATGTAATTTACATACATCCGACAAGTTTCATTATTTGTTAAGTTACATAATTTTTAAAAAATTCTTAAAGATAAGACTTGCGGTATTTAATGAAATTGAAAAAGATTCAATTAGAAATTAATCTAAATATGAGAATAGGAACGAAAAATTAAAATCCAAGTAAGTATATATGTACAATAAAAATGATTATTTATATTTCAAACGAAAAATAAGGCTTAAGAATCATTAAATTCATCAATGGGCATGCCTCTTGCCTTTATCATGGGGAGTGGAAGAGCAATCGCATCTCTAATGGACCCGCTAGTCTTGTTGATTTTGAGTTTGTAGACGGATGAATCTCCTTAGTTGCATGTGTCCTTCCAAAAGGTCCTGCTCTTCAACTTCAATAGTGAAGTCCACCACTATTAGAATTTAGTGTTTAACCGTTATATTTGACCTACTTGCGGGTTGCTTGTGTTTTAGGGTCTAGACTACATAATCATTGTAAAATTTTACTACGCTTATTTGTACATAAATTGTTCATTGTAACTTACATAAATTTGTACATAAATTTTTTCGCATATTTCTTTAGGGGTAATTTCAGAAGCCTTCCCTGAGGTTTCTAGCTTTATGCTTGGTACCCCTCAAATTATGTATAAATTTTAAATTTGAGGAGTTTAAAAATTTTAAGAATTTTACATTGTATAAATTTATTGTATAAATTGGTGACTTGAATATTTGAAACTTATACAATGCCTAAAATTATGTTATAAACTCATTTGAGTTGTTTTCAACAATGGACCAATAATTTAGGATGAATTTAGAAATTTATAAGTTGTTTAGAATATGTTTAATATCATAAACTATCCAAATTGATGACTTAAATATGAGAGGAATATAAATTATTCACAATACATTTAGATTATTTGAGGTACTTTCAAACTACAAAAAGCTATTATACGCTCCAGATACCGTTATATTAGTTTTCTTCTGATAATATATTGGTTATTAGTTTTTTCATACTTCCTCAGGGTTTAATCGAGCAACTGAAATATAGAGAGACAAAAATAATTAAACATATGTCTTATTTTACTACGCGTACTTCAGTACCTTTAAAGATTAGCCTACTATTTCCCCCAAAACCACCAAGCCACGGTGTTCACTTTTATATAGTCATTTTTTTTATTATTGGTTCATTCACCACTGTTTCTATTATTTTTTCAAAATACATTGTACTATTATTAACGAACTAACATATGCAGTCTAATCTACAAGTCCACTGCACTTTTTCTATAATCTAAAGTCCAACCATGTACAGCAATTCAAAAATAGAAGTATTAACAACTTTAAATAAATGTATTTAAACTAATCATTATGTAATACAAAAAAAAATACATGACATAATACATTTTCATTACCAATAAACATTTAAACTACTTCAGTGCAACATTTATACTAGTTTAGGGGTGGCCACGGTTCAATTTTGAATCGGAAAGACTGAAATCGGATCGACGGTTTACTGAACTTAAACTGGAATTGGAATTGAAAAACCGGAACTGGAACCGTAACCGTAACTAAAGGTTTAGATTCAGTTTCACAAAAAATTTGAATCGGAATCGGAATCAGCGATTCAAGACCCGTTCAAACTGTCTAAAATACATTTAGATCCTGAGTTACTAGGCATTTTTTATTCAATTTAGAATTCAATTTTAATCACCAGTACCCAATATCAAACAATCTTAGTTTTAATCCAACAATATATTATCCAACTGTAGCAGCAGAACAAGCTTTTAGTGCCGGTGAAAGCATTTTAGACGAGTCAAGATCAAAATTATCTCCGAAATCACTAGAAATTCAAGCATGCATTGATGATTGGACTAAAGCGGAATACAGATTTCAAGAAATTAAAAGAAATGAAGATGAAGAACTCTTTGACACTACAGATTCTACTATAATTGCAAGCAATGACGATGATTAATTAATTAAGATTTTTTTTCCTTTACTTTATTTCAATAATGAGAAGATTATGTATCTTTTTATTTTATTTAAAGCATTCAATATAAATTGAGGTATTTTTTCATGAACTTTGTATTTTTTATTTTTCCTTATCACATGATAGTACAATAAAATTTATAATTTTTTCAACATTAGTTGTTATATTTACTTAAAATCAATTTTATAATACAAGTATTTATACGTAACTAGAAAAATCAAAACCGGAACTCGAAAAAATTGAAACCGTAATTAAACCGAAACCGGAGGTTTAAGAACTGTAACCGTAACCGTCCTTGTAAGGCCAGCTCAGGTTCCACCTTTCAGTAGAACCAGAACCGTCAGTTTTTAAACCGGAACTGGCGGTTTTGAAACCGTCACCACCCCTATACTAGTTCATATCAATTAATATTAAGCATCAAAATTGCTTATGTAAATCAGGCCACTGGAGTCTTCCTCTCACTACTAGCTTTTGCTCCGGACGTATAAAGTCTCGAGAGTTCACTTCAAAATCTTTACAGCAACTCTTCAAGGAGTCAAAAAACTTGATTAATAACTTAGAATTTATTTCTTTTCTATGTCATTCATAGTAATTAATCAAGTGTAAGAATTTGACCTTCACTGATTTTTTCAGAATTGTTTCGAGATGATGGCTTTCCTTTTCCTCTTTACCTTCGCTCGAACCTAATGAAACTAGTTCTTTCTTTCTTCTTTCGTTGCTGGCTATTCGACTGGATTGAGAGTGCACTGTCAAATAGAATACGAAAATAGAGGTTCGTGGTTGACAGAGGCAAGTATGCTCATGCCTGAGGAAGAAGAAGAGAGATGAACGAAACGAAAGGCGAGAGAGGAAATATTTGTTCTTGATGTGGAATTGTGGATGAATGAATTTTATTTATACTTGAAGTCTGAAATACGTATCGGTCAATTCCGAAATGCATGTGACTTCACAGTTTCAACGTACCACTGATGCATTCTGAAGTGGAGAAGCTGCATCTTGTCCTTATCCGTTGCTTTTGTGGTCAGAATTATGCAAGTTAGATCGGAAATGAAAGTAGAGAAATAAACTTATCAAGACTAACAAACAGACCTATCTTTGCCCTTATTTGGCTGGAACGTTGTTTTTGTGGTCAAACTCGTCTAATTTACAGTCTGTTAGATTCCATTGCTATTCACGCACTGAAAAGCAGAGAGACAACAGCAGTCCAAGCAGTCTGAATGCTATTCATGCACTGAAAAAGTGGAGAAACAGTTGCAGTCCAAGCAGTGCTAGATTCCCAGTCAAATCAAGGAATCAAAGTGAAATTGAATCCCCTAGTTTCTGTTTAACAGAAACCGCATCCCCGAATTGCAATTTCCATTTTTTTTTAATTTTGAAGAAATCGCATTTCGGAAATGCGGTTTCTGTTTTATGAATTCCATTTTCAACTTTTTTTTTTAAAGTTGAAGAAACCACATTTTAAAAATGCGGTTTCATTTTGAACTTTTTTTTTTAAAATTGAAAAACCGCATTTCAATAATGCGGTTTCCATTTTCAACTTTTTTTTAACTTGAAGAAACCTCATTTTTGAAATGTGGTTTCTTTATAAATCAAATTTTCCCACCTGACAAATACAAAACAAAATTGAAAAGGAATTAATTTCAACGAGAAACCGCACTCCTCTAATTCAACGACCCTATTTTTATCTAACCCCCTGCCATATTCCCAATTTTGGACCGAATTCAGTTTTTAGTCATATTTTGGAAAATTAGCCTATAAAGTAAGACATGAAAATAGACTTTCAACCACTTTATTAGGCTGCTCAATAATTCATGATGATGGTAATTTTCCACCATTTATTGGGTTGCTCAATAATTCATGATGATGGTCCAATTACAGGTTAATTTCTCAAAATATTGCTAAAAACTGAAATCGGCCCAAAATTGGGGAAATGGCAGGGGGTTGGATAAAAATAGGGTCGCCAAATTAGAAGAATATGGTTTCTCACTTAAATTAATTTCTTTTCGATTTTGTTTTGTATTTGTCAGGCGGAAAATTTTAATTTATAAAGAAACCACATTTCAAAAATGCGGTTTCTTCAAGTTTTAAAAAAAAGTTGAAAATGGAAACCGCATTATTGAAATGTGGTTTCTTCAACTTAAAAAAAAAAGTTCAATGAAACCGCATTCTTACAATGCGGTTTCTTCAACTTTAAAAAAAAAAGTTGAAAATGGAAACCGCATTGTTGAAATGCGATTTCTTCAGAAAACAGAAACCGCATTTCGAAAATGCGGTTTCTTCAAAATTAAAAGAAACCGTGATCCTCAATTGCGGTTTCAAAACGTAAACTTCGGATGCGGTTTCACTTTGATTCCCTGATTTGACTGAGCATCTAACACTACTTGGACTGCAACTGTTTCTCCACTTTTTCAGTGCGTGAATAGCATTCAAACTGCTTGGACTGTTGCTGTTTCTCCACTTTTCCAGTGCATGAATAGCAATGGAATCTAACAGACTGCAAATAAGATGAGTTTGACTATAAAAGCAACATTCCAGTTGAATAAGGACAAGATAGGTCTGTTTGTTAGCCTTGATGAGTTTGTTTCTCTGCTTTCATTTTCGATCCAACTTGCATGAGTCTAACCACAAAAGCAACGGATAAGGACAAGATGGTTTGCATGCAGCTTCTCCACTTCAGAATGCATCAGTGGTACGTTGAAACTGTGGAGTCACATGCATATTGGAATTAACTGACATGTACTTTAGGCTTCAAGTATAAATAGAGCTCATTCATCCACAATTTCACATCAAGAACAAATATTTCCTCTCCGCCTTTCGTTTCGTTCATCTCTCTTCTTCTTCCTCAGGCATGAGCAAACTTGCTTCTGTCAACCACGAACCTTTGTTTTTGTATTTTGTTTGACAGTGCACTCTCAATCCAGTTGAATAGCCGACAATGAAAGAAGAAAGAAAGAACTAGCTTCAGTAGGTTTGAGCGAAGGGAGAGAGGAAAAGGAAAGCCGTCATCTCAAGAAACAATTCTGAAAAATCAGTGAATGTCAAATTCTTAACCTTGATTTAATTACTATGAATGACAATAGAAAAGAAATAAAGTCTAAGTTATTAATCAAGTTTTTTGACTCTTTGAAGGGTTGCTGTAAAGATTTTGAAGTAAACTCCCGAGACGTCATACGTCCGGACCAAAAGCTAATAGGAAGAGAAAGACTCCAGTGGCTGGATTCACGTAAGCAATTTTGATGCTTAATATTAATTGATATGAACTAGCTACTAGTATAAATGTTGCATGAAGTAGTTTTAAATGTTAAAATGTTAAATGGCATTGAAAATGTATTATGTCATGTATTTTTTTTTTGTATTACATAATTATTAGTTTAAATACATTTGTTTAAAGTTGTTAGTACTTCTATTTTTGAATTGTTGTACATGATTGGACTTTAAGTTGTAGAAAAAGTGCAGTGGACTTATAGATTAGACTGCATACGTTAGTTTGCTAATAATAGTATGATGTATTTTGAAAAAATGATAGAAACAGTGGTGAACGAACCAATAAGAAAAAAAAAAGACTATACAAAATTGAACACCGTGACTTGGTGGTTTTGGGGAAGCAAAGCTAATCTTTAAGGGTTCGCTTGGTTCACCGGATGAGATGAGATGACTCATCCTTGGATAATTAATCCCGAATTAATCATCATGGGATTACTCATCCTCTATCCGGTTTGGTTTATTAATATAATTGTAGGTTTTATCTTTCTTGATAAGGATAAAAGAATCTGATAAATCATTATCCCCTCCCACAATTATCCCTGGATAAATAATACCAAGACCCCCCATGAGATAACTTTATCCCTTCTACATAGGATTAATTCAGTTAACATGGATATCTAATCCACTTATAAAAATGCAACCAAACATTGAATGAGACAGGATAAGTCATCCAATCCTGTCTCATCCTATAAACCAAATGAACCCTAAAGGTACTAAAGTAAGCGTAGTAAAATAAGACATATGTTTAATTATTTTCATCTCTCTATATTTCAATTGCTCGATTAAATCCTAAGAAAGCATGAAAAAACTAATAACCAATATATTATTAGAAGAAAAATAATATAATGGTATCTGGAGCGTATAATAGCATTTTGCAGTTGTGAAAGTACCTCAAATAATTTTCTAATTATATTATGAATAATTTATATTCCTCTCATATTTAAGTCATCAATCTGAACAGTTTATGACATTAAACATATTCTAAACAACTTATAAATTTCTAAATTCATCCCAAATTATTAGCCCACTCTTGAAAACCACTCAAATGAGTTTATAACATAATTTTAGACATTGTATAAGTTTCAAATATTCAAGTCACTAGTTTATACAATAAATTTATACAATGTAAAATTCTTAAAATTTTTGAACTCCTCAAATTATGTTATAAAAATTTGAGGGGTACGTGCGATTTTTCAAAGTTGAAGGGTACCAAGCATAAAGCTAGAAATCTCGGGAAAGGTTTCTGAAATTACCCCTAAAGAATTATGCGAAAATTTTATATATAAATTTTTGTTAAGGGGTAGTAAGTTAAAATGAACCATTTATGTACGAATAAGCGTAATAAAATTTTACAATGATTATGTAGTCTAGACCCTAAAACACAAGCAACAGCGCAATACAAGTAGGTCAAATATAACCGGTTAAACACTAAATTCTAACAGTGGTGGACCCCACTATTGAAGCTGAAGAGCAGAACGTTTTGGAAGAACACATGCAACCAAGGAGATTCATCCATCTACAAACTCAAAATCAATAGGGCTAGCAGGTCCATTAGAGGTGCAATTGCTCTTCCACTCCCCATGATAAAGGCAAGAGGCATGCCCATTGATGAACTTCATGATTCTTAGCCCTTATTTTTCCTTTGAAATATAAATAATCATTTTTATTGTACATATTCTTAACCATTGCTTGGATTTTAATTTCTCGTATTTAGATTAATTTCTAATCTATTCTTTTTCAGTTTCTTTAAATACCGTAAGTCATATCCTTAAGAATTTTTTAAAAATTATCTAACTTAACAAATAATGAAACTTGTCGGATGTATGTAAATTATATTAACAATATATCAAAAGAACTTTTTTAACTGAATATACAACCTAACTCTTGTAAATCATAGTGCCGCAGTTCAAATACGTCTTAATCGTCAACCCAAACTTTTAACACAATATAATTTACATTTTCTTAGCCATTATTAATTTTTTCATATACAATTCTTCATGTTAGATTTTTTCCTAAATTTATTATTTATCTCCATTTCCTTTTATATTTACTTACATCAATAATTGTTATTCTATAAAATTTTTCTATTTCACAGCAATGAAAGCACTCATACACTAAAGGGGTTCCAAATTTGCCAATAGACATCTAAACCCTAAACCCTATTCCTTAAACCCCAAACCCAAAACCTTAACCCAAAAACCCTAAACCTAATTAAAAAAACTCCAACCCTTAAACACAAAACACTAAAAGGCATTATTTCATCTCAATACAGCTAAAAAATATTTAGATTCAACAAAATAAATTTACATTATTACTTTTGCATATAAATTCTTCAATTTCAATTTTTTTCACAGTTTGTTATTTCTTTCCACCTCCCTTCTATATTTACTTAAATCAAATAATTCTTAGTTTATAAAAATTTTCTATTTCACAAAATCGAAAGTGATTAAATATTCACTCATACACTAAAGAAATTCCAAATTTTCGAAAGTGATTAAATATTCACTCGTACACTAAAGGAATTCCAAATTTTTGAAAGTGATTAAATATTCACTCGTACACTAAATGGATTCCACCCTAAACTCTCAAACCTATTCCTTAAATCTTAAACCCCAAACCCAAAAACTCCAAACCAAAAAAATAAACCCTAATCCTTAAACCCAAAACCCTAAAAGGCGTTAATGCATTTGAACATAAATTTATATTTTTTCAAATATTATATACTTGTTTTCATATACATTTTCGAAGTTAAATTTGTTCTCACTTTTTTATTTATCTACACCTTTTCATATTTAATCAAATCATATAATTTTTAATTTCTACAAATTTTCTATTTCATAAAATTAAAAGTGATTAATTGAGACTCACATACTACTGGAATTTCTAAATTTGCCAAAACTAATCTAAACCCAAAACCCTAACCTTAAAAACCTTAAACCCTAACCCTAAAAAACTTAAACCCTAAACCCTAAAAAATCCTTACACCCTAAACCTCAAACCCAAAAACTCAAAAATCCAAACACCGTCCAAATCAGCATAGCTTAAAAAAAAATTAACTTCAACTGAAACCGCATTTGAAAAATGCGGTTTCTTATTTTCCAAAAAAAACCGCATTCCTCAAATGCGGTTTCTATCAAGAATTTTTTTTTTCAAAAAAATCGCATTACTCAATTGCCGTTTCTTATTTTTAAAGAAACCGCAATTGAGCGATGCGGTTTCTTTAAAGAAAAATCTCTTTTGACAAGTAGAAAAAAAATGGAAACAAAATTAAATTCAACAAGAAACCGCACTTGCAGAATTCGGCGACATTATTTTCATACACCCCCTCCCGGAACCCCAATTTTGGAACAATTTTCATTTTGGGCAATATTCTGAGAAATTAGCCTACTTTATATGGTATCTTTTGTTATTAAAAATATTCATTTGTTAGCTATCATCTATTAAAGTTTCATTTTAAGTCCATATTCTTGTTAAGATTTTTTTAAAGTCATTTCTTGGTTGTCTATTCACCTACAAGTCAAAATTCTACGTCCTCACTACATACGGCAAATTCCTCTGAATATCGATGATTGGGCAAAATGTCCGCCATTTGGTACTATTTTTTTTTCGTTTCCCCATCCATCGGTGCCACGCATTGATGAATGTGCGGTACCAGGGAGGAATTTTATTATTTTTTTAAACAATTTCTGGAGGCTCCTTTTTGCAATTTTTTTTATAAAATTTGATGGTCTTCTACATGCAATTTGCGAACCAATTTTATAAAATTGCAAAAGGGCCCTCAAAATTGGTCATGATTTAGTAAATAATTTTAATAGTAAATATGGTTATGATTTAGGGTTTTGGGCTTATAACGCTTTAGGGTTTTGGGTTTAAGTTTTGAAAGGGTTGTATTGAAAATAAATCATTGTCAAAAAAAAGAATATTCAATATAATAATTTAAATTGAAGTGAAAAAAATTATTTTTTATTGCAATGATAGAATTGAAAAATCGAATGTGTTTGATCTCGAATAAAAAATTTTAAGTTATATTAGGTGAAAAGTATTATGTATTCTGAAAATCTAAAAGATGTAATATATATATATATATATATTAAGTGTGAGAATTATTAAACGGTGAATATTGAGGTTATGGATGGAATTATGGTTTATGGTTAAAAAAAGTAAACACAAGTCTTTTAGTTTTTAGTTATAATTTGAAAAAAATTGTGTTAATTATGAAAGTAGAAAAGTTGGAATATATGTACATCAATGAGACAACTTAATTAACGATTGGTTGTGAATATTGGGTTAAGGTGGAAGTTATGGTTTATGATTAAAAAAAACAAACGCAATGATTTGGCGGGTTTTAGGGTTAAGGGTTTAGAGTTTAGCGTTGAGGGTTTTAGCGGTTTTTAGAGTTTTAGAATTGAGAATTCTAAGGGTTTTTAGAGTTTAGGGTTGCACAGCATAGTATATAAAAATAAATCCACGATTGAAGGGAAAAAAAATTCATAGTAATAAATCAAATTTAAGCGGAGAAAATTTTATTGATTTGATAAAAATTGAGAACCCAATGTGTTGAAATGCAGTATAAAAATGAGTGCTTGTGAGTATTGAATTTATGATGGGAGTTATAATTAATGGTTAAGAAAAATTGCCGCATGGGTTTTAGGTTTTAGGGTTTGGGGTATTAGGGTTTAAGGTTTAGGGTTAAGGATTAAAGGTTTAGGGTTTAGGCTTTTAAGGTTTTTTCGGATTTAGGGTTTAAGGGTTTTAAAATTTAGAATTTACGGTTATATCAATTAGGTTTTAAGGTTGTAGGGTGTTAGCGTTTTGGGGTTAAAGACTAAGAGTTTAGGATTTAGGGTTTTAGCGTTTTATGGTGTTAGTCATATGAAAAATCAGTAGTTATATTAGGGAAAAAATATTATGTATTATCGAAAATATAAAAGTTGTAATATATATATACATGAAGTTTGATATATTAATGAACGAGTGGTTGTGAATATTGGGGTTAAGGTGGGAGTCGTAGTTTATGGTTAAAAAAAATCTAAACACAAGGTTTGTAAGTTTTAGGGTTTGGGGTTTAGGGTATTAGATTTAGGGCTAAGGATTTAGGGTTTAGGGTTTAGGGCTTGGAGATTAGGGTTTAGCATTCTTAGGTTTCAGGGTTTTAGTCAGTTCAGGGTTTAGGATTTTGAGATTAGGGTTTAGCATTTTAGGTTTTAGGATTTTAGTGGATTTAGCGTTTAGTGTTTAGGGTTTGGAGATTAGGTATAGCGTTTTAGAATTTACTTGATCAGATTGGCTTATGGGTTTGTGTTTAGAGTTTACTTATATTAGGATTTAGATTTTAGGGTCTTAGTTTTAGGGTTTAGTGTATTTAGGGTTTAGGGTTTGGAAATTAGGATTTAGCGTTTTAGGGTTTAGGGTTTTTAGTTGGTTTAGGGATGTAGGTTTAGTTGGTTTAGGGTTTAAAGCTAAATTGGCCAAGCTTTTAATGGTCTACTAATGGGGGTTTAGAATCTAACATGTCGATAAATCTAAGAAGTCAAATCGTCTACACTGTCAAATAAAGTGTATAATCATAAAAATTAAATTAAAAATAAGTCGAATAATGTTTCAAAAAGTAGTTTAACCATCACCAATTTACTTTTTGTTTGCCTTTATCCCTCGATGTTGTTGAGCAACCGTGACCGCCAGCTTTCTCCCTATGTCAGCCATAGTTCTGAGCCTGTTGCCGAGAAGACATTTGAAGGTCGAGATTCAGGCGGAGTTCTGGTGGCTCATCATCTGCCTCTTCATCTGAACAAAAGCTTCTCCGCATTGCAAACATGATGGAGGGCCAGAAGTACTAGCCATGCTGTCTCTTTGGGTGTGTTCTTGGGGAGACACTGTAGACGATAAATGTCCACGTGACCCGGAGATGTAGTTTAGAATAACGTCATCTCCGAAACGAGTATTAACCAATTCGTCAGCCAATGAAAATGAGACCCCAAATGCAGGTATTTGGGAGGGAGTCTGGTATCCACCGAAAGCACTCTACTCTTGTACTGTAATGTACAGTGATTTGAATCCGATGCTTCGTTCTGACTGGTCTCCTGTGCCGTGTGAAACGTTTTTATCCACATTAATGGCCATCTGGACTCGTGGGCGGCGTCGACCTCTTCGACTGAACGAGTTCAACATGAAAGTTTCCGAAACACGCTCTTTGAGTTGTACGTACGCCACATTGTGATACAATGATGCATCTGCCTCTTGCCGATCATATACCCCAAGTCCAGCACGCATGCCCCTTTGCAAATAGTTCATACTCTCAAAAGCCTTATTTTGGATGGATTGAATAGATGCATGCATATCCTTCTGTGTTAATTCTTGGACGAGAATATTACACGATTTCTATGCTATGCGCGTGATAGAATCCATCTGTTAATAATAAGACATGTGAATAAGTTTATCATATTTTATGACAACACTAATACTAGTCAAATAAACACTTTATTTTTATGTTGTTGAGATTACCATGTACTTATGCCGCCAAGATCGCGTGATCGAGACCGCCCCGTGGGGTTGTTGTATTACGTGAGAAATGTAGCGGATTGTATAAACTGAATACCAGCGCATATACTACACCATCGGCACGTATAGATCTGTCGGACTGGCCTGAACCAATGCCGATGTCTTCCTACTCTATAACTCTATCCAATCCTTATGCAATTCAGTCCAGTTTGCACCCCTGAAAGTCCGATCGTATGAGTTCATGCAGCGTTTTAGCGTCTCGGTTGCTCGGAATCGCTGCCAAACCGCTTTAATACCCGCCGGCGATGCATCTCGACAATGTGCCAATAGATGAGCGGTACACGTGCTCGCCATAGGTGTTTATCAATGGTGCAATACAGAGGGAGGGATGCCATAACATCCACTGTGTATGGCTCCCAAAAAAATTGCATAGAATAATATACTAAGAAACTTTTTTCACAGTAATTTTGTAATAAAAAAGAGACGAGAGAGCCGATTTGACATCATATTATGATATTATCACCCCGTACTGGTCCAATTGTGTTAATTGGTCTCTATAATACGGCAAACTATTCGTAGACATTCATCTTACCGCCAGGCTCCACCGTGGGTAGTCTCCTGACCCTACAGCAACAATAATAGAAGGATTAAAAGTAGGAAGTCGTTCCCACGCCCACCACTAGTAACAAAACAAAATAAATCGGTAAAAAATATTTTTGTACCAGAAGAAAATTTTAAAAACGTAACTGACAAAGCCTGTAGAAGCAAATATGGCCCTGCGGTACTGACAGCTCGTCCACACGAAGCACGACACATCTGTCTGTACAGATTAGCTAAAACTGCGCTGCCCTAACTAAATTGCGCCATCCCCTCTATGTCTCGCACGTAATCCAACCAGTGTGGACTGACAAGATTACCACAGGTGTCTGCAAACAACTGTCGGGTCAATAAGAAAAGAATGTACATGCGTACACAACACCGTACGCACTCATCAGATGTGTCTGTCTGGAGTTAGAAATAGACATGGGGGTGTAGAGCTGCTATGTCCATCCTCTTATTTTTGAAGAAACCATCATCGGGATAGAAATCTAACAACTCCTGACACTGACCCGAAACTCAATCATCGTTCGTTCCCGTTCCACAAGAGTTACAAGTAATTTGTCGATCCTCAATTCCCAGAGGATCTGCACATCCTGCAGTGTGATGGTAGCCTCTTCCCATGGAAGATGAAATGTGTGTGTTTCCTGGTGCCACGACTCAATAAGTGCAGGAATTAGAACTTGATTATATCTACAATTTCGGGCGCGAACAACTCCTCCAAAGCCAACTATGACGCAGAGTGTGGAATTGTTTGAGAGGAAAAGAAAAGTTGGGTCTTCTCCCAGGTTCAGGCTTCCAAAAGAAATGTGAAAATTTTATACAGCGAATGAGTTGAAAGCCCGTATCCATTACGTTCAGGTGTTTGACAGCAGAGAAAGTGTGTATTGTGTAATCACGGGCCGGCGTGATAGTCGCGAATGTAGAAATCGATAAATAGTGAATTTTGGAAACCGCACGTGCAAGTGTGAAAAGTGGGCTGAACTTAGATTTCCATGTTCACTTGCTATGGTAGCATGTCTCCATTCTGGAGCAAATGCATTCCAGTTGGTTGGTCCGGAACACACATGCCGCCTACCGTGCAACGTATCGATGAAAATTCAACCCATTAAAGCAGCCTCAGTACTGGGCTCCTATAGACATGAATGTTACAATTAATTCCCAAAGATTTCGAGAAAAGAGACCTGGACCGATGCGAACAGCATGGATCCGTAATGAAATGGATCGTCGTTGCCCTGACGCTCCTTGTCGATGCAGTCACTTCTCTCTCAACCCGAACACAATGTCAATTCGTGTCCATATTTCAGTCATTTTCTTCGATTTTTATACGCCATATTCGTGTCATGTATTGATAGTTTTGTGTATTGTAATATGATAGAGGCCATTGTTCTTAACATGTATGAATCCGTATTTCGTTTGTAATATTTGATTATCATTTTCCATGGTCATGTTATGTCACTTGTTTGGTTAGCAAAATAAATGATGTTTTTCTTTTATGCTACTTTGTGCTTGCCCAATTTTAAATATTTCTTCATTTGTTATTAATAAGAAGTGTTGTGTCTAATTTTCTCAGAAAGGAAATGGATGATTTTTCATCATTTTTTCAACCTACACCGCACCCGCTTCCAGGTCCGAAAGATGAGTCTCTTCTGCCATTGCAGCCAAGCCATCGATCTCGGGATGTTTTCTTAGGACATGAAATGCAATTGAATGTCAAGCTGTGTGATGGCTACTTTTGGGATGTGGTATCGGGTTTACAGGACACTCACATCTTGCGATATCTTTATATAGCTGGATTTGGAGGAGTTGTCTGCCCCCGAAATTGTAGATATAATCAAATTCTAATTACTGCACTTATTGAGCGGTGGCACCAGGAGACACACACATTTCATATTCCATGGGGAGAGGCTACCATCACACTGTAGGATGTGCAGATCCTCTGGGGATTGAGGATCGACGGATTACCTGTAACTCTTGTGGAACGGGAACGAACTATGGCTGAATTTCGGGGCCAGTGTCAGGAGTTGTTAGATTTCTATCCCGATGATGGTTTCTTCAAAAATAAGAGGATGAACATAGCAGCTCTACACCCTCATGTCTATTTCCAACTCCCGGCAGGCACATCTGATGAGTGCGTACGGTGTTGTGCACGTATGTACATTCTTTTCTTATTGACCCAACAGTTGTTTGTAGACACCTATGATAATCTTGTCAGTCCACACTGATTGGATTACGTGCGAGACATAGAGGGACTAGCGCAATTTAATTAAGGTAGCGCAGTTTTAGTTAATCTATACAGACAGATATGTCATGTTTCGTGTGGACGAACTGTCAGTACTGCAGGGTCATATTTGCTTCTACAGGCTCTGTCAGTTACGTTTTTAAAATTTTCTTCTAGTACAAAAATTTTTTTAACCGATTTATTTTGTTTTGTTACTAGTGATGGGCGTGGGAACAATTTCCTACTATTAGACCTTCTATTATTGTTACTGTGGGATCAGGAGACTACCCACGTGCTGGACGGTGGGCCACAAAGCACAGTAGTGTGAATGCTCCACAGACTAGTTTGCCGTATTACAGAGACCAATTAACACAATTGGACCAGTACGGGATGATAATATCATAATATGATGTTAAATCGGTTCTCTCGTCCCTTTTTTGTTACAAAATTGTTGTGAAAAAAGTTTCTTACTATATTCTTCTACGCAGTTTATTTGGGAGCCATATACGGTAGATGTCATGGCGTCCTTCCCTCCGTATTGCACCATTGATGAACACCTATGGTGAACATGTGTACCGCTCATCTATTGACACATTGTCCAGATGCATCTACCAAACTAGGTATTCCGATAGTTTGGCATGCAGCAGCAGATTTCAGAGCAACCAGAGACGTACGAAACGCTGCATGAACTCACACGATCAGATTTTCAGGGTGCAAATTGGATTGAATTACATAAGCATTGGATAGAGTTATGGAACAGGAAGGCATCGGTATTGGTTCAGACCAGTCCGACAAATCTATACGTGCCGATGGTGCAGTATATGCGCTGGTATTCAATTCATACAGTCCGCTACATTTCTCTACCTGTAAAACAACCACCCCACAGGGACGGTCTCCAATGCGATGCTGACAACATAAGTACATGGTAATCTCAACAACTTAAAAATAAAGTGTTTATTTGACTAGTATTAGTGTTGTCATAAAATATGATAAACTTATTCGCATGTCTTATTATTAACAGATGGATTCTATCATGCATATAGCATGAAAGTCGTGTAATACTCTCGCCCAAGGATCAACACAGGAGGATATGCATGCATCTCTTCAATCCATCCAAAATGAGATTTTTGACAGCATGAACTATTTGTAAAGGGACATGCGTGCTGGACTTGGGGTATATGATCAGCAAGAGGCAGATGCATCATTGTATCACAATGTGACGTACGTGCAATCCAAAGAGCGTGTCTCGAAAACTTCCATGTGTAACTCGTTCAGTCGAAGAAGTCGACGCTGCCCACGAGTCTAGATGGCCACTAATGTAGATGAAAACATTTCACACGGCACAGGAGACCAGTCAGAACGATGCACCGGATTCGAATCACTGTACATTTCAGTACAAGAGTACAATGCTTTCGATGAATACCAGACTCCCTCCTACATACCTGCATTTGGGGTCTCATTTCCATTTGCTGACGAGTTGGTTAGTGCTCATTTCAGAGATGACGTTATTCTAAACTACATCTCTGGGTCACGTGGACATTTATCATCTACAGTGGCTCCCCATGATCACACCCAAGGAAGCAGCATAACCAGTGCTTCCAGCCCTTCATCATGTTTGCAATGCGGAGAAACTTTTGTTCTGACAAATGAAAATGCAGATGATGAGCCACCAGAATTCCGCCTAGATCTCGGCCTTCGAAAATCTTCTCGGCAACAAACTCAAAACTATGGCCAACATAGGAGAAAACACTGAAAGTGCAGTTGCTCAACAACACCGAGAGATAAATGCAAACAAAAAGTAAATCGGTGATTGCTAGGCTACTTTTTGAAACATTATTCGACTTATTTTTAATTTAACATTTATGATTATACACTTTATTTGACAGTGTAAACGACTTGATTTCTTAGATTTATCGACATGCTAGATTCTAAACCCCCATTAATAGACCATTAAAAGCCCTAAAACCTACATCCCTAAAACCTAAACCCTAAACCAACTAAACCTACTTGCCTAAACTCTAAACCCTAAACCAACTAAAAACCCTAAACCCTAAAACGCTAAACTCTATTCTCCAAACCCTAAAAACCCTAAACCCTAAATGCACTAAACCCTAAACCCAAGACCCTAAAACCTAAATCCTAATATAAATAAACCCTAAACACTAACCCCTAAACCAATCTGATCAAGTAAACCCCAAAACGTTATATCTAATCTCCAAACTCTAAACCCTAAACCCTAAACGCTAAACCCACTAAAACCCTAAAACGCTAAACCCTAATCTCAAAATCCTAAACCCTAAATCGATTAAAACCCTTAAATCTAATAATGCTAAATCCTAATCTCCAAACCCTAAACCCTAAACCCTAAATCCTTAACCCTAAATCTAAAACCCTAAACCCCAAACCCTAAAACTTACAAACCTTGTGTATAGATTTTTTTTAACCATAAACTATGACTCCCACCTTAATCCCCAATATTCACAACCACTCGTTCATGAATATATCGAACTTCATGTATATATATATTTCAACTTTTATATTTTCGATAATACACAATATTTTTTCCCTAATATAACTACTGATTTTTCATACGAAAAACACCATAAAACGCTAACACTGTAAAACGCTAAAACCCTAAACCCTAAACCCTCAGTCCTTAACCCTAAAACGCTAACATCCTACAACCCTAAAACCTAATCGATATAACCGTAAACTCTAAACCCTAAAACCCTTACACCCTAAATCCGAAAAACCCTAAAAGTCTAAACCCTTAATCCTTAACCCTAAACCTTAAATCCTTATACCCCAAGTTTTAAAACCTAAAACCCATGCGGCAACTTTTCTTAAACATTAATTATAACTCCCATCATAAATCTAATACTCACAAGCACTCATTTTTATACTGCATTTCAACACATTGGGTTCTCAATTTTTATCAAATCAATAAAATTTTCTCCGCTTAAATTTGATTTATTATTATGAAATTTTTTTTCCCTTCAATCGCGGATTTATTTTTATATACTATGCCATGCAACCCTAAACTCTAAAAACCCTTAGAACTCTCAATTCTAAAACTCTAAAAACCGTTAAAATCCTCAACCCTAAACTCTAAAAACCCTTAAAACTCTAAACCCTTAACCCTAAAACCCACCAAATCATCGCGTTTGTTTTTTTTAATCATAAACCATAACTTCCACCTTAACCCAATATTCACAACCAATCGTTAATTAAGTTGTTTTATTGATGTACATATATTTCAACATTTCTACTTTCATAATTAACACAACTTTTTTCAAATTATAACTAAAAACTAAAAAACTTGTGTTTACTTTTTTTAACCATAAACCATAATTCCCTCTGTAACCTCAATATTCACCATTTAATAATTCTCAAACTTGATGTATATATATTACAACTTCTATATTTTCAAAATACACAATACTTTTCACCTAATATAACTTAAAATTTTTTATACAAGATTCAAACACATTCGATTTTTCAATTCTATCATTGCAATAAAAAAATAATTTGTTCACTTCAATTTAAATTATTACTATTGAATATTTCCCCTTCTGACAATGATTTTTTTTTCAATACTAAAACGTTATCGCCCAAAACCCTATATCACAACCATATTTACTACTAAAATTATTTACTAAATCATAACCAATTTCTAGAGGCCCCTTTTTGTAATTTTTATAAAATTTGGCTAGTTCCGCAAATTGCATGTGCTGCACCAGACACAGAAATTTGCATGTATCTGACATGCATATTTCTGTGCCTGATGCCGCACTTGCAAAGTGTTGGCACCAGTCAAAATTTATAAAAAAAAAATTACAAAAAGCGGCCTCTGGAAATTATTGAAAAATAATAATAAAATTCCTCCCTGGTGCGCACATTGAATGTGCTGCACCGATGGATAGGAAAACGAAAAAAAATAACACCACATGGCTGACATTTTGCCCAATCATCAATATTCGAAGGAATTTGCCCACTACATACAACACATTTGACAAAAAAGTGCTGCTATATTATTTTAATTTTTTCTGAATAATCTTCTTTCCAATCAGTAAATAGTGTAATTCTAATGAAATTAGTAATACAGTTGTCTTTCTATATGATCAAGAAAGGGTCAACACAAATTGTATTAACAAACATGGGAATGTCAATGTTAATTTCCTAATTCAGAATCCTACATATAGACATTAGGAAACTCAAGAACGATAATGCACTCTATAGACATGGTTAAACAGCACATGATGCAAGGATGCCATTGCGCACCTGCATCCTGCAATATGATCCCAAGTCATAGATCTTACGTTAGCATGTTGAAGATCACTTAGATTTAGCTGGACACGACAATGACTTGAATGCTGAGGATAACTGCACAAGACAAGCAGTGGAACACAAAATTTTGTGCATGGCATTGCCTACCCAAGGAGGGCCACAGAAAAACTCAACAGGCCTAATAAGCATAAGACAAGGACAACAAATGTTAATCGAACTCGATTAATAAATAATTTGGATCTCTAAGATGATCTTAACTTGATTCCAAATTTGGTATACTACTATCAATTCTTTGGGACACAAGGGAAACCTTAGAAACCTGGAGAGGCCCTATCTCACAACCCCAGGTACATCCATAGATCTTGGTTTGTGGAATATACAGGTTTAATCTTTGATTGGAAGCCCAGTCAGACACCCAGCTATTATAACCCATCAAATTGGGGATGGATTTGGCTAACTCCTGAGCTTTTCTTTGGGATGTAAAATACAGCAGTCACTGTCACACAGTAGTACTAACAAGAAAGCACAATTATTAAAAAAAAAAAAAAGAAACTGAAAAGAAAAGACTAAACCAGTCCAGCAAATCAAGTGCTGCAAGTCATTTTGTGAAAAAACTGAAAAGAAGAAGTTTTTCTAACGGTTTAATTTTGAAAAACTCACCAAGAAAGACTTGATCTAATGATTAAAATTGAAGTTCCAAAAATTAAAGACCTTGGGTTCAAATCCTCAAGGACCCTCCAAGTTTCTTATGTCCTATCCCTTCCCTGCGGGAAAAAAATTGAAAAACAAAAAACACATACATGCATGTTTTTCCTATTGCATTTAGTCCCTTTTTCAATGTACAATTATTTTCTCAAAAAAGAGACACCTTGGTCCTTATTATCCCATTAAACAAACAATAAAAGGAAAAGCATTGGCTTAACACAGATTCATACTGTAGAGAATCAGATGCCCAAGACACAAATCCAGGTCAGGCTTAAACCTCTTATTTCTTTAGCTAAGAATGCAAACGCTGACGTGAATCAGTCAATAAATAGAAATTAGCGAAGACAAACTCACTCATTAACCACTCCAGAATAGATTGGTAACTGATATAGCGAAAAAAGAACAAGCTCTTATTTTGCATGTTAGGAAACGAGACCCCAAAATTTCAACAATTTACTTCTTAATGACACCAGGTTATATTGGCACTAGACTACTAGTATTTTTACTTAATAATAAGCAAGTCGAGAAAATATTGGGTTGTAAGGGGTGGAAGGGCCGAAAAAAATAAAAAGTTGAGAAAATATTTTATAGCATGAAAATCCAGGATAAACAGTACATAAATCAGACATGCCAATTGCTCGGGTTGAACTGAAAATCTTTGAAATCAATGCCCAGCCAACTTGGATATTTCAATCAGCGAAATAGTAGGCAAATCCTCTGAATAATGTTAAAAAAGCAAATCATCGGTAAATTAGTGCTCAATTCTTTATTTTTTCAATCTAGCAGCCGCACATTGGATGTATGGTACTAGTTAGAATTTTCCTTTTTTATTTTTTTGATTTAGAGAGTAAAGATTAACGAGGACTTGAATGCAATTTAGAGATAATTCATGTATCCAGAACCGCACATACAATGTGCGATATTAGACAAAGTAAATTTCACGTTATTGAAACCGCACAAATGAAGTGCAACACCGATAACATGAGTTTAAAAAAAAAAAGTTGTTGCAATAATTTAATTGGGAGAAAATTGTTACTGGTGCCGCACTTCATTTGTGTGGCACCAGTAACATAACTAAAAAAAAGAAATTTAATTGGGAGGAAATTTAAAACTAGTAACTCTGAATATGGTGAGTCGTCACCTAACCCTAACCCTAACCTTGATACTAACCCTAACTCTGATACTAACAATATCTTTCGGACTTCATAATTTTTGTGAGTATTTTATTGGTCACATGTGCAGCACCAAAACTTTTTTCTCCAATATAACCAAATTTTTTTCTACACAAGTTTCAAACAAGTTTGTTTTTTGGAGTTTATCAATTCACTAAAAATTTCATCACATTTTTGTTGATTTATTAGTACAAATTTTTTTTAATTTCCTTATGGATTTTTCAGTATAGAGTATTTCTTTTAAACCCTATACCTACCTTAACCTTAATACTAATCCTAACCCTAACCCTAACCCTAACCTTAACCCTAACACTAACACTAACAATTTTCTTTGGATTTTGTAACTCTTTTAGAAATTTTATTGCACAGATGTGCGGCACTGAAATTTTTTCTCTAATATGAGAAAACTTTTTCTACATGAGTTTAAAACATATTTGCTTTTCCAGTTTATCAATTCAGTCGAATTTTTTTCCATTTTAGTTTGCTTTATTCATATAAAGTATTAAAGTTTTTTTTTAAGTTTACTTCTAACTTGGATTTATTAGTATACAGTCTTTTTTTATAAACTCTAAAATTCTAAACCTAAAACCCTGAACTCTAAACCCTAAACCTAAACCCTAACCCTAATACTAATCCTAACCCTACTAACACTACTTATTTCCTGTTGATTTTCTAATTATCTTGGAAATTTTAATGGTCAGATGTGCGGCACCAAAATTATTTCTCTAACATAACCAAAATTTTTCTACAGGAGTTTACAACATATTTACTTTTTCAGGTTTATCAATTCACTCGAATTTTTTTCCATTTTAGTTTGCTTTATTCGTATAAAGTATTGAAGCATTTTTTTAAATTTCCTTCTAGCTTAGATTTATTAGTATAGAGTCTGTTTTTGTAAACTCGAAAACCCTAAACGTAAAACCTACACCCTACACCCTAATCCTAACACTCAACATGATACTAACACTAACAAATTATCTCTCACAATTCTTTTTAATTAGCTGAAGCAATTAAATTTTTTTTTAGTTACATCAATGATGACGCACGAATGAAGTGCAGCATCAGTAACAATTTCCTCCCAATTAAATTACCGTTGCAACCTTTTTTTTTAACTTGTGTTACCAGTGTTGCACTTTATTTGTGCGACACCAGTAGCGTGAAATTCCCTCTGTCTGGTATCGCATATTATATATGCGGTACCAGACACATAAATTATCTCTAAATTGCATCCAAGTTCTAGTTAGCCTTTACTCCCTAAACCAAAAAAGAAAAAAAAAATTCTAGTTGGTGCCGCACATCCACTACTAATTTGAGAAAACCAAGAAATTGAGCACCAATTTACGGATAATTTATTTTCTCACATTATTCAGAGGAATTTGCCAGAAATAGTAAGGCTCAGAATTCAGATGTGTGAAAGAAACAGGCAGAGAGGGGCTGACACTGCCATGGCTGCAAAACCACATTAGCCCATACGCAATCTACCGGGCCATCCCGGTTGCCCCGCCAAGATACAGGTTGGATCACCCCCAATGCCCAAAAGAAGTACCGATCTCAAAAATGAAAGAATCTGATCCTCACAGCCTATAACAATGGAGGGGACCTGAAAAACCAGCTGAAACAAAATAGATAGATATTTTCACACGCACATACACACACACGCGCACACCAACAAATAGATCTCTTTTCCTTTCTTAGTGGGGAGCACGCAGAATCTCAGAACTGAAAAGGGCTGTTAATTTTTCTTTCTTTGTTGTTTGACGAAATCATTGGCACGCAGAGAGAGGGCAACAACCCTTTAGAAAACTCCCCATTTTTTTCTCTGTAGCCTCAATTCATCCTTGAGCTCATTCTGGAAAGAAAAGGCTTTTTGGTGGAGCCATTCTCTTCTACACAGACAATGAGGTCCACTTTTGTCATTCTAGTTACCAAGCTTTAATAGGGACCAGTACAGAAAATTGTTTCTAGTAGTTTATGGCGGAAAAAAAGGAAATGATACAAAGAAGAAAAAAATAATGCACGGGTAATTATTATGCCAAATGTTTAGAAGAAAATGGGGCAACCGCAGTAGCTTAGGATCTTAAAAAGAGATAAAAGGAACATCTGTTTCCAATAGATTTCATTTGTAGTTCACTTGTTTTTCCTGTGAAGACAAAAGACTTTACTGAGTTAATGAAAGTCATTTATATTTCTTTTTGTAATAATCTCATAGCCAAGGGGATTACACATAATTAGCCAAACAGGCAAAGCAATTCTAAATAGTTCACCTTTACTGAGGGTAATTAATGAAGGACCTTCTGAGGTTACAGCAACCTAAAAGTGTAGATCATAAATACTCATATTCCGGTGATTTGGCTCTAGAACTGTTAAGCTTTTGTTTGAAAAAAGCTGCAACATTGGCGCAGAAGGTAATCATTTTTGCACTCTCTTTCAGGAAATTTTACACCAAAACACAGGAAGTAAACATGCGGTTCTAAAAAAGTTAGAAAAGTTAAGGAGTTTAAACAGGGGAAACCTTCTATAAAAAATTTAAAGAACATACTAGAGCATCATCATGCACTGTGTGAGTACTGGAGTAGGCTCAGATCTGTAACAAGACGAGGCAAAAGAGAAGGCGACAGCGCCATGGCTGCAATTTTCCAGTTGCATATGTGAAAGGAGAAAGGAGGAGCTAATTAAAGCCCACCAGCTCTCAGATCACATGCCATCAGAGGGTTGCCCAGCCAAGATACGGGTCGGCTTTAACTCCATGCCAAGTGCCAACAACTCAAGAAAAGAACTCTCATCATCACAGCCTGAAACCTTCAGAGATAATCAAACAGAGGCCCCAAGTTCAAATTCCATTTTCAAACGCACGCTTCAAGACTGTATCTGCATGTCTGCATCGAAAGGGCTGTTGGTTCACTATTTCTTTTCTGTGATTACAAGAAAAATTGGAAATCATCGGCAAAACAGAGAGGGGCAACAACCCTTCGGAAAACTCCCCGGCCCTCTGGCAGCCTCAACCGTTCATTTTTCTTGAGTTTTGACTCTTTGGGGCGTTAAGCCCCCAGAGGCTGAGACTCATTTATGGTAGTGGTGTCTCTTCTCCAAGGAGAAAGGCACGAACACCGATATAGTGCGGATGATACAACTGTAAAATTGACCAGGGACACACAAAATAAAAAGCACAAATTTGTTTATAGGACTACTGTAACATGATACTCCCGTGCTGATGCTTACTAGGAACATTGCAATGGGATTATACTCGTATCCTTAACTCTACACCTCAGTTATTGAAAAATCTCAAATATTTTAAATGTGCTTGGACACTGGTTTATTTGAAATATTATTCAAAATATTTACCGTAACACATTTTTATAATGTAATAAAGATATATATAAGATAAAAATGATAATTGAAAAACACGTTTAAAACGTGTCATTGTGAATGAATTCCTATTTCAACATAGAAGGATCGTGTTTTGGCACGTTCATAGCAATCTGTGATTAGAGCAGATTATTTCAAGCTTGATTGGTCATCTGAACAGAATTAAAAGACGGACCCAATTCTGGGACATTTCCGCCAAATGGGGCCGGTAGTTGGTGGGGTTTAAAATAAAAGCTTACGGATTCAAGAGAACCCCAAGTTTACAACACCACAAGACCATATACACATATTCACAAGCACAACTTTGGAGTGGTGGACCAGTGGTTAGTACTCTGATGAGAAAGCCGAATGAGATTACAACTGAAATGCCGAGTCCGGTTCAGAGGTTACAACTGAATTGTCTATGGCTCTCCTATAATTTTAAAAGGGATAATATCAGAAACCTCCCCTAAGGTTTCTCGTAATATCACCTAGCACCCTTATGGTTTTAAAAATATCACTCACCTCCCTTGGTAATTGTAAATTGACTATATTAACCTTCACTTGGTACATGATTTACATATCAAATAAATGGATGTCAAAATGAAAGAAAAAAAGAATCAAAAGTCACTTTCTTCTTTTTTATTTATCCAACATTCTTTTTTATTCTTTTTTTTGTATGGCTCTACAATTTTTTACTTATAAATTGTAATAAATTAAATTTTATTTTTTTAATTGTGATAATATGGAATATGAATGTAAGATTTTTTCCTTTGTTTTGAGTTGACTTTTATAATAAATTAGTACAATTTAAAGACTTGGTCATGAAGTTGTTAAGATGTTAGGCAAAAAAAAAGGCTCATAATGAATCAGATTTAAATATATAAATTAAATTGGTAATTAGTAAATTTCTTTACAAATATCTTTTTTTTATTTTAAACTTTTTATTTTTATGAATTATAGATTTGTAATATATAGTGACAGTAGAAATTATTTTTAGGTAGTGATTTTTTTTTAACAAACAAAGTGGTTAGGAGTATTTTTATTTAGCAAAATGAGCAAAAGGGTAGTTTGGGGTTTTTATAAATTTTGTTACACAAATAACAAAAGTAATGGAGATAAGTGATATTTTCAAAAGTTTAGGGGTACTAGGTGATATTAAGAGAAACCTTAGGGGAGATTTCTGATATTATCCCATTTTAAAATTACCCTTGTGATTATAGGCCCAGTCTACCTATCGCAAGAAAACAGGAAATGATGCATATAAAGCTGATAACAAGTGAAAATGTACATGCACACATTAGAATCAATCATCACCTTCACAGAATTAAGTACAAATTTATAAGAGGCCAATTTTTTTTTTTAAGGAGGCCAAGATCTTCACCTGTAGAATTTTTTTCTTGATAGAAGGGCATCCACACATAAAATGCAATTATCAAATTATTGTTGCATCCTCAAATAATAATTTTGACCACTGCATTCCATGTGTGACAACAGCCATGTATTCAAAACAAATTCAAAATTTTTTGGCAGCCATGTATTACAAGATGCGGCTTGTAATTACTACGGCCATACAATAAGAAATAGTCTCCAAAGCCTGACAAATTTCTTAAAATAACATAAAAAAGAAAAATCATCTACCAAATGTATTATTTTTTGAGTGAATTCCATATCTAACGTTGCAGTACTTGACCGATGCAGCAACTAAATAAAATTACTATGTTTCTATTACAATATTACCGCACTTGATGTATGCGCGATAATAAGGACTAAATTGTAAATAATTCCTAATGTACCACCTATGTTTAAAAAGAAAAAAAAAAATAGAATCTCTTGCAGCACTTAACCTTAACCTTTGAAGCAACATTAGGAAAAAATAAACCATGTTTGTTGTCGCCGCATAGGTCAAGTGCAGCGACAACAAACAGAGACAGATCAATTAAAAAAAGTAACATTACAGCCGTTGCATCCAATAGCTAAATTTTTTATGATGTTATACATTTTTAAAAAAATTCCTCTAGCCATTGGATGCAAACAGAGACAATTTATTTATTTATTTTTTAATATTATTGCTTTTGGTGACAAATACGGCAACAAAGTCTAATTTTTTCTTTTAAACATATGTGGCGCATTACAAAATAATTTGTAATTTTGTCACCACTGGCATACATGATGTGTGACAACACTATAAGGAAATTTTTTTTTTTTTAAGTTTATTTAGTTGCCACACAGGCAACGTTAGATGTGGAATCCACTTCTAAAATACCACATTTAGTAGATTATAAAATTTTTCATATTATCTTAAGAAATTTGCCCTAAAGTCCCCCATTTCGACTTATCCTCTTGTGCTATATTTTAAGAAATTAACCCTAAATTTTCTAATTAAAGATAGAAAAGGCCAAAGTTTTCACTTGCAATAAGAAGTATTAGTAAACAAACTATATGGAAACAAATTTATCGTTCCAAAAAATTCATCCAAATTGGACCAAAAGCTTTTGAGCCATATATTGTTCAGATTGAGTAGAATATTGATATTTTAAAATTTTGTCGACCAAAATGTTTAAAACACCAATATTCTAATCAATGACCCATATTGTTCCACCTTATTCTCTATAAATATTACGTTAGATTTGTTGCTTTCTTATTTTTTAACCGATCCATTTACATTCTTTAATATTTTTTTTATCTAGAAAAGTTCATGAAATACCAACACAATTTCTAATGTCAGAGATACTGGCCCTATCTTTACTAGATTTTTTTTTAATTACATTGGCAAATTTCTAAAAATAATGTTAGAAAAAAATTTCAAATGCTTCATGGAGTGTTTCTCCAATTAAAATCGCCACATTTGATAAATAAAGCAACAACAGAAATATTTTTTTTTTTAAAATATATAAGATGATAATTTTATTAACCTATCTATATCACCCCATGCGACGACAAAAAGAAGACAATTTTTTAAGCTTTCAAGTTTCAATCACCATAATTTTTAATGTGCCTGCTGCCTTATGTACCAATTTATAAAATAATTTTTTTTAATATATTAGCGACAGCTAAAAAATTATAATGTGTTAGTCACCTTGTGCAATGACTAACAAAATATTATTTTTTTTAAATCCAAGGAATGTAGCCTTTGATCAACGCCCCCAAGCCACCCCAAAAACAACACCTCATGAACATTCAAGGAATGTAGCTGTTGATCAGTTACCAACGGCTATATTTCTTGGAATTTTTACCAACGGCGATGATGATGATGATCCTCGCATGGGCCAATGAGACACATTATAATTTTTGAATCACTCATCTAATATATATATTTTAAAAAATTTATTGTGTGTGACACTGCACGACAAATTTCTTACAATAATGTTAAAAATCAAGATGATCCAAAAAGTGGGGTTGTGATAAGTTGTTTTCTACAATTAGGGTCGCCAAAAATCTTTGATTCAGCGACCGGATAAATATAATTTTTTTGACTTTTTCTTTTTCATTTGGCAGATTTTTCAGGCAACAGTAAAATTGGTTTTTAAACTTGCATAGAAATTGCAAATGAGCAGTGCGATTTCTCTTGCAAACTTTTTCTTAAGAAATGTTTTGACTCATCAAAAAGTAAATTGAAAAAACTGCACAGACCAATTGCGGTTTCTCTTTTGGAACAGTTAAAAAAAATAAAAAAATATGAACTGCCAAATAAAAATAAAAAAAGAAACTACATCCAAGGTGCATTTTTTTCAAAAAAGTGAAGTATGAAGCATATGAGAAAAGTTTGGCGTTGACTAGAATGTGGTTTCGCTAATTTTTTGTGTACATGAAAGAATATAATAGAGGAAGTGTGAAGTACGAAGAAAAATAAGAAATGTTTGCTATTGATTAGGATGTAATTTCTCTCTTACTTTAATGTCAACATCAATTTGGGAAAAAATAGCAAAAGAATGTCTTGCTTTTCACCGTAGTATGTCCCAAAACAATTTGCATCTTTCTCCAAGGAAAACTTCATGATATAAAATATGATTTATATTTGAATATTTTACACCACTGAATATGTAAAGCGGCTCAAATGTTGCCTAATGGTATCTTTCACATTTCAATGTACGGTTCAGATATTCAATTTCAATTCTCCTTTTAGGTCAAACTAAGATATTTAATTTGAAAGTAGTGCAAAAAAAATTTATTTCGTTTTGGTTCTTCAAACATTTTCGGTGCTCAATTAAATTGGTGAATAAATAAGACGTCTAATTATGCTCATGGGGGTTGTGCTTTCCATCTCCTTGTCCACAAGAGTTTAGAATTGCAATCATTTAATATTGTGACAAATTTCCACATAAAATACTTTTATATAATTATAGAATTGAGTTGGACTGCTTTGTTTGGATAGAGAGTATTTGAAATAATAATTTGAAATAAAACACCGTAGCACTTTTTTGATGTGATGTATGTGAGATAAAAAGGTGGTTGGAAAATGTGTTGATGATGCAAGCAAATAAATTTTGGGTAAATTTTGGGAGAATTCTCCTATCCAAACAAACTAGGTTTAAGCAATGACCTGATAAGGTCCAGCGGCCTGAGGAATTTGGTCCTAAGCCCCTCTTTACTCTAACGCTGGCATGTTTTGTTTTCCAGTCTAGTCTCCCCACTTATGATCCTCACGACACCCTTCCTACCCCATTTGCTGAGCAGGTAACAAGTTGATAAAAGCATAATCATCACAACTTTCTGAAAAAAATGCACCCTGAAAACGCATTCTTGGATGCGGTTTCTATTGAACAAAAAATCCAACGGAAACTGAAATGATTGGATGCAGTTTCTTTTGTTTTTTATTCAGCGTTCCATATTATTTTTAAAAAAAAACTATTTCAAAAGAGAAACCGCAGTTTACTTTTTGACTAGTCAAAACATTTCTCGACAAAAAATTTGCAAGAGAAACCACACTGATCATTTGCGGTTTCTATGTAAGTTTAAAAATAAATTTTAATGCTGCTTGACAAATCTGTCAAGTGAAAAAGAAAAAAGAAAAGAAATTATAATTTACCCATCGTCGAATATCAGGTTTCCGATAACTCTATTTGTAGAAAATAACTCATTAGAACCCCACTTTTTGGATTATTTTGATTTTTAACATTATTGTAAGAAATTCACTATCACCACACGGAATGATGGACACATTAAAAACTATGCTGTTTCAGTCACTCAAGCAGCAACTAAAACCTAAAAAAAAATTTCTTTTTGTATCGCCGGATGGATTGACACATATAGGTTAAAACAATCATCATCCAATAGATTTAGATAGAAAATTTTCCACTATAAAAACACCCCAATTATGTGATGATTTTTTTTTCCAACATTATTCTAAAAAATTTGCCTTTGTGCTTCCATCTAACTAAATTGAAGCAAAAATTGCCAGCCATGTGGGATCATTCTTGAGCAAACTCAAAATGGGTAAGAAATGCTATGCGACAGACGTGTAGACACCAAAATTTTGCTAATATTTTAAAATTTTATGAAATCTTCAGCTATTTATTAGTCATTCATTGTCATACATTCTAGCATGAATTTTTATTGTTTTGTAGGTTTTCTACAAAAAGAACAAAAGAAGAAAAGAAAAAGAGGAAAAAAAAAAAAGAAAAGAGCTACAACATATTAATAATCCTAAATTATAAAAATTTTACTTTTATTTTATGTCTTGAGTACCAAGTTTGGTCCTTTAATTTAAAAAAAATGAAGATAATAATAATAATAATAATAATAATAATAATTTAAACTTCTAAGAAATTTCTAACACCTGCTCACCTATTCTTTTCTTTTGAAGTCTTACACACACAGCCACACACTTCCACTATTAACATTCCATTCCACACACACTCTCTCTCTCTCTCTCTTAAACTAAAATTGTTGTCTATGTTGGTTGTATGCCTTGTGTTTTATAGTGCATGTGTAATCTTTGTATGTGTGTGAACTGTGTGAGCTGGTCGTTGGGAGAGAGTCGAGAGAGAGGGACATGTAAGTTAGTTTTGTGTGTGTTAGTGAGAATCGAGGGAGGTAGGGATGGGAGAACAGTGAAATAATGTGTGTGAATTGAGTGGAGTGGAACGGAACACTTGGAGAGGAAGAAAAGAGTAGGTGGGTAACTATTAGAAAATTTTCTAAAAATTCATATTTTTTATTTTTATTTTCCTAAAATCAAAATCAAATTTGATACCCAAAATATAAAATAAAATTCAATATTTTATAATTAAGATTATCAATTTGTCCTTCCTCTTTTCTTTCTTTCCTTTTCTTTTCTTTTCTTTTCTTCTTTTCTATTCTTTTAAAATCCTAGAAAAATTCATGTTTTAAATGACTAATAAAAGATAAAATTTTAAAATTTAAAAATATAGCAATGATTTGGTGCCTGCAAGACACTGGACATCACACTAATGAAAATTACTGAAAGAAGGCCGCATGTTGTCGATGTGATCGCCTTTTCTTAGTTTGACTGTCACATACATGAAATGCGACCAGTGTACAATAAACAAACATTCGCTTTCCTATAATCTACCGTGCCATTTGTCTCCCTCTCCCTCTTTCGACCAAGCCACGGCAAATTGTTCAAAATAATACTAAAAGCCAAAATTGACCTCAATTTAGTGTACAATTTTATTTTTTCCGGATCTAGCAGTGTGGAATTTTGATTTTTTTTTCATTTTGACAGATAAAATATAGAGGGACATGTGTGCAATTAAGTAAATTTTTATGCGGCACCGGTAAGATAGAAGGAAAAAAAAAAAAAAGGATGTATGTGCGGCACCCCTCTCAATGTTTTGTCCAACGGCTAGTTTGCAATAGCTAGTCTGCCACACTAGCCGTTGGAAAAAAATTTTTTTTTAATATGTTACTTGTATGCAGGTAATATTGAGAGGAGTACCGCATACAATGTACCTCTCTCATCCTTTTTTTCCTTCGGCACGGTTGCATTGTATGTGTGGCAACCGCACAATGTGCACCGTAAGGAAAAATTTATTTAATTACATACACACCCTCTATTTTATTTGTCAAAATGAAAAATATCAAAATTCCTCCTGGTGCCACACATTAGATTTGAAAAAAAAAAATTTGAACACCAAATTGAGGATAATTTTTACTTTTAGCATTATTCTGAGCAATTTGCCCCAGACCACAACCCTTCCTCCCATCTCCTATTTCTTTATATTATGCGAAGTCTAGCAAGGTGGGGTAATCTCTTAGAATATAGGTTTAAAAAAAATTTAATCGGCAAGGGGGTGTTGTAAAACTAAACCCCTTGCGTTTGGAAAATATGAGAGACTGGAAAACTTTTTTTTTAAAATCATATAAAACGCTGGAGGTCTATATTGCTGAAAGGCCCACCTTTCGTAAATTAAGCCCTTCAGCGTTTCTGCAAATTATGCCCTCAAATGCGAAGGGCCTATTTTGCAAAAGGCCCTTCATGCAAAATAATTGCTTAAAAAATAAGTAAACATAATTAAAATACTTGGGTACTATTAAATAATGGCATTTGTATTTGTATTTTGTCCGTTCTTCAAAAAGTAATAATACATAAAATTAGTATAATTAATTTTAAAAAGAAAACCAATAAAATTATATCTATCAATCCTGTAATATTTCTAAAAAATCAAATTAAGACATTTTCTCAAACCCAAATTCGAGCATGAGTTCAATTACTTAATTTCCAGGTTATTGAGTTTGATACATCGGGGCTGGGATTTTTTTTTTTTTAATCAAATGAGGCCTCCGCATTTTAGGGTTTTTAATTTAGGGTTTAGGGTTTTTAAGTTAGGGTTTTAGGTTTACAGTTTAGGGTTTTTAGGTTAGGGTTTTAGGTTTACGGTTTAGGGTTTGAGTTTTGAGAGTACTTGCAAATATTTTAAGAAAAATATTGTATTAAAATACTTAAAATATTTGTGTACATTAAATATTATATTATTATGTTATTTTAAATTAAATACTTAAATAATTTATATTTTAACTAATTAAAAAATATGTCAAAAATATTTTTAAAACTAATATGTTGCCTAAACCCTAACCAATCTTAATACACAATACAATTATGTCCAAACCCTAAACCCTACTCTTCAAATCTAAAAATGTGCAATTCTTCAAAGATGATTAGTTTTTTTCCATATTAATTCTTAAATTTACACAATTTATCTAAACCCTAAACTTACTTTGATTTCAATTTCACATTGTTATTTTTACCACTCCAGTTTTATGTTTGAATAAATAAAATAATTTGTTATTTCTATAATATTTCATTATGTATCTATTTCCACTCAAATCCTAAACCCTAAACCCAAAGCCTTAACTTAAAAATCCTAAACCCAAATACTTAACTTAAAAACCCTAAACCTAAAGCCCTCTTACCTCTATTGCCTTTCCCAATTGTCGCCACTAAAGCAATTATTTTGCATGAAGGGCCCCTGCTTCAGCAAGGGCCTTTCTACAAAATAGACCCTCCACCTTTCTCAAATGTGGAGGGCATAATTCATAAAAGGCTCCTACCTTTCAGCAATATAGGACATCCGCGTTTTAAAATGCAGAGGCCTTATATGATTAAAAAAAAATTGCAGCCCTCCATGTTTTCCAAACACAAGGGGTTTAGTTTTGCAACAACCCCTTTAACCATCAACAATTGTCGGTCAGATTTTTTTTACCTATACTCTAAGAAATTACCCCTAGCTAGGCCTATAAATGATTTCCGGCATCATCAGAAAGGAAAACGCTTTTAGAGGTCGCTTCCTTAAGGAAATGTCTGTTACGGACCCGATATATGGGTGTATCAAGACACAAATTTAGGCTACATTTGGATCTTGATGCACCCATGCACCAAATAGGAAATTTCTTAGAATAATGTTAAAAATCCAAATCATCTACAAAATGGTGTTGAATTTTTTATTTTCCCAATCTAATGGTGCCGCACATTTGATGTGTAGTACTAGTTAGAATTTTCCTTTTATTTTTGGTTTATGGAAAAAAGATTAATGAAGGCTTGAATGTAATTATAGAGAATTTGTGTCCAGTACCGCACATATAGAGGGAATTGGACCATTTGTGCTACATCGATAAGAAAAACAAAAACAAATGGTGAAACAAAAAAAAATTTCCATTACTTGTGCCTCACTTCACGTTTGCGGCACCAGTAATACAATCTTTCATGTTACTGGTGCCGCATATCACTTACGAGACACCAGTAATATCATACAAAAATATATATATACTTCGCCTACTTCCAACGGCCAAACTAGCCGTTGAATGGTTCATCCAACGACTAGTTTGACCCAAATTTGCCTATAAATACCATGTGAAACGATTGTGGTTCCTTGCTCAACTCTGCATCATTCTCAATCTAGACTTCGATTTCTCAGTTACTCTCACATAGTGTTAGGATAGGAGATTGTTTGAGCGATAGGCTAAAGCAATTGTTTCGGTAGTGTCTGGAGTGTGGGCAGACAACAAAGATGACAAGAAGACACCGCAAGGAATTGTGGTGGTCAAGGCAATAGAGACGGGGCAGCGAGGGTGAAACTCTGATCCGCACATTCCATTTGCAACGAGGTTTATATAAGTAATTGGAAGTGCAATTGTCCAACTACACTGAGGGATAAAGGCAAGCGGCCAATAAATCGATGAAGATTTCTGATTTGTTACACTTTCATTAATTTGTTGTAATGTACTACTAAGTATGTACAAATTCTATTTGTTGTTTAAACTATGATCAACTTGCGGGTTATGTACACTTATTATTATGGACTAAAATTTCCTATGGAGTAATACTTAGGGTTTATAGCTTCGTAAATCTAATACAACTAATTATAATGAAGCGTCAATATACTCACCATTGTACGTTTATGATTCATTTCAACTCGATCTACATATATCGTAAGTTTTATATCCCAGTCAAATTACACAAAACTTTTTCTCATTTTACGTTGGCTTATTAGCACAAAGCATTTATTTTACGTTGGATTTATCAATATAAAGTCTTTTTCCATAAACCTAAACCCTAACCCTAACCTTAACTGTAACACTGACATTCACTCTAACTCTAACACTATCAATATCTTTATGACTCCAGAGGATGTTGAGTATTTTATTGGTAACATGTGTGATACCAAAACTTTTTTCTCCAATATAACCAAAAAAATTTTACATGAGTTTCAAACAAATTCATTTTTTTCAAGTTTATCAATTCACTAAAAAATGCATCGCATTTTTGTTGATTTATTAGTACAATTTATATTTAATTTCTGTATGCATTTTTTAGCATAGAGTATTTTTTAAACCCCTAAACCTACCTTAACCATAACGCTAATCCTAACACTAAACCTAACCCTAACACTAACACTAACACTAACAGTTTCCTTCGGACTTTGTAATTCTTTTGAAAATTTTATTGGTCGGACTTGCGGCACCAAAATTGTTTTGTAACATGACAAAACTTTTTCTATACGAGTTTATCACATATTTACTTTTTCTAGTTTATCAATTGACTAGAATCTTTTTCCATTATTTTTCAAAATTATTCATACAAAGTATTAAAGCATTTTTTAAAAATTCCTTCCAACTTGATTTATTAGTGAATCCTTTTTTTGTAAACCCTAAAGCCGTAAACCTAACACCTGAACCTAAACCGTAATCCTAACCATACCACTTATCTTAACCCTACTAACACTAAAAATTTCCTGTAGACTTTGTAAGTATCTTGGAAATTATATTGGTGAGACGTTTGTCACCAAAATTTTTTCTCTAACATAACAAAAATTTTTGTACAGGAGTTTACAACATTTTTGCTTTTTCAGGTTTATTAATTCACTCAAATTTTTTCCATTTTAGTTTGGTTTAATGGAAAAAAGCATTGCAATATTTTCATAAATTTCCTTCCAACTTAGGTTTATTAGTATTGAGTTAGTTTATTTATTAATATAGTCTCGGTTTTGTAAACTCTAACCCTCGTTTAGTACTGGAAAGGCCTAGAATGGAAAGACCTTCCACCTGGAATTCTTTTCACGGAATGGACGGAAAAATGTTTATCACTCTAGTGTTTGGTAACCAAGTCGAATGGAATGTTAATTCCTTTTCTCATGTCCGTATAATCATATTGAGAAGTCGAATGGAATGGAAAAACTACTATATTGACTTAATTGCCCTATTTATAACATTCTATATATATATATATATATATATATATAAATTTAGAGACAAATGAATTATTAATTAATAAAGAACTTTTAATAATATAAAATCACAATAATTTATTAAGTAAAAATATAACTTCTAATAGCATACAATTATAATAGTTGAATACTAAGCGTAATACAATTGCAATAGGTGAATGTTAGTTGTAACTAAATTAAATTTTTAAATACATGCATGTTGAATCCCATATATTTTTCATGCATGTTTGAATCCGTCCTTCATGCACGTTAAATCTCTACCCTTGATTTCGTGCGAAGGGTTTTAAGAACTATTTGTAAATAGAAAATTGTAATTTGCTTAGTAGATGATCTAGTGGATTTTCCCTTTTTTTAAAATTTTTTAAAATTCATATGAATGTATTTTGGCATGTTATTGGTCGTTTGAGTTAACAAATATTACCATATAATCCAATAATTTGAATGAAAATATTTTAAAAATGTCAACTGAATATTTTATTTCAAAGTAAAAGAAAGAAAAAATAGACATACGATAGCAAGAAAGAAGAGTTGTATGATATATATGAAAGATAAATACATATAGAAGAGATAGAGATATAAAATATAGGAGGGTAATATTGACTCCTATAATTTAGGTATTCCCTGGATAGAGTGGGAATGGGTTTCCCTAAATTTTGTGAAGAATGGAATTCAGGAAAAGTTGGAATAGGCTTTCAGGGAAAGGCCTTTCCAACAAAGATATCCATACCAAACACTAGAATGGAATGAAGTTGGAAAGGCCTTTCCATTCAGGCCTTCCAATGTACCAAACGAGGGTAAAATCTAACCCCAAAACCCAAACCCTAACCTAACCCTAACCCTAATAGTAAATCTTACACTAACACTAACAAATCATCTCTCAAATTATTTTTCAATTGCACCACTGAAACAAAATAAAAAAAAAATTGCATTACTAGTGCCGCACCACAAACAATACAGTTTTTTTTGTAAACCCTAAAGCCATAAACCAAACACCATGAACCCTAAACCCTAACCCTACTAACACTAAAAATTCCCTGGAGACTTTGTAAGTATCTTGGAAGTTTCAATACAAGCAATTTTTTTTTAATGATGTTACCGGTGTCGCATAAGTAATATGCGGCACCAGTAATTCTAAGATATATATTGGATCAAGCGTGAAGTCGACACCGTAATGGAAAAAAAAAATTTTGTATCACCGTTTGTTTTTTGTCTTTTTTTTTCCTTGCTGATGCCACACTTCACCGGTAAGGTCCAATTCCCTCTGATACTGCACATACCGAACACATAAAATTTTTACAATTACATCCAAGCCCTCGTTATTCTTTTATTCACAAACCAAAAAAAATTCTTAACGGTTACCGCACATAAAATGTGCAACACCATTAGATTGGGAAAATAAAAAATTCAGCACCACTTTGTGAATGATTTGGGTTTTAACATTATTCGAGGAATTGCCTGCTCAAATCCATAACCAAAAAAAAAAAAATTAACGTCTTTCCTTTTCCCACCAAGAATAATTAACACCACCACCCCAAGACATGGTATATTATTACTTGATCCTCCTGCTAACATGCAAGCCAAACATGATTCTCAAACTTAGCCAAACATGATTCTCAAACTCAGCCAAACATGACATGGCCGCTCCTACTTGCATGCGGGGTGGTAAGAACAAGCCAAACAGAATAACTTAACCAACTTATTTCAAGTAGTCACAAAGTTTCATAAACCGTATAATGGTATTTAATCAACAATCACAACAAAAGCCTATATCTACAAACTTACATTTAGATTATGAAGATATAGTTTTGTTTCTTGGATTTTACTTCCTTTGTGATGCATTTAGATCCATTTTATGTTATAAGCATGTTTGGAATGAGGAGAAGAATCGATTTGTAAAATAGTTAGCTTAAAAGCTGCAAAATGTGTTCAGAGCAAACTTCCACCTACTGTGGCGAATTTTCCAGAATCCGACCACTTTGGTAGAGATATCTAGAATCCAAATTTTTTTTTTTTTTTCATTTTCTTGTTTTGTTGGTTTTCTTGATTCCATAATGAAAGAAAATGCATAAGGTTGTTTGAATTAATATTGGGTTTTAATATGAGTTAAATTGATGTGCTAAGAATGGACTAGTTTTATTTTTGTATGGGTTGTTGATTGGGTTTTGTTTATTTTATTTGGACCTTTGTTTCAAACACTTGTTTAGTTTATTTGGTTGTGCTTTATTTATTTTCGATTGGATTTTGGTTGACTTTTGTTTATTTTGTTTGGGTTTTCGGTTGGACTATATTTATTTTCAGTTGGGCTTTCATTTCGACTTTGCTTGGTTTGTTTGGTTGGTTTTATTTATTTTCTTTGGACTTTTGTTTTGGACTTTTGTTTAGTTTGTTTGGTTGGGTTTGATTTATTTTCGTTTGGGTAATATCAGCCAACTCTAAAAAAAATTCCCAACCCTTTTTTGTCTATAAAGTAATTTATCATCATTGACGATTTCTCAATTAGTTTCATTTGGTTCTAAAACTTTTAATTTCTTTCACTTAGGTCCCTATTTTAATTACCTTTGGACCCCTAAACTTTATTTTCATCCAATTTTGATCCCTAATCTTTTGGAATATTTGTTTAGACCCCAAAAAATTTTTAAATATTTTCAATTAAACCCCTAATAAAATGTTGACGTTGCAATTATGAGTGCTTCATCTCTTTAATTATTATTTAAGTTTCTCTATAGTGCATTTCATTTGCCTTTGAAATTCTTTGAAATATTTTTCATTTTCTAATGTATTAATGTAGCTTAATTTATTTTGCTAGTTATTACTTGCTTTAAATTTAGTGAGTTTCATTAATGAATCACAATTTTGACATTTTATGATTAATTGTCAAATAAATTGGTGCATTGACCACTTTATTGTGTGAGTGATAGAGCGGTCTCATCATCATTGAGTCATTATTTCAAAGGGACGTAACCGATACCTTTAAATTCCAATTGTAATCTATGTGAATCAATGTGCTCATACCACATGTTTCTTTTAGTCTATTTTTATCATATTCCTTTATTTGTTTTTCTTTTCTTTTATTTATTTATTTATTTGTTTTGAATTTTTATTAATTTATGTAATCCAGGTTATGTAATTATTTAAAGGGTACTCGAATACCCAAATTGTAATTGATAGGTTTTATTTTTGCAAATATTGTAAATTAGATAGAAAATGTAATAGATAGGTAAGATAGGTTTATATTCCTGCATTTTCCCCATTTAGATTGTAATTAGGATTCCCAATGTAATAGATAGGGTTTGTGTGCTTATGTGTTTACCAGCTTTCCTTAGAATTTTGCATCTAGATATCATGCTTATGTGTTATGTGCCCTATATGTTCTTATGTGTTTTTTTATTTTATACTTTATGAGTTCTATTTTGAACAATGTATGACGTCATCACACTAGTCCAACACTAGTTGTGGTTACCCATTTTCACACTAGTCCAACGCTAGTTGTGACTCGTGAAAATGACTAGTCCAATGCTAGACCCACCAGGTTTCACATGCTAGATTCATTGTGTGACATCCATGCCATTTCATGCATATTTTTACTCGTTGTAGGATCTTTTCATCATTTGCATGCTAATCCCTTTAATATCCCTAATCCCTTTATATGCACAAATCATTCCATTCATTTGCATTTCATCTAGAAAGTTAAAACAAATAAATCCATGTGCTTGTTTAGGTTAGGGAAAAGTCACCCTTTGAATACGGGAATGGCGAAGTGTGACTCTCTAACCTTAACACGCCATTACCTCCATTAGAAGGAAAATTGAATCACGCAGTATTAGCCTTCCCACCCGTATCATGTTGCATCCCATTTTCTTTGATCACGATATCTATGATATCTAATTTTTTACTTTCTTGAGTCTCACGTTCACATAACTCCTGATACCTTCTAGATATCCTTTTTGGGTTTCACAATTAATGTGATAATCCCAATCGAATCTTGAAGAGATATTTTGGCCCTCCCGATTCTCTTTTTTAGATTTGCATCCATATAGAGGTTCCGTTTGGATTGAGTTGTTTTTGCTCTGTTTTTGAAAAACTGTTTTTCACACCCCAAATTCTACAGTAAAAACAACCCCAAAAACAACTCAAAATGGCAACACATTTGTTTTACACAATATTTTATATTTTTTAATTTTTCCTTTTCTTTTTTTCCTCTTAACCCCAGACCACTTTGTCATGGTGATACCAGGCCACCGGTGACAAACCAAATTTTTTTTTTTTTTGTTTCTTCTTCTTCTTCTTTCTTTCTCTCTCTCCTCCCCACTCTCTCCCATTCTCCTTCCTGCTCCTCTCACCCTCCATCACATCCCCCTCCCTTCCAGCACATCTCCCCCAACCCCATGACTCAGTGACTGTGGTCACATGAGGGGTGAGGGGGAAGGAAATGAGGGGAAGCAGGATCATGTGATGGGAAATGGAAGGGGAAAAGCAGAGGAGTGATGAACTGGAGGTGAGGAGAATGGGTGGTGCAAGGAGGGGCTGGGAGGGAAGGAAAAGGAGAAAGAAAGAAGAAAAGCAAAAAAAAAAATTGGTCCTGTCTGGTCACTGATCTCATGAACCTGGTCAATTTGGGGGGAAGAAGAGGGAAAAGAAGAAAAGGAAAAGAAAAAAAGAAATGGAAAAGAAAAAGGAAAAGAAAGGGAAAATAGAAATTAGGAAAAAAATTTGCCAAATACATCTACAAGAATTGTTTTTTACACATAATACTACAGACTGCTTTTTGAAATACAACTCCAAAAACACCAATCTAAACGGACCCAGAAACATCCAAATATGATAAGTTTAAGGGTTATAAGAGGAAAATTTTGACTAAATCTCGCAACTATCTTAGACTAGATTGAAAGGGTGCCATAGGTTCGAGACGATTGAACCTTTATCTTCCCTTTTTTCAACCATGACTCCTAACATTTTTCTCTTGTTTTCGAAGACCCAGAGTTGTCTAAAAGGATTTATTTTATTTTCTAAAACTTTTATGGTGACTTGGTACACCAAAACTCAATACCAAATGGCGACTCCATTTTTTGTAAAAGCCTTTTTAGATTATTTTTAAACCTAAAATCATCGCAATTTCCAAAACCCTATTAGGCTCTTTTTCATTTATTTTTCTAAAGTTCAAAACACATATTTCAAACACTTTTCAATTCTTTTTCTTAAAAACGGAAATTATGACCCTGAGATCACTAGTGAGTCCGATCACTAGATTAGTTAATTCTTTTCCTTTTCTAACCCTTCTAACTTATTACATTTGGATGTCTAGGTCGCATATTTTTTCTTTTAAGATCTTTTGCATCTCACACTTGTGTTCATTTCTCGACTTTCGTGTGTATGATAGATTTACTTACTTGTATAATTTTACTTGTATTACGCTTTGCATTTGGGGTGGAAGTGATCACCTAAGCCTTCATCATTATTTAATGGTATTTATCCCTCTTCTCAAGGATGCACTTCATGCGTGCATACATAACTTTTTGCCCTTTTTGCTTTTTTGGTAGCTATCCCACCTCCCTTATAGGACTAGGATCGATTGCATTAGGTATGTGTATGGTGTGCTTTGCGCCCATAGCGGTACCTAAGGGATCACTCGAGCCACCAATTTAGGGCATTAGAATTGATGATCCTTTGTCTTCTAGTCTGAAGGCTTGGGGACCTATGACCTTATCGAATCTAGATGCATTAGTAAACCCTACCTCATGCATCCATTTAGAATTACCTAAGTTAGAGTTTATCACCCCCAATCAGGGACACTAGACACGAGAGGAGGGATCTTACCCCCTTATCTTTACTTTGCATTTTTTAACAATTTATTGCTCCAATGTGCTATGTGCTATTTTATTACATGAACTAACGCTATTTTTCCTTGTCTCTCCTCTTGCATTTCATAAATCCTAGAAATAAGAGTTCTAACATGGTACTCTTTTAAGAGCCCACCTTATTAGATAGGACATCACACGTTTAAATTATAGTTTATTACATTAACATTTTAATAATTGCATTCACGACTAGGCTTACCTCGACATATTAATGGGGCTCATTAGGCCATCTTTAAATTGTTGTCACATATTTATTCGTTTTAATAAATTATCATCATGCATTAACCATAGAGGGAATGCCATTAAGGAATCCCATGATAGGAATAAATCACCCTTGTGTCTCGGATATATAATCCAATGAAACTTGCATGTTTATATTTTCTGGTATCCAAAGGGTAGTGCACAAGGTAATTTAGGGTCTGATCATCCCTTTTATGATGGCACTAAAGATATGGAGTGACCTTCGCATGCTAGAATGTAAACCGCTAATAATCATTTTTTTGGGCCATTTTATCAAAGTTGGTAAAATCCCATGCATAAGGACACTAAATTCAAAAAAAAATTCACAAATAATTTTTCATTGTTGAGATAATGATTATATCAAGGCCAAATCTTGATTTTAGAGGCTTATAAACTAGTGTCTTGCAAATAAAATTGAGATTTGGAGTTACAAATAAGCAATGAACACAACTTTTGAGTAAACCATCAATCCGTCCGATCTATTTGAACTAGATCCATGTTTCACTCAAGACTAGTCAAGACACTGCGATTCTTTCAAGAATAGTCCTTTTCATGCTAAATTAACATTTAACACCTCTTCATATATCAATTAAAGTAATGAATCCATTCAGACTTTGTCCTCGATGCCAAATATCACATATTCTTTTGGTCAACCCTCTAGATTGTTTACTAATCGCATCATCAGTGATCGGATCCATTAGGTATTGTATGACGCATCCCGGAGGATTGCATTCTTCATGTTAGCCGGCTTGGCATAAAAGGGCTCCCCCATAGGACATGCATACTGATTTTGCAATTCTGCTTACTAACTCTAAGTATTTTTTCTTTTCCTTTCTCCCCTCCCTTGCATTCATAAAAATGTGTGTGCTGATAAGAAAGAAACATTTTCTTACCCTTGATAAAATCTCGATCTAATAAAGTTTTGAAAATTAGAAATATTACTTGATTCTTGGGTAGATCCGCAATGCAAACCATGGAGAATTCATTTAGGAAACACAAGCTCAAAGCATCTATGAGATTTGTATGAGATTAGAGATTTAACGACTTGTCTATGAAAATCAATGTTTTTGACATGTTTTGTAAATAAAAAAAAAAAAAAGAGGAAGAATGAAAAGTAGAGGTGTGTTTTAGATATTTTCATTTTTCTTAGTTATATTTCAATTGAATAAATTTTTACTTCAAATATTTACACAAATAAAACTATTCATTTAGGCTTTCCTTTATTTTGTAGTTTTGTACATATTTATGTGAATTTCATCTTCCCTCGCTTATAAGGAGACTTCATGATGGATTTTAAGAAAACAAGACCGAATCTTGTCATTTGTTGAATAAAATTCACAAATTTTGCATGCAAATTAGGTCTCAACAATTTAGTGAGAGAGCCTAAATTCAAAATCTCAAATGAGTCACTCGAACTTGTTATCTTATTTCAAGTGACCAAGCAAGATGGTTTTTTCCTTTCATTTTGCTTTTTTGATGCTATCAAGCCTTCAGAATGAATAAATCAACTACATTGGTTGACACACCCCAAGCCAAGACAGTTTTATTTTGTAAAGGTTCACTACGACTAGATTGATTCAACTTATATCCCGTTGAAAGCAAAAATGTTCATTACTCTTAATTGTTTTGAAAATTTGGGATGATGCTTTAGGCATTCGTTTTTGTCTCTACACAGATTTTGTCATTTATTCTCCCATTTGAGTCATCAGAAGTACAATTTCATTTCAAATAAAAACATTGATGATCATATACTCCTATTAGAGTGATTTTCAAAGACTAGAAAGGAACAGATTTTCACAATGATTTGTTCTTTACATTGGTTGTCATGGGACTTGGGAATACTGCTTTGGCCATCTCTTCTACTATCTGAATACTATTTACCCTTTGCATCCCAAGATTGAGTCTGAATTGACGGTTCTTCAACAAGACTTATGATCGCATCCCCATTGGGGTAAGAGATTTAAGCATTTTCAATAACAGCAAGGATGCTAAAATTTTTGAGAAAGATGTTGAAGCATTAAAATTGAGAACAAAATAACACAAGAATCCATCTACCTTTAGAAATCAAAGGTTTTCTTTCTATCATTGATGTTTGGTTTTCGATATTGGCAAAAATGAAAGGGAGCAAAAAAAATGAAAAAAAAAAGAGAAGAGAAAAAAGAAAGAAAAAGAGAAGGGGTGAAGTTAAGGAAAAAAAAAAGAGACAGAAAAAAAGTATAAAAAAAAGAGGGGCAAAAAAAAAAGAAGAAGACAAAAATATGAAAAAAAAAACTGAGAAAAGTAAAGAGAGAATTCAATGCCAAAATTCCTCCAAGAAGGATGATAGAAATCATGATGAGATGCAAGATCTTTGAGGTCAAACCCCAGACTGGGGCAATTTTGAAAGAAATGCGATGATAGGTGCAAATGTCCTTAACAATCCTATTTCTTTTAACTATCATCTTCAAGCCACATTACAAGCTCACAAAATCCATCGCTGACTTATGTTTCATGACAACTTGAAGTATAGATCAATCTCTAAGGGGCCCATGAATCACTCATGATCGCAAGGTCATAACCTATTTCATTGTGTTTGGCTATCTCTTCTTCTTAAGTATTACAAGCCCATGGATTTTATATGTTGACTAAATCTTCATACAAATTAAGGGTGTATAACTTTTGGCTTTCTCAAGAATAGGGTGTTGAATCGCTTAATGCAATTTAGATACAATACTAAGAAGAACCTTGATGCGTAGTTTTATCTATCATTTCTCTCACCTTTTTTTATTTGAATCGACACCTACCTGAGTGGTCTTGAAGCATGAGCTAGCAAGAAAGAGTGGCAATTTGATCTAGTTTCAAGAGGATCATCATGATCCTATATGAGTAAGCATGACATTTTGGCTTGCTTCTTATTTGAGTAATATAATCTATATTGTCTTGGATATCTTTAGTAGCAAACTAATGCATTTTTGGTATTGCCATTTGATTGCTTTCAAAAAAAAAAAATAATCCACGGAGCATTTCTATAATGTATTTGTGGGTATACCCAAGGGTCAAGTAACACATTTTTAAATTTGCCACTCAAAATTTGGCTTTTGATAAGTTAGCATTTTTTCTTGAGCAGTAATTATTGCATCATTTTCAAAAAAAAAAAATAAAGAAAGCAAATTTTTTGAGAATTCAAGTGCATATCATATTTTTGCAAGTCCCCTACCGTGTGCAGGTATTTATGGCTAAGATTCACAAGAAGCATAACACAAAATTTACAGATCCAAACGTCAAGCATGAATCAAAAATCAATAATACTACATTTCAAGATGATGGTATTATCAATTTCAAGGAGCTAACTCTAACCAATAGTTTTGATTTACCTTCAAAAAAAAAAAAGAAGAAAAAATGAAAATATAGAAAAGAAAAGAAGGAAAGGTTTTCCTTAAATGCTACATATAGTTCCTTCTAGACTTTGAAGCATTTTACCTTGATTACATTTCTAAATGGGACAATTTTTTTGTTTAAATTATAGCAAAAAAAAAAAAAAAAAAAATTGAAAGAAAATTGAGAAAAAAATTTTCAAAGGAAATTTTCAATAAACAAAGAAATTTTGGAAAAAAAGAAAGAAAAGAATAGAAATAAAAAGAAGAGAATAAAATTTTAATGGCCCACAAACAAATTTTATTTGATTAAACCTGGGTAAAATTTTTTATTACATTGAGAACCAATTTTATCGAATTAAACTGGAGCAAATTCTTCATTGACTAAACTGAGGCAAATTTTTTTTTATTTGATTAAATTGAGACAAATTTTTGATTGACTAAAATAGGGCAAATGCTTAAAGGAAAATTGAGAAATTTTGTAAGAAGGAAATTCTCAATAAAAGTGAAAATTGAGACAAAAAAAAAATTAGCGATGGTTTACATTACGGATGAATTTTGAAAAGAGTTATTTTCAATTTTGACAATACATTCAAATTTTATTTTTGAAAAAAAAGAAGAAAAATTGTAAGATAGTGACACATATCGTTTATCTTAAAATCCTTAAGGGATTATTTGCAATTATATTGCCCCAAGTGTCAAATTTTGTGATATTTTACTTGGAAATTGCACTGCTTTCCATTTTTTTCTTAAAGTCAAAAAAAATGCAACATTGACTGAATAATTTTGTCAATGCATGAGCACATTGCATTTTAATTTTGACATTTGGTAGCAAAGGTTTGAAATTTCATTTATCTCAATAAGTAGATCGATTTTATTTCAACCCCCACTTGTTCATACCTTGTATTTTATTTATTCAGACCTTGTAGTTTAAAACTTATATTTTCATTCCTCCTCGTAGATGTTTGATTCGGTCTAATCCACCAACAATTCAGACCTGAAATACATTTACAGCTTCTCGCACCGCTTGTCCAAATTTGGATCCAATCCATTGAACAATCTAGGTATAGGAATCACACATTTAATTTTCTGTTGGCAATCTCGTCCAGCGCCCATCAGATACCTTGATCCCAATTCTTGGCATTTAATTTTTGTTTAGTCTCTGCGTCCACAAGGCACCTTCTATCTAATTCTTAGCATTTAATTTTCTTGTCCGAGTCTCGCCGTCTCACAGCGCACCTCTATCCCAATTCTTGGCATTTAATTTTCCTTGGCGAGTCTCGGCGTCTGTTGCTCACCCTCCTACCCCGATTCGGCATTTAATTTTCCTATTGGCGAGTCTCAGCGTCCGCCACGCACCCTTCTACCCCAATTCTTGGCATTTAATTTTCCTATTAACAAGTCTCAGCATCTTTGCGCACCCTTCTACCCAATTCTTGGCATTTAATTTTCCTTTTGGGCGAGTCTCAGCGTCCGCCACGCACCCTTCTATCCTATTCTTAACTTTTTAATTCCTTTTGGAGTAGTAATTGTGTTTTTTATCTTTTGGAGCAGTAATGACGCTTCTTCCAGCACCTTTACTTTTGATCAAGTTAATTGCCTTATATTTCATGTCGTTTACCATGGTTTAGATCAAATCAGGAAAAACAAAGTAAGCAATTTGGTATCTGCGTCTTTGTTTTGAGTTTCTTTGAAACTCAGACAAAGAAGGGCAAACTGTAGACACCAAATTTTACATCTTCTATCTTATTTTATTTTTATATTTTATTTTATTTTATTTTATTTTATCCTTTTATTAATTTATCCTCATTGTTACAATTTTGAATTTACTAGGTAAATTACAACTATTTATTTATTTTATTTTGGTTTTAGTTTTTGTAGATTCTATAAATAAAAAAAATCCAACCCAATTTCATTTTTTTCTCAATCCTAAAACCCAATTCTTAAAAATACTCCCAGTAGAATTGTAATCATGGTAAGAGAATACGTAATTGGGTAATTTCAAATAGACACCGATTTTGGACTAGTTTTTATTTTCTTAAGAGAATGGGTAAATATTTCCTTTCCAAAATTTTTACTTTGTTTTAATTTAATTTTTTTAGGCACCCATTTTTGAAAGTTTTCAGGAATCTTCTTTGGTCTTATCCAATATCACCTAACACACATAAGCACACACATAGGTACACACACTTACAACTCCCTCTTCGTACTATTTCCACTATAATTCCACCGCCCAAAGGAAGGGATTAGGGAGCTCATTTTTCTTTCTTGGTCTCTAAGTCCCAAAAAAAAAAGAAGAAATAGGAAAAGTAAAAAGAGGGACCCTTGGGAGCGTTGATCTTCTTCCTCTCTACTAAGACTCATCGGAATTAGGCAAGGCCTACGGCGACGGAAACTAGATTCGAAATACTACACTTCACTAGAAGGGCTCGTTTTGAGATTCACGATGTAAGTTAGGCTAAAGTGAGCAACAAGACTATATGAAGAAATGAAAATAGCATATCAGTTTTAGAAAACAGTCTTTTCCTTAGATTTTCTGCGAACGATAGAAAATGAGTTAGCACGCAAGTCATATACCATTGGAAAACCCTTGAAATCTAGTTTCAAACGTCACCAACGGCGCTCGATAGGTGCTCCCAAACAAGAAAATATAGCCATTTGAACTTAGGACATTAAGCTGTCCTAACAGCATGATTTTCCAGTTTTAAAGAGTCATTTTTGGAACATCATTTGGATAACGAAATGATACTAGAAAAACACCCAATTTTGCAGGCGTAAACCTGAGTATGTGAACTATGTTTGTACCAAAATTTAGCAAAAAACTCATACAGGAAGGCATTAATCCAAGCGCTCAAAGTTGACCGAAAATTTGAAGTTCAAAACTGCCATATGAAATTATTTTCCTTTACAACTTTTGGTTCATCCAAAACAACTCTTATTCCATTCCATTTTTAAAACCAAGACTCTAACAACATTTCTTGATCAAATAGGGTTTACATGATGGCAAAATTTTGGACCAAAACCACACTAAAACAGAACAGCAAATGCGGACAGTACTAGAAGCCAATTTCCAGGTTTTTTTGAACCTCATTTCTCGCTCTTTGAAAACATCAATTGAGGGAGTTTGTTGGCTAGGAAAATGGCCACTTAAAACCTAACATTCCAACTTCCAAAACCACCAAAAACCTCACGAAATTCTACTACTAAAACATGAGAGAAATTCGTTGAATTGAAACCGGCAGCACCTCCCCTAGAATCTCTCGATTTTCCTCATTCAATGTCTCCTAGTTCTCTAACTTTAATATTTCATCCCAAACATATTCCATTACATATGTATATTTCATAAACCAATCATCAAGATTGGTGGGAGTTCATAGAATCCACCATAATATTCAAAACTAACAAAATCATCAACAAGAAACCACAAGCTTCACAACTCTACAATGGAAACAAGATATTAGGGTTTTGTATGGTCATTTTACCTCAAGAACTCAAGTAAAGTTCAAACTTTGGATGCATAAGATCCTCTCTTCCAAGCCCTCTAACCGGTTCCTCTACTTCCTTTGATGAGCCTCAAGCTCCAAGTGAAAGAGGTGGAGAGTTGCACAAGTTTTTCTTGGTGGTTTTGGTGAGGATTGGTGTTGATTTTGGATAATGAAATTGAAGAGAAAATGGAGAGGAGCAATCAGCCAAGCCAAGGAGAAGATAAGATGATATTAAGTTTTGTTGACTTTGACTTTTGATTGGTGAAAAGAAGAAAAGTGAGTTAATCCCATTAATGACCTAAACTAACTTTTGTCACAGCGAGGTTATTTTGCGCATCGTGACACTACGATCCCAATTTTTCTCACTTATATACTTCAATTACATACCCAAACTCTCATAAAAATACAGACCCAAAATTACATCAAAATTACATTAACAATAGCTCCCAAACACCATAAACCATCAAATTCATCAAATTCAATCTTGTACAAAATGAGGAAAACCTACAAAAGTACTAAGTTTCTCGATTCTCGTGCTCCACTTCAAGGCCTATTAAAGAAAATAAAACTTATGAGGTGAGCAAAACTTCGGTGAGGTCAAGAGAAACATGCAGTGTAATTCAAAGCGGATAAATAAATAAACAAAATAGTAAAAGAGCAAAACAGTTAATTATTTCAATTATGATTTTAGGAATGAGTGTTTGAATTTATATTTGGATTTCGTAATGAGTCCTGACGAGAGTTGGGCAGGCGTTCCGTCGTTTCTCTTGGGTTCGCCCTAGGGAGGGGTGGGAGCGTCACACTTTATGTATTTATTTTTATTTATTTATTTTTTTCGAGTTCTCTGCTTTTTTTATACTTATTTATTTGATTTAAATTTCTGTAATTATTTAAAGGATCTTTGAATACCCATGGTGTAACAGATAGGTTATATATTGTTCTTTTCTTTATTTAGTAAAAATTGTAATTAGATAGGCAATGTAATAGATAATTTAGATAGATTTATTCCCTCCTAGAATGTAGTTAGGTTCCCCAATTTAGTAGATAGGTTTATATGTTTATATGGTTTATGTGTTATGTGTTTTACTCGCTTTCCTTAAGGTCTTGCAAAACAAAATTAATCAAAAAGCCCAGCCAAAAACCCAAACAAAATTAAACAAAAGTCTGATACAAAACCCAATCGAAAATAAACAAAGCCCAACGAAACAAACCAAACAAACTAAGCAAAAGTCTGAAATGAAAGCTCAAACGAAAATAAATAAAGGCCAACCAAACAACCCAAACAAAATCTTTTTCTTCTTCTTCTCCCCCTCCATCTCAAACCAGACCAGAAGCTCACCGGCGACCATGGAGATTCTGGCGGCGGTAACGCCGGACCACCGGTCGCAGGCGAACTTTCCGGTCGCAAAAAATCACCAAAATACATTTTCTCACTCAATTTTTTACGTAGATTCCAATTCCGGAGTTAGTTTTTACAGAAAACGAAAGGAAAGTGGCAATTTTCAATCAGCTCTTTTTCAAAAAAATTCACCCAAATCAAGTTCAAATTTCATAAAAAAAAATACACCAAAACGATCCTTGTGATCTCTATAATATAACTATGATATTAGTTTAACAAGAAACAACACACATTATATGAAATTAAAACCAAACAGCCCCTAATTCAAAAAAAAAATAAATTCATTGATTTTTAGCTAAAAAAATCCAAAACTCTAGTCAAGAAACATCCTTAAATCTTGTACTAACTAGAACTACTCATATTCACAAAATAAAATGCACAAAAATCACCAAAATACATTTTCTCACTCAATTTTTTACGTAGATTCCAATTCCGGAGTTAGTTTTTACAGAAAATGAAAGGAAAGTGGCAATTTTCAATCAGCTCTTTTTCCAAAAAATTCACCCAAATCAAGTTCAAATTTCATAAAAAAAATACACCAAAATGATCCTTGTGACCTCTATAATATAACTATGATATTAGTTTAACAAGAAACAACACACATTATATAAAATTAAAACCAAACAGCCCCTAATTCAAAAAAAAATAAATTCATTGATTTTTAGCTAAAAAAATCCAAAACTCTAGTCAAGAAACATCCTTAAGTCTTGTACTAACTAGAACTACTCGTATTCACAAAATAAAATGTACAAAATTCATTCTTTAAAATCGGTCTTCATTGAGACATTTTATCAAACATATGATATGCATCAAATAGTCATTACTTTTACTTGTAAAACTATCATAAATAAACCTTGAATTCAACAAAACAACCCATTCATCAAGACCCAAATTCCAGCAAATTATTAAATGTCACAGTAGACACCAAATTTTTCATCTTCTATCTTATTTTATTTTAATTTTATCCTTTTATTAATTTATCCTCATTGTTACAATTTTGAATTTACTAGGTAAATTACAGCTATTTATTTATTTTATTTTGATTTTAGTTTTTGTAGATTCTATAATAATAATAATAAAAGCAACGAAATTTCTTTTTTTTTTCTAAATCCTAAAACCCAATTCTTAAAAATACTCCCAGCGAAATTGTAATCATGGTAATAGAATGGGTAATTGGATAATTTCAAATAGACACCGATTTTTGACTAGTTTTTATTTTCTTAAGAGAATGGATAAATGGGTAAATTCCTTTCAAAAATTTTTACTTTTTAATTTAATTTTTTTAGGCATCCATTTTCAAAGGTTTCCAGAAATTTTCCTTGATCTTATCCAATATCACCTAACACACACAAGCACACACATAGATACACACACTTACAACTCCCTCTTCGTACTATTTCCACTATAATTCCACCGCCCAAAGGAAGGGATTAGGAAGCTTATTTTTCTTTCTTGGTCTCTAAGTTCAAAAAAAAAAAAGAAGAAATAGGAAAAGTAAAAAAGAGGACCCTTGGGAGCGTTGATCTTCTTCCTCTACCAAGAGAGCACTGACACCTCAAAATTTAGCTAATTTTAATGAAAACTCCTTTTATATAGCCAATTCTGTAGTCAAGAAAATCATATAAAAATAGAGAAAATTTTAGAGAAAAAAAGAAAAAAAGGGAACAAAAAAAGAAAGAGAGTTGACGGAAAAAGGAAGAGCTAGCATCAAGTATGTAATTTGTCACCATCATCGTCAACATCTTCAGTGTGAAATCTTCTTCAAAGCACTGTAAAAGTTGATAAACCCCTCTTTCTATTTTTTACTTTTCTTTTTATGTGAAAATGGTGCCTTATTTGTTTTCTTGCTATTAAATTCCTCGTACTAGCTTAATGCTTTGCTGAAATCTGATTATATGTGTTTAGATTTGATTTCTTTTCTGAAATAAATTTTGGATCAGATCTTCTTTAAATTTCACAAGAATGATTGGTTTTGATTTTGCCCTTTATATGTTTGATGGAATGCCGAAGTGAAGCCTTGGACCAAAGGAATGAATCTCATGAATTTCTGTGTGCATGTGAGGAATAGCTCTGGTCAATCCAAAGTTTGATGGAGCTCATTAATTTTCGAGAAAGAAAGAAAGTGAAAATAAGGCATGAAAATATGGTTTTGTTTCTTGGATTTTACTTCTTTTGTGATGCATTTAGATCCATTTTTATATTATAAGCATGTTTGGAATGAGGAGAAGATTCGATTTGTATAAATAGTTAGCTTGAAAAGCTGCCAAAATGTGCTTCCAGCGAACTTCCGGCCACTTTGGCTGGAGATGTCCAGAATCCAAATTTTTTTTTTTCATTTTCTTGTTTTTGTTGGTTTTCTTGATTCCATAATGAAAGAAAATGCATAAGGTTGTTAGAATTAATATTGGGTTTTAATATGGGTTAAATTGATGTGCTAAGAATGGAATAGTTTTTATTTTTGTATGGGTTGTTCGATTGGACTTTGTTTATTTTTTATTTGAACTTCTGTTTCAGACACTTGTTTAGTTTGTTTGGTTGTGCTTTATTTATTTTCGATTGGATTTTGGTTCAGACTTTTGCTTACCTTGTCTGGATTTTTCGATTGAACTATATTTATTTTTGGTTGGGTTTTCATTTCAGACTTTTACTTAGTTTGTTTGGTTGGTTTTTATTTATTTTCATTTGGGCTTTTGTTTTTAAACTTTTGTTTAGTTTGTTTGTTTGGGTTTGGTTTATTTTCGTTTGGACCGAAGTAATATCACCCTAGTGTCGCGCCCCATTTTTTGTGAAAAGGAAAAATTGATTTTTGAAAAAGAAAGGGGTCATGGGACTACAAAAATGCGACGATTTGGACCCAAAAACAAAAGTCTAGAAAAGGGTTTTTAGAAAAGTTTGGAGTCGCCACTTGGTATGGAGTTTAGGTGTACCGAGTCACCCAAAAATTTTAATTAATGAAAATAAACTAAGAAAACGTCTTTTTGGCGACTCAGTCTTTGAAAACTAGAGAAAAGGTTCGGGGTTACAGGTTGAAAGAAGGAAGGTAAAGATTGATGTTACTCGTCTCTAAGGTACCCTTCTAACCTAGCCAAAGTTAGTTGCAAGATTTAATTAAAAATTTCCTAATTCTAACTTTAAAATTTATCACATTTGGATGTTATCTATATGGATGCAAAACCTAGACCTAATGTTGGATCGAGAGGGGCAAAATGTCTCCTTGAGGTGTGATTGGAATTGATCACATTAGTTGTGTCATCCAACTTTAATCCCTCGAGGAGGTCACGAAAAATGCAAATAATGAGACTCAAACAAACGGAAAATAGAGTTTTCAAAAGAAATAACAATTTTATAAAATCTCAAGGGAAAAGAAAATGGATTTTGAAAGATCAATTTTAAGTGCAAAGAGGAACTTGAATTTTCAAAAGATGCAATTTTAAGAAAAACAGTTTTTGACTTTGAATTACTAAAACATGAAGAAGAAACTTGACTTTTAAAAAATGATTTTGATAAAATAATGCATATGTATATCCTAAGTAGGGATAATGCAACATAATGGGTGCGGGGGACTAAGTTCGTGACTTTAAATCTCCTTTTCATAAAAGCATTACTAATGTTAAGAAGCCATACTACATTTCTTTTCCCTAATTCAAGGGTAATGCCTTAAATGCACTAATCTATTTTTTGACGAAAAAGAAAACTAAATGACATGTTTCGCATACGGGATGGGAGAATAATAACATGCAAAAATAGGAAAGAAACTCTAAAAGTGAAAAGTGTGTGAAATTTGTATCTAATGCATGAACGGCATTTAAGGGTCTAGCATTGGACTAGCCCTCGTCAAAATGTTCTCACTAACATTGGATTAGTGAGAAGCCGAAAGGAAAGGCCACAACTAGCGTTGGACTAGTGTGGTGATGTCAATATGTTTACACAATAAACATGTAGACATGATAATAAAGTAAGTAAACACATAAAACACATAAACACATAACACATAGGCATAATATCTAGATGCAAGACCCTAGGAAAGCAAGTAAACACATAATCATGCAAGCATGCAAAATAAGCATATAAAACCTAATTATTACATTAGGAGAACCTAAATACATTCTAAGGGGAAAAAATTCGGAATAATAATCTAACTATTACATTTTCTAGAATAAATACACTTTTTACAAAATTAAACCTATCTATTACAACTTGGCATCCAAGGCCTCCAAATGATTTACCCAAAAATTAAATGACATAAATAAAGACAAGGCATGAATAAAAAGCAAAGGAAAACTTAATTTAAAACATGCAAGATTATGTAAAAACACATAAGAGCACATAATAGGAGAAAGAAGTTACCATCACTTGATGTGATGCCTTAATTGAATCCTTAAATGATGGGAATGGTTATCTAAGACTCAATGTCAACAAAGGGATCAGGTACCAATTTAAAGGAAAATCAATCAAATTCAAAGAGAAGGTATCCAAACAGATGCAAGCAATATGGACAAGACTAGGAAATACGAATAATAGAGTAAGACTGGAACAAAAGAAAGGAAATAGCAACAAAGCGAGATGAAAGGTTGTGACCGAGCCACAACTAGGTCCGTTACATGCAAAATGTAAAGTTCGAGGGGAACAGCGGACTCAAATCAGCGTCTCTTCCCATCTTCAAAATATCAGAAAGATTGCTTCTAGATTTTCAGACAATAACACAAGCAAAATATTCAGAGGCAAGAGGATCTATTCAAAGTATTAAACATCATCATTCAGATCATATCAAAACAAGCTCAAACCGAAGAAGGCCAAATCTTAAGCATCAACATCATCAAATAGACAAGAAGGGGAAGGGAGAAGCTGCCGACTAGAAACGCGGACGTTACGCGGCTGCAATGTGATCCGTGTTTCTTCACATCTTCAAATATTCAAGGAGAAACGCGGATCGCTTACGGATCGTTAAGGACCCCGCGTTTCTTCGCATCTTCAAACATTCAAGAGAACGCGAGGCGTTCGCGGATCATCTCGTAAGAGCGCGTTTCTTCACATCTTCGAGCGTGAAGAACATTTTTCTAGAAATTTTGCGAAAACCCAGTAATCATCACGTAAGCATCAAGCGTCGATTTTAAGCGTAAAAACAAATCTATTAGCCTTACCAAGGCTATCTAAACGTAACATACTCTATATAACAACAAATAAACATCATCAACTATTATAAAACATCAAAAACATAGTCAAGACCTTGGTTCCACCAAAGGTCACATTTTCAAGATTCACGCTTCAAAAAAATAGAGATGAAAGAGAATCACCGAGCCTCTTGATCTCAAAACAAAAGGGGAAGTTCGGTTTGAAGATGGTTTCCTTCTCCCAAAGCAAAACCCTAGAATCCTTTTCTTTTTTTTTCCTCTTTTCCTCTCGTTTTTCTTTTCTTTTCTCTCTCCCTCTCTTCTTCTCTCTCTCTGACTTTCAACCCTTTCCAAAAACCTCTCATAAGCTATTTATAGCCACAAAACCTAGCATGAAGGGTTTGGATAGTTTGGGGTGGGTTGATTTTGAACGTTAGATGAATTGTTAAGGGATTAAGGGTGAGTTGGGTATTATCTAAATTGATTTCTTGATACCTGAGAAAATACAATTGGAAATGAGGAGAAAAATGGCTGGAAAAAACGCGTATTTTTTTTTTCAATTATGATTAGGTTATCACGAACTAGTTACGGATGGATCAAGGTCTGCTTTTACTTTTCTTTTTTTCTTTTTTTAAGAAAACCTACAAAATAAGAAAGATGTGTTAGAATATTCAAAAATAAATAACTAAACATTAATAGATAAAAGCATAAGAAAACAATTGAAATAGTCAAAAATTTGGTGTCTCTTGCCTCTTTGCAGGTTTCAAGAAACTCTAGACAAAGACGATAAATGCTGATTTCACGGTTGTATCGAACCATTGTAAACAACGGAATGTTAGATTGCCAATTTTCAAACTAAAATGCATAATGTGACCAAACTTCATAGGAGTTGCCCTACATATCTCATGAGAATCGGTCAAGCGTAGTTCACATGCAAATGAGCTGTGATGAAATGAGTGCGAATCTTGTAAAATTCGAGAACGGGGAGATAGAAGGGTGCCCGGCTGGAGACTTCATGTGAATTTAAATTCAAGAAGCGGAGATAGAAGGGGTGCCACTGGAGGTGAGACTCAGAATTTAAAATATCAAGAAGGGGATAAAAGGGTGCATGGAGGTTGAGACTCATCAAATTTAAAATATCAAGAATGGATAGAAGGGTGCCCGTAGGAAAATGAGACTCACCAAATGAAATTTAAATTGAAGAAGGGATAGAAGGCACCCGCTGGAGGTTGAGACTCACAAATGTAATTTAAATTTGAAGAAGGAGATAGAAGGGTGCCAGTGACCACCAAAATTAAAGTGAAGCGGGGGGGGATAGAAGGGTGCGGAGAGCTGAGACAAGAACCAATAAATTTAAGTGCGTTTCCAAATTTAGACTATTCAGTGATATTGGACCCAAGCCTGAATGACTAAATGGGAAAATGTAAATATGCCCTAGGTCTAAATTGCTGGTGGGATTAGACCCAAATCTAGACACCAGTGGGAAAGATGAAAACATAAATTCTGGATTACCAGACTTTGAAAAATAAAACACAAGCTGTTCAAACATGATAAATGTAAAATGCAAGTAATTATGCACTTAATGAAATATTACATTTCTGATTTTTGATTTTCTTATCTTGAAAAGTAAGTGATTGATAGGAACAATGACTTTTTTTTTTCTTCTCTTTTTTTTTCTTTCTTTTCTTTTTTTTTTCCAAGAATCGATGGATTTTGAAAATTTGAAGAGTGTAACTGAAACCTTTCCTCTCTAGGGTTGAAACAAATACACATAGGTTGCCATCCTCTTGATTTGCAAACCTTTTCCGGCAAAAAATTAAGTTTGAATGCATTATCCAAAATTGGAGATCACTTCTCTTAAAACAAAATTGCCCCAGTGTCAACTGAATCGTTAACCCTGCAGAAATCATGAAATATTAACCAATTAGTCCATGGAAATTTAATCTCTCTTTTTTTTTCTAATCATAAAGTGCAAATTCTCTTGGGATCACAACTGTTAGCCATTAAAATGACTAAAACGTATCAGAATCATGCGATAAAATGCATTCATGAGATACTTATGTTCATGAAACATTACTTGTTTTCAAATGGTATGAAGTATTAATCAAAAACAAGTTATGGGATTGAAATAAACCATGCGATCTTGGAAATCCAAATCCTCATAAACCAGGCAAAACATTATTATGCAATTATTCAATTTGCATCAAGTACTCAAAATATCAAGTAAAAGAGAGACAATTATACCTCAATTTTAACAATTCAAGCTTGATTTCTCACTTTCACCAAATTTTGCAATCAAACGACTCTACAGTCAATTCAAGCTTGCCTTTTCCACAGTTTTCTCAAATTTTACTGCTAAAAAAGATTTACTGAAACACATCCTCTTATTCAAATTGCAATAATGCCTTTTGACGCGAAAATCAACACTTTTAGGTGAAGACTCCAGGTTACTCGACATATGCTTTCTTGCTCAAATAGTAAAGATGTCTTTTGAAAATCAACACTTTAGGTGAAGATTCTGGTTACTCAACATTTTACTTGTTCAAACCGCTTTGCATACTGTAATTCAAGCGCTTTTATCGAAAGTAAAGTTAACATTTGTAGATGCTAAACCTCCGGTTACTTAGTTCTAGAATCATTGTAGTAGAATTTAAATTTTCACTTTGCTACTTTTTCTTGCTTTTTCTTTCTTTCTTTCCCTTTTTTTTTATATCAAATGAAAAAGGATCATTTGCCAATTATATCAATCATTTTCTTACAAAATCCAATAAAAGAAGAAATCTCATTTAATAGGAAAGAAAATTGAGGCATAATTTTCCCTATTTTACAAAACATACTTTCTAAAATGCCAATGTTTTAAACACATAATGATTATTTTCAGTAAAATGAAAATGGATCTTTCAAATCATCGGGTTTTATTTGGAAGGATGAAAGCAATTGCAACCAAAATTGGACATTTGCACCCTTTTTGAATCAAATTTCGAAGAACAAATCAATTTATGGGGCAAATGCGCAATTTAGACAAAGTTTTTTTTTTTTTTTTGAAAAAAATTTGGCAGAGTTTCCCTTATAACTGGATGAAAACTCCATGCCAGCAACCCAATTTTTTCAAAACACATATAAGCACATAAAAGCTAAATTTAAACTAATATACACATCCTGATGCAAGCAATTTAACCAAAAGTATTTTTTAGCAGTTAAACCTATGTCTAAAAATCGAACACAAGATCAAACATAAAAGAGAAATAAAGCAAGAATGGAATAAGCGCAAATCGAGGATCAATCGTCCTACCATCGCCCCGGTGGCTCGAGGCAAGGCGGTTGAATCGAGATGTGCCTCTATACGGCCTAGTCGAGTGCTCAAAGCCCGTCTGCGTCTCCATACGCCATCGGCCTGTCTCCATATGATCCCATCTCCGAGCATGCCAAAATCCGCCAGTGTCCATGACGGCCACCCGAGGTGTGCGGCGGTGGTAGCGATGAGCCGACCCTCCCCTCATGTCTCAGCTCTGGACCGGCCTCGTCGAGTGGCGATGTCCGATACATCTATGTGTAGATCCTTCGACAATGCGATGCTAAGCTTCGGCCTCGAGGAGTAGGTGGGATACCAGTGGAATCACCTACATGAAGAAGAAGTGAGATAAGTCGGGAAACGCAAATGAAATAATGTAGAAGTCCTCCTCGCCGTCTTTAATATGACTAATAATAATGTTGAGGAATGCAGGCGAATGGTGAGTCTCGGCCAGTGGAACATACGATCTAAAAGTATAGATCGCCGTTTCGCCTCCCCTAACCGCTTCTTCTTTGAGATGGCGTTGTGGGTCGGGTGTACAAAATAGCGGTGGCGTCGGAAAGATCGAGCCGTGCGGCTTTGGGACCTCAACTCCTCAGATGCGACTCAACCGTGCCATGGCATGTGAGGGATCCCACTCCGGTCAAGTGACGAAAATCCTTCTTCAATCAATGTTGGACCCTCGATCCAGTCCGAGCTATCGTGCTTTCCGGGTGATCACGATCGAACCTCCCAACGAGGGACTCAATCCCTCTCCACTGTGCCTTCTTGTCCTCGATGTTGCATAGAACTCGCGAACCAAGTGGGGGAAGATCCCAGAACGCGTCGGTCAGGGCCCATTGATCTTTAATGGCGGCGGTAATCTGGTGGGCGTCCACCTCCGGAGCTATGTAGCTCATATACAAAATCGATACTCTCGAGCGATACCACTCACGATTCTCTTTAGGGAGAAGCCGGGTGGTGTCAAAATCGGCGGCTACATCTCATGCCTCTCTTTCAACAATGGCGTCTCACTCTCCTCATAAGGCTCTCGCCAGCTTTCGTGACATAGTACAAAGATAATTTTAGGCGATTAATTTGAGATTAATTTCAAACAAATTTGACAAAGCGATAGGTAAATATATAAACAAATTAGAAACTCTTGAAAAATACCCAAAACAAAATTCCTAAAACACGAATTCAAACAACTTCTACAAAGTTCAAAAAATTCAAAATTCTAAAAGATTTCAATCAAATTTATAAAAGTGTAAGAATTTCAAAATTCCTTTGAAATTCAACAAAAGTGCACAGAACAAAAAGTGCAATAATTCAACAAACTTTTCAAAAATTTCAATAACTTTAACAAGACCTATGAAAAATCTCAGGAATTTTACACAAAAAAAATACCAACAAAAAAAATCCAAAGTTTCTAAAAAATTCAATAAATTTCACAAAATCATTTAAATTCCTAAAAATCTATAAACTCAACGAAATTCCGCACAAAAATCCGAAAATTCAACAATTCCTATAAATTACAAAGACTCCCAATCTTTCCATAAATTTTCACAAAAAATCAACAATTCGCAAATTTTACCAAAATTTCTATAAAAAAGTACAAAAATCAAAGAATTCAATGATTTCTAGTTTTCACATTAATTCTACAACAGTGCAAAAAATTCAATTAATCCCACAAAATTCCAAAAGGGACTAAGAAATTCTCAAGGATATGAATTTGTATGAGCAGTTGAAGGCCGCTGACAAAGTTTCGTGTTCATATGGTAACGCTCATACAAATTCATACAAATTCATATCTGAGAATTTTCTGGACAACGCCATTACCGCCACTTTCGGCCCCGTTCGGCGTTACTGGATCTTCCCACTTTTCGCGTTCTATGCGAACATCGAGACAAGAGGGGCAGTGGAGAGGATTGAGTCCTCTGTTAGAGGGTTCGATCGCTGATCACCGGGAACGATAGCTCGGACTGGATCGCGATGGCGAGGTCCGACTATTGATTTGAAGAAGGATTTCGTCACTTGATGGGATCCCTCACATGCCATGGCGGTTGGTCGCATCGAGGAGTTAGGGTCCCAAAGCGGTGGCGGCTCGATCTTTTCCGTGCACCGCTATTTTGTACACCGACCTGCGTCATCTCAAGAAGAAGCGGTTAGGGGCGAGAACGGCGATCTATACTTTTAGATCGTATGTTCCACTCGGACTCACCATTCGCCATTCTCATTATTAGTCATATTAAGGCGGCGAGGAGGACTTCTACATTATTTCATTTTGCGTTTCCCCGACTTATCTCACTTCTTCTTCACAGGGCGAAGGTGATTCCACCTTGTATCCCACCTACTCGAGGCCAGAATGGCTTTAGCATCGCATTCGAAGGATCTACACATAGATGTATCAGACATCGCTTTCGGCCCGGTGGGTCCAGAGCGAAGACATGAGGGGAGGAGGGTCGGCTCATCGTCTGCACCACCACCGCCGCCACCACGGGGTGGCGGTACATCACTGGACGATTGGATGCTCGAGAGATGGGATCATATGGAGACATTCGATGGGGGCGATGGAGGCAGACGGGGCTTTGAGCACTCGACTAGGCCGTATAGAGACATCTCATTCAACCGCCTGTCTCGGAGACCACCGGGCGATGGTGGAGGTGAGGGGACGATTGATCCATACGATTTGCGCTTATTCCATTCTTGCTTTATTTCTCTTTATGTTTGATCTTGTGTTCGATTTTTAGACATAGGTTTAACTTAAAAAATACTTTTGGTTAAATTGCTTGCATCGGATGTGTATATTAGTTTAAATTTAGCTTTATGTGCTTATATGTGTTGAATGTGTTTTGAAAAATTGGGTTCTTGGCATGGAGTTTTCATCCAGGTTATATGGAAACTCACAAATTTTTTCAAAAAAAAAAAAACTTTGTCTAAATTGCGCATTTGCCCCATAAATTGATTTGTTCTTCGAAATTTGATTCAAAAAGGGTGCAAATGTCCAATTTTGGTTGCAATTGCTTTCATCCTTCTGAAATAAAACCCGTGCGATTTGAAAGATCCATTTTCATTTTACTCAGGAAATAATCATTATGTGTTTAAAACATTGGCATTTTAGAAAGTATGTTTTGTAAAATAGGAAAAATTATGCCTCAATTTTCTTTCCTATTAAATGAGATTTCTTCTTTTATTGGATTTTGTAAGAAAAATGATTGATATAATTGGCAAATGATCCTTTTTCATTTGATATAAAAAAAAAGGGAAAGAAAGAAAGAAAAAGCAAGAAAAAGTAGCAAAGTGAAAATTTAAATTCTACTACAATGATTCTAGAACTAAGTAACCGGAGGTTTAGCATCTACAAATGTTAACTTTCGCATAAAACAGTGCTTGAATTACGAGTATGCAAAGCAGTTTGAACAAGTAAAATGTTGAGTAACCGAGAATCTTCACCTAAAAGTGTTGATTTTCGCGTCAAAAGACATCTTTACTATTTGAGCAAGAAAGCATATGTCGAGTAACCTGGAGTCTTCACCTAAAAGTGTTGATTTTCGCGTCAAAAGGCATTATTGCAATTTGAATAAGAGGATGTGTTTCAATTAAATCTTTTAGCGGTAAAATTTGAGAAAAGCGTGGAAAAGGCAAGCTTGAATTGTAGAGTCGTTTGATTGCAAAATTTGGTGAAAGTGAAATCAAGCTTGAATTGTTAAAATTGAGGTATAATTGTCTCTCTTTTACTTGATATTTTGAGTACTTGATGCAAATTGAATAATTGCATAATAATGTTTTGCCTGATTTATGAGGATTTGGATTTCCAAGATCGCATGGTTTATTTCAATCCCATAACTTGTTTTTGATGAATACTTCATACCATTTGAAAACAAGTAATGTTTCATGAACATAAGTATCTCATGAATGCATTTTATCGCATGATTCTGATACGTTTTAGTCATTTTAATGGCTAACAGTTGTGATCCCAAGAGAATTTGCACTTTATGATTAAAAAAAACAAAAGAAAAAAAAAAAAAAAAGGAGATTAAATTTCCATGGACTAATTGGTTAATATTTCATGACTTCTGCAGGGTTAACGATTCAGTTTACACTGAGGCAATTTTGTTTTAAGAGAAGTGATCTCCAATTTTGGATAATGCATTCAAAATTAATTTTTTACCGGAAAAGGTTTGCAGATCAAGAGGATGGCAACATATGTGTATTTGTTTCAACCCTGGAGAGGAAAGGTTTCAGTTACACTCTTCAAATTTTCAAAATCCATCGATTCTTGGAAAAAAAAAAGAAAAAAAAGAAAAAAAAGAAAAAAAAAGAGAAGGAAAAAAAAAGTCATTATTCCTATCAATCACTTACTTTTCAAGATAAGAAAATCAGAAATCAGAAATGTAATATTTCATTAAGTGCATAATTACTTGCATTTTACATTTATCATGTTTGAACAGATTGTGTTTTATTTTTGAAAGTCTGGCAATCTAGAATTTATTTTTTCATCTTTCTCACTAGTGTCTAGATTTGGGTCTAATCCCACCAGCAATTTAGACCTAGGGCATATTTACATTTTTCCATTTAGTCATTCAGGTTTGGGTCCAATCCCACTCAATAGTCTAAATTGGAAACGCACTTTAAATTTTTTCTTGTCTCACGGACACCCTTCTATCCCCTTCTTTAAATTTAAATTTATTTGGTGAGTCTCAACCTCCATTTGGATACCCTTCTATCCCTTCTTGATATTTTAAATTCTGTTGGTGAGTCTCGACACCCTTCTACCTCCTTCTTCAAATTTAAATTCTATTGGTGAGTCTCGACCCTTCTATCTCCCCTTCTTGATATTTTAAATTCCTGTGGGTGAGTCTCAACCTCCGCCGGGCACCCTTCTATCTCCCGTTCTCGAATTTTACAAGATTCATTACTCATTTCATCGCAGTTCATTTGCATGTGAACTACGTTTGACCTGATTCTCATGGCGATATACGTAGGCAACTCTATACGAGTTCGGTCACATTATGCATTTTAGTTTGAAAATTGGCAATCTAACATTCATGTTGTTTACAATGGCTCAGATACAACTAGTGAAACTAGGTAAGCATTTGGTGTCTAAGTCTTTGTCTAGAGTTTCTTCGAAACCCAGACAAAGAGGGGCAAGCTGTAGACACCAAATTTTTTACTATTTCAATTGTTTTCTTATGTTTTTATCTATTAATGTTTAGTTATTTATTTTTGAATATTCTAACACATCTTTCTTATTTTTGTAGGTTTTTCTTTAAAAAAAAAGAAAGGAAAGAAGTAAAAACGCAGACCAGTTACGCGGATCCATCCGCGTAACTAGTCCATGTCAAGTGAAAAAAAATCTGCGTTTTCCACCATTTTCTCCTCATTTTCATGTATTTTAGCGTCTTGAGCATCAAGAAATCAATTTAGATAATACCCAACTCACCATTAATCCCTTAACAATTCATCTAACGTTCAAAATCAACCCACCTCACCCCAAACTATCCAAACCCTTCATGTTAGGTTTTTGTGGCTATAAATAGCTTATGAGAGGATTTTCTGGAAAGGGGTTGAAAGCTGAGAGAGAAAGAGAGAAGAGGGAGGCTGAGAGAGAAAAGAAAAGATAGAAAAACGAGAGGAAAAGAGGAGAAAAAAAGAAAGAAAAGGATTCTAGGATTTTGCTTTGGGAAGAGAGGAAACCATCTTCAATCCGAACTTCCCTTTGTTTTGAGATCAAGAGACTCGGTGATTCTCTTTCTCATCTCTATTTTTTGAACGTGAATCTTGAAAATGTGACCTTTGGTGGAACCAAGGTCTTGACTATATTTTGATGTTTTATAATAGTTGATGATGTTTATTTGTTGTTATATGAGTATGTTACGTTTAGATAGCCTTGGTAAGGCTAATAGATTTGTTTTACGTTTAAAATCGTTTGACGCTTGTGATGATTACATTGGGTTTTACAGAAAATTTCGAAAAAAATGTTCTTCACGCTTTGAAGATGTGAAGAAACGCGGAACTCTTAAAATCATTTGGATAAATCATTTGGAGGCCTTGAATGCCAAGTTGTAATAGATAGGTTTAATTTTGCAAAAAGTGTATTTATTCTAGAAAATGTAATAGTTAGATTATTATTCCGAATTTTTTCCCCTTAGAATGTATTTAGGATCTCCCAATGTAATAATTAGGTTTTATATGCTTATTTTGCATGCTTGCATGATTATGTGTTTACTTGCTTTCCTAGGGTCTTGCATCTAGATATTATGCCTATGTGTTATGTGTTTATGTGTTTTATGTGTTTACTTGCTTTATTATCATGTCTACATGTTTATTGTGTAAACATATTGACGTCACCACACTAGTCCAACGCTAGTTGTGGCCTTTCCTTTCGGCTTCTCACTAATCCAATGTTAGTGAGAACTTTTTGACGAGGGCTAGTCCAATACTAGACCCTTAAATGCCGTTCATGCATTAGATACAAATTTCACACACTTTTCACTTTTAGAGTTTCTTTCCCATTTTTGCATGTTATTATTCTCTCATCCCGTATGCGAAACATGTCATTTAGTTTTATTTTTCGTCAAAAAATAGATTAGTGTATTTAAGGCATTACCCTTTGAATTAGGGAAAAGAGCGAGTATGGCTTCTTAACATTAGCACGCTTTTATGAAATGGAAGATTTAAAGTCACGAACTTAGTCCCCCACACCCATTATGTTGCATTATCCCTCCTTAGGATATACATATGCATTATTTTATGAAAATCATTCTTTAAAAGTCAAGTTTATTCTTCATGTTTTAGCAATTCAAAGTCAAAAAACCGTTTTTCTTAAAATTGCATCTTTTGAAAATTCAAGTTCCTCTTTTCACTTTTGAAAATTCAAGTTCCTCTTTGCACTTAAAATTGATCTTTTCAAAAATCCAATTTCTTTTCCCTTGAGATTTTATAAAATTGTTATTTCTTTTGAAAACTCTATTTTTCCGTTTGTTTGAGTCTCATCATTTGCATTTTTCGTAACCTCCTCGAGGGATTAAAGTTGGATGACACAACTAATGTGATCAATTCCAATCACACCACAAGGAGACATTTTGCCCCTCTCGATCTAACATTAGATCTAGGTTTTGCATCCATATAGATAACATCCAAATGTGATAAATTTTAAAGTTAGAATTAGAAAATTTTTAATTAAATCTTGCAACTAACTTTGGCTAGGTTAGAAGGGTGCCTTAGAGACGAGTAACATCGAATCTTTGCCTTCCCTTCTTTCAACTATGACCCCCGAACCTTTTTCTTTAGTTTTTCAAAGACCTGGAGTCGTCTAAAAAAGGGATTTTCTTAGTTTATTTTCATTAATTAAAATTTTTGGATGACTTGGTACACATAAACTCCATACCAAATGGCGACTCCAAACTTTTCTAAAAACCCTTTTCTAAACTTTTGTTTTTGGGTCCAAATCGTCGTATTTTTGTAGTCCCATGACCCCTTTTTTTTTCAAAAATCAATTTTCCCTTTTCACAAAAAATGGGGCGCGACACCCAGCTCTAAAAAAAAATTCCCAACCCTTTTCTTTGGTCCATTAAACGTAATTTATATATTAACCCCTGATTTCTTAATTAGTTTCACTTCAGCCATAAAACTTTTAATTTCTTTCACTTAGGTCCCTATTTTAATTACTTTTAGACCTCTAAACTTTATTTTCATCTAATTTTGACCTCTAATCTTTTAAAAATTGTGTTCAAACGCCAACAAGTTTTCAAATATTTTCAAATAAACCCCTAATAGAATGTTGACTTTACAATTACGAGTACTTCCTCTCTTTAATTGTTATTTAACCTTCCCTATAGTGCATTTTATTTCCCTTTAGAATTCTTTGAAATCTTTTCCATTTTCTAATGTGTTAATGTAGCTTAATTTATTTTGCTAGTTATTACTTGCTTTAAATTTAGTGAGTTTCATTATTATTTTTGAGCCTAAAATCGTTGCAATTTCCAAAACCACATTAGGCTATTTTATATTTATTTTGGTAAAGTTCAAAACACATATTTCAAACACTTTTCAATTCTTTTTTTTAAAAACAGGGTGCGACAGCTTGGTGACTCCACTGGGGATCACTAGTGAATCCGAGCACTAGATTTAGTTAATTCTTTTCCTTTTCTAACCCTTCTAACTTAGCATATTAAAAAATGAAAAAGATTTCAAAGAATTCCAAAGACAAATGAAATGCACTGTAGAGAAGCTAAAATAACAATTAAAGAGAGAAAACACTCATAATTGCAAAGTCAATATTCTATTAGGAGTTTAATTGAAAATATTTGAAAACTTTTAAGGGTCTGAACATAATTTTTCAAAAGATTAGGGGTCAAAATTGAATAAAAATAAGTTTAGGGGTCCAAAAGTAATTAAAATAGGGACCTAAATGAAAGAAATTAAAAGTTTTAGGACCAAAGTGAAACTAATTGAGAAATCGGAGGTCAATGTATAAATTACGTTTAATGAACCAAAGAAAAGGATTGGGAATTTTTTTAAAAAATTGGACTGATGTTACTTCGATCCAAACGAAAATAAACCAAATTCAACTAAACAAACCAAACAAACTAAGCAAGAATCTGAAAACAAAAGCCCAAACGAAAATAAATAAAAACCAACTAAACAAAGTGAAAGTCTAAAATGAAAGCCCAATCGAAAATAAATATAGTCCAACCGAAAAACCCAAACAAAGTAAACAAAGGCCTTGTTTAGTAGGCAGTTTTCACCAGGATTTGTATCTTCTTGGTTTTTACATAACTTTTCTTCTGAGAATCTTAAAACTTCCAAAGTTTTAATGCAAATTTTTAGCAAGTTTGTATAAAACTTGTTTGTTTTCTAGATTATTTGTAAAAATTCTTAAAAAACTCCCAAAATTTTTAATATAACACCCCCAAAACACATAAAAAACTTCACTTCCAAAAATTTTTTCTACAACTTCTACAATAAGTTACAATAGAGTTTCACACAAACTCCCAAAAAACTTAGCTGCCAAACAAGGCCAAAAGTCTGAACCAAAACCCAACCGAAAATAAACAAAACCCAACCAAACAAACTAAACAAACTAAACAAGTGTCTGAAACAAAGGTCCAAATAAAAAATAAACAATACCCAATCAAACAACTCATACAAAAATAAAAACAAGTCCATTCTTAGCATATCAATTTAACCCATATTAAAACCCAATATTAATTCTAACAACCTTATGCATTTTCTTTCGTTATGGAATCAAAAAAACCAACAAAAACAAGAAAACAAAAAAAAAAAGCAAAAAAAAAATTTCTGATTCTGGACATCTCCGACCAAAGTGGCCGGATTTTGAAAAATTCCAGCCAAAGTGGTCGGAAGTTCGCCGGAAGCACATTTTGGCAACTTTTCAAGCTAACTATTTACACAAATCGATTCTTCTCCTCATTCTAAACATGCTTATAACATAAAAACGGATCTAAATGCATCACAAAGGAAGTAAAATCCATGAAACAAAACCATATCTTCATGTCTTATTTTCTCTTTCTTTCTTCCTCGAAAATTAATGAGCTCCATCAAGCTTTGGATTGATCAGAGCTATTCCTCACATGCACACAGAAATTAATGAGATTCATTCCTTTGGTCCAAGGCTTCACTTAAGCATTTCATCAAACATATAAAGGGCAAAATCAAAACTAGCCATTCTTATGAAATTCAAAGAAGATCTGGCCCAAAATTTATTTCAAAAAAAAAATCAAACCTAAACACATACAATCAGATTTCAGCAAAACATTAATCTAGCATGAGAAACTTAATAGCAAGAAAACAGATAAGGTACCATTTTCACATAAAAAGAAAAGTAAAAAATAGAAAGAGGGGTTTATCAACTTTTACAGTGCTTTGAAGAAGATTTCACACTGAAAATGTTGATGATGATGGTAGCAGATTCCGGCGATGGTCAATGCTAGCAACTCCTCCTTTTTCTATCAGCTCTCTTTCTTTTTTTGTTCTCTTTCGTTCTTTTTTTCTCTAAAATTTTCTCTATTTTTGTATGATTTTCTTGACTACAGAATTAGCTAAATAAAAAGGAGTCTTTCATTAAAAATTGGCTAAACTTTCAGGTTGTCCGTTCTCTTGGTAGAGAGGAAGAAGATCAACGCTCCCAAGGATCCTCTTTTTTACTTTTCCTATTTCTTCTTTTTTTTTTCGGACTTAGAGACCAAGAAAGAAAAATAAACTCCCTAATCCCTTCCTTCGGGCGTTGAAATTATAGTGGAAATAGTACGAAGAGAGAGTTGTAAGTGTGTGTCTTCCTTTTTGTCCTTGTTCATTTTAATCCTTGTGTGTTGTGTCTTGCATGCTCTTTGTGATGGTGTAGAGGAAACGGGAGAGGTAAGAGAGAATTGGGAGGAATAGGTTGTTTTTGTTTTGTTTGTGAATTGTGTTTGTGTGTGCTATGTGTGAGAGAGCCGAGAGTGTCAAGAGAGTTGGGGGGAGTGGGTAAAAAGAAGTGTTGTGACGTGATTTTTACTCTTTTGACAAGAAACGGTATGGGAGATGGATTGGGTAATTGGGTTTTGGTAGGGATTTGTTGAAAAAAAATGATTGTGGGTTTTGGGTTTTTTTTTTTTAGGGAAAACAAAGAAAAGAAAGGAGAATAAAGAAAAGAAAGCAAAAATAAAAAATAAAACAAAACAAAAATAAAATGAGAAAATACTAATATTTTGAGGTTCCAAATTATTTTACACTCATTATTTTGATTGATTTTCCTTTTCTTGATTTTTTTTGATTTTTTTTATAAACTTGTAAATAAACGAAATCACATCAAATGCAGAAAAGTAAACAATCAATTAAATCAATAAAAATTTCTAAAAAAACATTAAAAACTAGTAAAAATTTGGTGTCTACACTTTCTATTTAAACTTATTTCTGTTAGTACTATCTTTATCAAAAACCTAATCCTCATTATTTTTAATGCAATGGATCGGAAAGGATTTGGAAGGTCAATTTTTAAATTGCTACCACCAGCAAATAAGGACAGTCGCAATTGCTAGATGCAATACGTAGCATTTAGAAAATGTGACCTCCTTTCCGGATTTCTTACCCTCCCTTTATTTCCTTTCCCTTTTTTGTATCACAAACGGGGTCGCATTTGAATGCAATGGCATTTGAATGTGACCTCCATTGAATGTCACATTTGTGAAATGTGACCCTCACTCATCCCAGCATTGCTCAAAAAGTGACCATTACACTTTAAGCATAACAAGAATCCATTTAGGCACTCAAAACACTTTCCTTCTTTTCTCTTTTTTTCCTATTTTTGTAAGCACACACTGACACATATTATATATGTATTAGTATTCTATCACTATGTGTGTATGGGTATATAGGTAACACAAGGAATCATGAACCTTGCCCGTGATTGGCAACCCTGTAAAATGAAAAGACATGTGAATCCAACAAATTCTTTCCAAAGAGAGTATGAAATTATGCTAAACCTTTGTTAAAAGCCAGTCGACACATTGCATCATCCGTGATTACAAAAATAAGCTTACTGAGAAGCAAGCCATAAGCTTCTTCAGCATACCAAAAACTAATTATGTCGTTTAGAAGCAGAGTTCGTACCCAATATCCATAAAAGAATTTCAGTTAAATCTATTATTGACAGCTAAGATAGGTCAAGTACAGCATAATCCGTTACTCATACCAAGATAAGAACATAAACATCACCTATTGATATAGACCGTAACCAAAACAAATGCTTTCAAGTGGCCTAGGACATTGATTATACTTCTCAAGACTAAATTTCTCTACGGATTTGTAATTGTTGACAAGTGACTAAAATTAGATTTGAGCTCTAAGACTCATGAACTACCAACTACCTTAAAAAAAATGGTCTCCATTGATTTAGTTCCTATTCCACCAAAAAAAAAAAAACAAATGCACATTCCTGTTTGTTAAAATTCTCACAATGTACTGGTGCATGGAGAACACAATGACATGTGAGCCCTTATAAAAATTCCAAAAAGAACAGAAAATCAAAAAAAGAAACCATCTTTTAAGCCCAACTTAGTTACATTTGGAATTCAAAGAACACTCCAGCACTATTGGCAGCAAGGATTAGTGTTTGGAGGTTGTCCTCCTTTATCTGTGCTCTCAAAAGTAACACAGGGGAGAGAGAGAGAGGGAAATTTTCAGAAAGAGAAATAAAAAGATAAGTCATTTATAGAGAATCAACGCATAAGCAAGTCTACCAGATCCAAAAATGATGAAAGGAACCGTCTTTGTCGAATAAAGTCAGTTATTACTGCATTATATACAAAGCTGAAGCTAAATGGAGCAGATAACTCTAGTACGAAAATTCAGGAAATCAAAAATAGGTTATAAGTACCCTGAAACTAGACATGAAAGATGTAAAACCTGCCAATTGCTTATTGCCTCTGTGCTCAGCGGGAGGAAACCCAGAGCCAATCAAAGAAATGGTGCGGGTTGACCGGAAAGCATTGAGCTTCAAAATGTGGAGATAAGCAAGGCTCAGATCCGTGATATAATCAGGCAAGGCAAAGAAGGAGAGACATCGCCATGGCTGCAAAAACCACAGTTGCCCAAGATCAATCCATAGGGCCATCCGGGTTGCCCCGCCAAGATACGGGTCGGATCACCTCGATGCCCTGCTGAACCCAAGAGTAATCAAATCCGATCCTCACAGCCTATAACAATGGAACCGAGCTAAATCTCAGAGAAAAAGGACGTTGGAGTGGTAAAGATGGTGGTTGGAAATGTGCAGCAGAAACCAGTATTGCATACTATGTTAGCAAGAACCACAGATCCACCATCCCGGACACATACAGATATATATATATACACACACACACACACGTACAAGTACGTAGAGCGTAAAACTGAGAAGGGTTGTTAATTTTTCTTTCGATTTGAATGAAATCACTGGCAAAGCAGAGAGAGGGCAACAACCCTTTAGAAAATTCCCCTTTTCTCTTCTTCCCTCTCTGCTGCCTCAGTCCATTCTTGAGTTCGTTCTCAGGGAAGAAAGTAATGGCTGGCTCCGGTGCTATAAAATCCTCGTAGTATTGAGGCCGACTTTTGCGCTTTGCCGATTTTCTTGGACACGTGCACCAGCCCATTGGCCCTAACAGGGGACCCCGCTGGGCTTTGTGAGCGAAAATGGATTTGGTTAAGGTAGGAACGTTAGACCTGTTCTTGCTACTGAGTACTAATCCAAATCTATCAGCATGGTCGATTTTTGGGTAAATTACAGTTTGCACCCCTCAACTATTCTTGAATCAAACTTCAGCCCCCATACCTTTATGTATTAAACTTCTGCACTTAACCTAAATCTAGTCAAGAGAAGAGTGATGTGACAAGTTTACCCTCACATTTTTTATTGAAATTCCAAATATGCCTTATAAGAGTCCATGTTTCTAAAAACATTATTTTCATTTTGTTAATAAAGTTAAATTCCTAAAATTCTTTATTTTTCCTTTTGAATAAAGTTAAGTTCCTGAAATTCACAAATTTCCTTCAAAACAAAAAGCCCCTATATAAAAAACACAAGCTAATACTCAAAAGAATTTACTCAAAGAAACCCTAACAATCTTACCGATCACCACTTTCAGTACTACCTCTATATCTCACAAGCACTACCATGACCATCTCCCATGCATCAAAAATCCAACCAATCAAAACCAAATTATGCTTTATTTTTCAGTCAAAATTCTAAAACTGATAAATTCCCTTGCAAAACAAAAGCCTATCAGAGCAAAGAAGATACATCATCTAGTATCTCATACCTAAATCGCACCATCTTGCAACAGCTATACCACCGCTACAATAAACCTCTTAGCCACACAATTACTATTATCATCGTCTCTTATGTTAAAAAAAAAAAACTGACTTGAGCTCCTCCATTTTTTTAGGCAACTAAGAAACAAAGAAATAAAAAAGAAACCTTGAGTCCCTCTTCTTGTCACTGTCATCCTCCTCCATTTTAGTGCCGACATGACTCATGAAGGTGAGGCTACTGCTACATCTTTTTTGGGAAAAAGGCAGCTCATGTGCTAGATGGATTGGTAAGGAATACGACAAGGCATGGTAGGAGTATGGTGCGTGCCACAATTTTTAATGATTGGGCAGAAAGGAGAAGGGATTGGGTCTTAGGACTTCTTTAGGCAACATAATTTGTCTTTTTTTTTTTTGCATATGAAACCTTTTATTCGTTTGCAGATTACTTGCTGCAAAATTTGTGCCTCTATGTAGGATCCAAAAAAGGGTATTCTTGGGACAAAATAATAGCAAGTGCCTAAATGGCCTTTTTACTTGCCAAAGTTTAGCTGCTTGTAGTGAATTGCCAAATTAAAAGCAAAGTTGGTTGATTGTAAAAAATCAAAGTTTGGGCCATAAAGTTTAATCTGACGAGAGTTAAGGGGGCAAATTGCAATTAATCATAGATTTTTTGACACTATCATGTGCAAATGGTTCTATGTAAAAAATAAATTTTAAATTTGAAATAAAATTAATTGACATGTAGTTACATCAGCTTGTGTATACATTGAAATTACATAAAAACTTACTCCTATTTTTTTTAGCCAAATTTGTTCTTCTTCACATATATTCCTTTACGTCTATTCATTCTTTGCTAAATGTGAAGCCCTCTTTTGACATTTCGATCTTGGAATACTGGATGCTACTCATTATTATATGACAATTGTCATGTCTATAAAAGATTATTTTCATTAGTGAGCAACATATATGCCTTTTTTTTTTCTTTCTTTCTTACCCTTCTTCCCCTCCTGTGATAAAAAAGCAATTGATGTTGCTTCCTCTTTGTAGAACTAAAGTAAATTGATATTTTAGCTTCCACAATTAAAAATTAAATACATAATCATAATTTATACCAAATTAAAAAGTTTTATGAATTTATAAAGGTGTTATGTAAGTACTATGCACTCTAGTTTATTTTTAAGAATATGAGGACTAATTATGGATACTAATATAGTATGGGACAGAGTTTTTTGGGGGTATAGTTTTACATCATCTACTGATTCTAGTTAGGAAGTGCAACAAAAAGTATTTACAAAGCTTAACAAGATAATTTAAGTTTGCAAATTACAAAAAGAATATAAAACAAATTCGACAAGCATACACAACTAGTACATGTGCCTAATTCCAGCTATAGCTACCATTCCAATTTATCATGAAAGAATGAACCACGGGTGTGTTAGGACAAAAAGATATTTTAAATATTAGTTTAATAATCTACCATAGGATCTAGCTAATAGAATTATTGAATAAACACTTTTTTCAACTATCTTTTATATTCTAAATTAACTTTTTTACTCACATATACTACATCACAAAAAAAAAAATGCTATAGTAATTATTCTAAATAGTATTCTATCTAAACCACTTAATATTTAATTTTATTTGGAAAAAAACATGTAGGTGATAATTACTTAGTTCTTACTTTTGAAGTTTGCACATTGAAAATAAATTATTTCAGTCATTGACATTAAATTTTGTATTTTAATCAATGGTTATAAAATTTGTATTTTTTTAGTCTATTTTCAAGGGGTTAATTATATTTGTTTCTACTTGCATTTTCAAGAATCTAATGGGAAATTTTGTGAAATATAATATAATAGTATTAAATATTCATAAGAAAGTTACAACTTATGGAAATTTTGTAAATACGTCATAGGTTACTATTCACGAACTCTAAATAATAAGTTGAATACAAACTTATTTTTTATGTGAACAGATTAGCACTAATGTGTACACTTACACTCATATCTGCACAATTAAACCTATGCGCATATATCAATTCAAATGTGTTTATTGGAATGTACACATAATTCCCCAAATTGCATATTTGTATGATGCACATATGCTCATATGTGCAAATTCATCTTTGTATATTGCAGATATCAAGTAATATCAAAATTCACATGTTTATGTGGATGTATATTTTTTGTTTATGAGTGTGCAGAAAGCTTTTTAATAAAATGCACCTTATTACGAGCCTTACTCTTATTTGGACTGAAAATTTTCAAGACCACCATTTTTAAATATCTTTTCACCTCATATATATCAAATTATTACAGTGTATTTTTCTGCAGAAAATTCAAAAAATAGCCATTCAAATAAGACCATCATTTAAGAATAAATTTAGTAATGTTATTGCCTGAACCGCACCTTATGCACCAACTACAAATTTTTGAAAACATTGCACCTTTTCTTTTATTCCCGTCCTCATTTTCCTGATTTTCCTTTTTTTTTCTTTTTTGGCTTTTTTTTAATGTTGTTTCCTTGTTTTTGACTTTCCACTCATGATTCGAGCTCTCTCTGCTGTAGCACCAGAAGCTAATAAAAGAGTAACAGCGGGTCACTACGGGTGTGGCTGTAAATACAACGGAAAATGTTTTTCCAGATAATCTTAAATCCAAACACACTCAGCTGTCTGAGGGCTTCAGGCCTCGGCCAAAACTCAAGAAAAATGTATGAGGCTACAGAGAGCCGGGGAGTTCTTAAAGGGTTGTTGCCCCTCTCTGTATTGCCGATGATTTCCTGCCCAAAAAATACATGCATAAACAGCCCTTTTGCAGGGAAATCAAGAAACTGAAAAGCCATGTTTTTCAGGGGTCGTTTGGCAGCTGATGATGTCTGCGTTTTTGAAATCGAGGATCGTTGTGGGTTATTTCTCAAACATCTGTATCGTTTGCTTTACAATCTCGTCCATGCCGTCGCTGTTACTGTATTATTCCGCGACCATATTCTATTTTAAACACACTTTTCTTTTGCTTTTAAGTCTCTGAGGCTTCAGTAATATTCAGGCTGTGATGATTGCAGAAATCTTTTCTTGAGTTTGTTGCTTTTGTTGGGACATGGAGTTTACCCGACCCGTACCTTGGCTGGGCAACCCTGATGGCGTGTGAGCTGAGATTTTCTCGTTCGCATATGCAACTGGGAATTTTTGCAGCCATGGCGGTGTCTTCCTCCATTTTGCCTCCTCTTGAGACAGATCTGAGCCTAATTGAACTGTGCATGATGATTTACTGTCTTCTCTCAACTTCCCAAAAGTGATCTGCTTGTTATGTTTGCATCTCGAAAATTTTACTAGGTTTTATCGTGCGCTTAGACTCAGTTCTTGAATGCTATTATTCTATCAATATTTTGACCCAAGAAAATGAAATATCTAATCGGCACTAGGGGAGATGATTTATTTTCTAGCTACCAAACTTGCTTTGCTCTATAATTTTGGCTTGTAAGCTTAAGTGAACTAAAGTAACATGCTTGCTTAAATTAGATAGTAGCTAGTGAAAGCTCAGGTTTATTGATAATTACTGATCACATTTATGCTTATGCAGTATGGTTGAGCTCTTTTTCTTGGATTTTACTTAGGTGAATGCATGAGCTCTTTCTCTTTGATGTTACTTAGCTGAACACGTCATGAGGTAAGATGAAAATGGAGTGCTGATATCACTTTCAGTCCCGTGGTATGTTTTGATAAGTCCTGCTTGGAAGGAAACAATGTTGTAGACCTGGAAGAGTTGAGTAATTCAGCCTGGAATAGGAGGTGAAATTTGTCATGTCGATTGATACTCAAAGGTGCAAGGCATTAAAGGTTCTCTCTTTATACACCATTAGGTGGCTAATTATAGACAGAAAGTCTAGAATTGCAAGTTGCTTGACTTTTGTTGCAATACTAACTTGAATTTAGAGTAAATCAATCTAAACATTCATGCATTTGTAGTTAAAAGTAGAAAACCAAAAGACATCACAACTTTGTGAACTAGGTAGTCTTTTAAAAATAGATTGTAGTGACCCCTCATCCCTGATGCATATTGCTATCTTGTTTCTAATCATGAGAATAAGGACATATCTTTCCTTTTTTATTGCACTGTTAGTTGAAGACTTTGATGCAGTTGTTACCATCTGTCAATCGAAGAGTGAAACTAGACTTTCTTTGAGTCCTTTTCTTCTTCTAGGTGAAATTCCTTTGGCTCTTGTGTTTCTGTCAAAGAACCAGAGGCCATGGTAATCCAGCCCTCTGGAAAACTCATTTACATGAAACACAGGCATAGGATTAGGAACAAAGAAGTGAACACAAATTTGCAATGAAGCTCGAAAAAAAAAAACGAAGAAGCATCGAACTATCGACTAGAGAGAGAGGGGAGGGGCGGAAGCTTAGACATTCACCCCTCTTATAGGTAAGTTTATAAGTATACTAGCCGGATCTGCTAAGTTTTTCTCTTGTAGCATGAATATTTTAAAATGTAGCTTCTCCCTTCCCTTTTGATCTCAGCTCCTGCAAATGCTCATGTATCAGGATACTCTGAAAGCGTGAATTGACCATGACCACCTACAAACCTGTGGAAGCTGCTTTGGTCCTTATTTTTTAATGGTCGTTCTTTAAAAAAAAAAAAAAAGAGCACAGATTTTCCTGGATTGCCCTGCTACTTGGATTGATTTGAGCTCTTGCAAATGCACTTGTATGATGGTACTTTGAAAGGCGCATTGACTAAGACCATCTCCAAACTCTTGAATCTGTTTTGATCCCTTTTTCTTCCATCAAAAGGGGGGAATAAAAGGGGCATGAATTTGGTTGGACTGTCCTGCTGCTCATGGGTCTTAGTGGTATCACAGGACCACTTGTGACAACACTTGGCCTCCGGCACTACACATTCTGCTCGAATTTGATATCAAGGGTGTGCTTTGTATTAATCTTTAGAGTTTCCTTTTGATTGAGTGCTTATGTGTGTGTGTGTGTGTGCATGCGTGTGCGCGCGAGTGCGCGTGCGCCCGTGCAGGGCTTCGTATTCTTCGCCTTTCAGTATGCTTAACAAGTAGATCACTAAGCTTGTTTCAGCAAATTGCAGGGTTTGTGATATGTAGTTTGGATAATGTGGTGACTGGTATATCTGGCTGGCTGGCTGGCTGCTGATACTGCCCACAGGCACGTTTTGATTCAAAATGACAGATTTACCATTGATATTCAATGAGAAGACTTAAATGTGTGGTGGCAAATTTGTCATTTGAATCAAGCTGGACTGTGGCACCAAAATTAGTGCCGTGGCAATATCAGCAGCTTGTTAGGCTAGATACCATGAATGGGCAAAGATTTTTGACATAAAATCTGCGAGTCGAGTGGTTGTCTTTCATATTGTAACGGGAAAAATCCTATACTAAGTGGCTTCTTTCATATCGTAACAGGAAAAATTCTATAAAAATAAATTAAAAGGTAATTCATCTCCTTAATTTTGGAGATTTCATGTTTGTGTCTATCGTTTAGTAATGTCACGATTTATAGTCCTATCTCAAGTGGATTCATGCAAACTTTCGGGTTCTTTTTGTTGCATTTTTGCAATCTGCATAATTCCATACACTCGACCTCTTTTTTTCCCCCTTTTCTTGCACATTTGGACATAGCTACGTAGATTTAGCAACGTATGCAAATGTTGTAGTATCCTCTAAACTAAAGTGGGAATGAAATGGAATTAGATGACGGGACTGTGGGGATGGGGAGCCCAAATTTATTAATCAGGGTACATAAATGGGTAAGCATGCCTTGGACTGACCATGATTCTAGCAATAGAGGCCCAAAATAAAGCATAGCTAAATATGTTGCCAGGCCCCGTCCCGTTACCCATGTTACACTCCTGATCAAGGCAAAGTCCACGTGTCTAGTCTTATGACAAATTAACTTTGGACCTTTTATTGAACATTGGGCCTGTAAAATTGATTCTTTGAAAATCAAAATTTTCATAATAATTCATGTGTTCTCATTTACTGTTAAAAAACACACCATCCTAACAATATACAGGTGTTCTCAAGAAAAAAAAATTGAAATGCTGATTTTGTATGTTAGATAAATTAATTCTTGTGCTAATTACATAATTATTTGGCGTAATTAATTACTTTTTTTTATTATGAAGTTTAAATGGTCGATGAGAAAGACGAATGACACATACGAAGTGCGATCAGAATATAGGAAGAAAATAGAAAGAAATTATCTAGTCTTTAGTTAGTCTAGTTAATTATGTTAAAATTTGAAAGGCAACTTTGTCTATATGAAAAAGTAGACTATAATCTGAATCCAAAAGCAACTCATTACCTATTTCAGATTTTGAGCCTTGTTTTGGATTGAAAAAAATCTAGAGTTAGTTTTTTAAAATCAGAGTATAACCAAGAAGCTTTTCAAAAATTAAAAGTTAAAATCAACTTTTCGAAATCAGTTGACAACAAGGTATCAATCCCAGTTCAGGAAACAAGGCCATGTTTGGAAATTGCGCTTGTTTCAATTTCCTAAACTGTCCCAGAATTCGTGTTCTCCACCATTTGAAAGAAAAATGAATACAAAAATAAAAAGGGATAAATTACACATAACCCCTCCTATAGTTTTATCTATTGCCATTTCACCCCTTAACATTTTAAAACATCCACTTCACTCCCTTATAGTTTTATATAAAGTGAAAATTTGACAAAAAATAGTGTATATAACGTTGTTAGTTGGAATAACATTAGTGCTTTTACTTAAATGTTACATCAATCGATTGCTTAATTATCTTATATAAAAGTATAGGAGAATTACGTGAATAATTATAAAAATTTATAGGGGGAAAGTAAATATTTATACAAATCATAACGGGGTAGTATGGATATTAAGACTTTATTATACGTACTTTTAGAGCATGTTCAGTGCAAATGCCGATTGTGCATTGAATCCACGTTCTATATATAAAACTATAGGATAGTTAGGTAACTATTTTAAAACCTTAAGGAGTCATTTGACATTATATAAAACTATCAGTAATTTATCTAATAAAAAATGAGGCACATCCTAAATCAACGAGTCTGAGCAATTGAGGGAAGAGTGAATGAGGCAGCTCAGGGTTGGGGCGTTTCCGATGGTCCAAGAAGGGAAAAAAAATGGGGCCCTTTGCGGAAATCTCAAGAACCGAAACTTTCAACTTTTGTTAAAGTTGGGGGACTATATTGGTCACTTACCCAATGAAGCAGCTTAAATGAACAAGTCTGATGATTGCAGCCACCATAACTCAAGAAAAAATGTGAATGAGGCAACAGAGGGCTGGGGAGTTTCTAAAGGGCTGTTGCCCCTCTCTGTTTTCATGCCTATGATTTCAACCAATTCTTTTGGAAAAAGAAAGAAATTAACAGCCCTTTGCAGAAACCAGAAACTGGAAATGTTATCAAACAAGGCCTGTTTGGATTGGAGATTATTTCTGAAAATTCTGCTGGGATAGCAGTTTTTGTTTCCATCACCAACCATAATTCTTTGCTGCTGCTGCTTTGCTGTACAGTCATAATTACTGATGCCTTTTTGCTTCTGGGCATTGAGGTTTGTGTATATTTCCGGGCTGTGACGATGAAAATCTTTTCTTGAGTTATTGATGGCGAAATGCATGGAGGTAAAGTCGAGCCCGTATCTTGGCTGGGTAACCCAGATGGCGTGTGGGATGAGATAGGTCTCATTCGCATATGTAACTGGGAATTTGCAGCCATGGCGGTGTCTCCCTCCATTTTGCCTCCTCTTTTTACAGATCTGAGCCTGATTGATTATTGGATATATCTTCTCCGTATCTTTTAATTGTTTTTGTTTCAGTCTTGTGGTATATTGATTTATTGGTGGATGAATTACATTGAAAACAATACATTGATAGACCTAGAAACATCAATTCATTAAGCCAGGAGGAACCAAGAAATTTTATGCAGCAATTATCTGTTATGGAACATTAATTTTGACTTTTACGCCCAGGCATGCTAGTGACTACCTTGGTTAGGACTAAAGACCAGTTAAAGAGTATTTTCCCAGCTCCTATTGTCTTGGTTCTAATTTTCCACATATTTGGGGGCTCAACAAGTAGAATCTGCATTCAATCATGATTTGTTTGATTCAATTTTGGTTTTAGGAAGTTGATGCGGGTCATGCAATGATTAGTTTCTGGCACAGATAAGCACTTCTGAGTTCCATATCTTGGTTCTTTGAAAGGGGATTGTTCAATGGATAGATCCTAACCAGGGGACTAAGACCTTAACATATCTCACTCTTCAATTATTTTGCAGCTATCTTTGCTATATTAGTTTCTCTGGTTTTGCACATGGACATGGACTTTGCTTTAATTACCCTGCTGCTATAATGGTTTGCTTCAATGGTATTGCATGAACATCTCTGAGGACACTGTGGGCTTTGACACTACAACTTCTGATATTCAACTTCGAATATCAGGTGTGCTATGTTTCTCTCCTGAGCCCCCCGCCGGGCAGGATTTTGATAGCACTTTACTACGTGCAACAAATGTCAGTTTCAAAAAATTGCAGGATCGTCAACCATATAGGCTAATGATATTCTTTTTATTTTACGTATCTGGAGTTTTAGTAGTTTAGTTTATAGAATTGAAGCTTCAAATTTTACACTCCACAAGAATGTCATCAAAGACCAAGTGACCAACTGATGTAGGTAAAATTGTTTTCCTGATGTTTCTGGTGTAGCTTAGGACAGCCTTAGCTAATCCAGTCTTTCCTTCTCTTGTGGGAAAAACAGAAGATGATTGCAGAAAACAAATATGTTGTTAGATATAACTATTCTTTACAAAATCTATTTGGGTGTCTCTACAAGCTAATAAAATGGCCTAGAATTGCAATTTGTACTCCAGCTGCAATATCTTGAACACTTTTTCTTCGAACATCCTCTCCCAAGTTTCAGTACACAAGAGTTAATAGTGTACTGAACTTCAGCAATCCTATCATATGGTGACACATTATGTATCCAAATTCGGTAATTTCGATGTGGATTCAGGTGGAAGTTCAATTGTATCCGCTGGTAGAGGTAATGATTCATAAATTCATGCTGTCTATCATCATTTTGCTCCAAACAGACTGCCTCTCATCATCTGCCTCCGTTGGCCTCGCCCATGGATGTTTGAATCTGAGCATGCTTCCTTAATTCATCATAATTTCCAGAAAAATCGCAAGATTCTGGGCACAACATCGTATTCTTGAGTTCATATATGTGTAAGCACTTTGGACCACAATCCAACCACTGATGTTTCCCCAACAAAGATGGCATACAATTTCAAGGACCTTTCTGTTTCCACAAGGTAAGAAACTGTTTGGACTGATCAGTGGAAGTTGATTTTGACGGAGATAACCCATGCAACTTACAAAACTGATCAAAACAATTTGAGTGGCGGTAGCTTGTGTCACAGATGAATGGTCTACAACCCTTTTCATGGGAAGAACAAATTAATAATACACCGTTGTTTGGATGCTTCATGCAGATAGGACATGATATTTCTTCCCACAGATTTCTTTGAGCAGATTACTTTCTAACTGGTTCTTGCAATTCCTACTATTATTCTTTGAATTGTTGCAATTGTAAGGAGATATCCTTGAATATTGATTGGAAGATAAAGGGGTTCAATCTTTTGTCCTTAAGCATCTTAGATGTTTGATGGATCCTTCTTATAAGAGGGTTCAAGTTTGGTTTTGTTGATCAAGTGTTTGACATGAATAACTACCATTTTTGGCTAGACTCTGAAGATAGGGCTTTCTGAATTTTTGATCAACGAGTTGATTCTGGAAGGATTTCTCTCAGAAGTAGAACACAAAAGTACGTACATGATTGATCATTGTCCATTGTGAAACTATATAGGGTTTGTATTTTATAATTACACCACAGGGTGGCACACAGTTGCGGTGAGAATCTTAGGAAGTTTTCCAAATGTCAAATTAGACAAATGAAAGAATGTGTTTCTTGGAAAATTAGAACTCCCAACCCTTCAAACATGAGGCAGAGAACCACTCCTTGATAATTTTGGACACAGTTGCATTAGTCAACTAATACTTAAACATCTTAGATCAAACTAAGTAAAGCACATTAATGAGTAGAATCTTAAAGCTCCATCTGGAGCAAATGGAGAATTGAACTTGGAATAGTTAACCATATTGTTCCATTAATTCCTAAGGACATCTCACTCGTATAGTTTATCATGTTCTTCTTTTGGATAGTTATTGCCACCAAATATTTAACTGCAATATTATCATCACTAACAGCAGACGGATGTTGAATGTTTTTGAGACTATGAAAGAAAGACAGCCCCGCATGAATTCAAGCTGAAGAAAGTTCCAAGTAACACCACTTAGTGTTATTGATGAACCTAAGTAACAGAAGTTAGTTCACCACGGGCTTCTGACATTTCCAAATCCTGAGTATCTCGCGAATTTCCACTCTCAGCAGGATCCATCTTCGTCTCAGAAAATGCTCTTCTGTTCACATGACGTAAGAATTTCATCTGCATGGCATCGTGAATAGCTTGAATACCAGTCTGGATATTGTGCTTCCAGCGTACACAAAAAGCACTGCCTTGCCGATAAGTCTGACAGATTGAATGCCATACAGTAGCTCAACCATTTCTCATATTCTAAGGCATCTGATGTTGCGCTTGTTGAAGTGTCACATGTACTTTTAGAAACCTTTAGTCGCCTGTTTGCTATAACCACAGAATTGTAAACTGATATCCAACGGATGCTTGGCAAAAAGTCTATCCCAAGAAGCTGGAGAATCATCATCAATGCCAAGGTAGGCTGTAGCCGTTCTAAAGCCTTTGTTTGGATTGGAGTTTTCCACAGACAAATTTTTATGTTCTTTGTAACCACATTTCCGAAATGTTTTTTACATACGTCGAATCGTTACAGTATATTTTTCTATGAAAAATTCAGAAAATGGCAGGTGCGCTGAGGATCATGTGAATGCCATGACTAAGATTAAACCCTGATCCACCAATCTTATAATTTATAAAGATCTTGGGTAATTGCCATGACTAAAATGGTGGCTATACCGAGGACATCTTAGGAACTTCTGACATTGAGGGAAGTAGACAACCCGAACAAGGGGATGTTTCCGAGATCTTGGCCGAGGCATAGCTAGGGTGTATACTCCCACATGCACTAAGGCCCTTTGGAAAGCAACCAGCTCTATTCTGTGTCAGCAAAACATCATCCCACTAGTACCGAACGTATTTAATAGTCGGCCAAAACGTGCACGGGCTCTGAAGTAACCTGGACTGGAGTAGAGGAGACTTGCACGTATACTCCCTACGTTCCAAGAAGGAGCAGAACCTTTTTTTTTTTTTTTTTTTTAATCAACAATGGACAAATAGAAGAGATAGTTTGCTAAAGTTCCTATACTACCCTTGACCAAACTGTACAAGATTGATCTAAAGTTGAAGCTGCTTGTAGGGGGCAAATCCGAACCATGTTCTCGGATATGAGGGCGTGGATCGGTCGGCCATACCCAACCTTTTCGAGGGCTTTGCCGGCTCCTGCAACTTTTTCTCCCGAGGATCTGGTCAGCTACTAAGTCCTTGCGCCCCGGTAGTATAGGCCCTCACTTGTCATATCTTGGACGTCTTGTCTCAGATGTCTCGTCGAACGTTCTATCGCACACTCTCTCCTCATCTGAACCCTAGGAGATGGGCCTTGTGCACACGTGTTATCATCCTCGGGAAGTCGTACCACCATCCATCCACTATAAATACCCTCTTGCATCAGCAAAAGGAGGTAACTAGCTTTTACAACTTCCTCATTAGCTTCCACTTTGGGAAAGGTCCTGACTTAGGTATTGGAGTCAACCTGGGGGACCAAGCCCCGACCTGTTTTCTCTTTCTATCCCGGTCTTTGCAGGGTCCCATCTACCCGCCGACCGCTTCATCGGCAGGACCTTCTCGGAGTTGAAGATCCCGCTTCTAAAATTGGTGCCGTCTGTGGGAAACTGAACATAGAAGTTTAGTGCTCTCCACGATTATTATGACTAGGTCAAGATCTCATAGGACGAACCAGCATATGGACCAAGATGAGCTCCCAAAGCGTAAGAGGCCTCAGCTAGTGATCCCTGAAGAGCCCTCACGTCCAGATGCCGAGGCAGTCTCCAAGATCGTCGAGTTCGTTGTAGCGAACCTCGACGTATTCGAAGAGATCGCTCGCGAAGGCACTCATCAGGGGGAAGAGTCCAAGAGGGCCCGCCCGAAGAAGAAATACGAGCCACTGAGGTCCCTGGATCGCTCTATCTCTTTGGTACCCGGGGCCCCGCATAAGAACCCTTTCCTCCGTGAGAACCCCGAGGCTTCGGCTCAAGGGTCTAAGTATGGAGACTGCCTCCGGGCTCCCCCATTCACCCTCAACATCAATGAGAAGTTATTCCCCCTCAACTTCAAGTTACCGACCGTTCCTTATTACGACAGCAAGGGAAATCTCGAGGATCACGTGCATGCATTCCTTTCAGCGTTTCGCCTATATGGGTTCGCGGAATCCATCATGTGCAGAGCTTTTCCTCATTTCTTACAGGGGAACGCCCAAAAATGATTTTGGAAACTAGGCCTAACAGCATTTCTTCTCTCGAGCAGTTAGTCGATCTCTTCGTGCACCACTTTGTATTGTCTCGACCGATTACCAAGACCTAGGCCTACCTCATGAATGTTAGGCAACAGTCGGATGAGACCCTGCGGTCATACATGACCCGATTCTCGGAAGAGTCCGTCCAGATACCTGATCTCGAGGAGCAGGTCACTTTGGCTGCCTTCATCCACGGGCTCCAGCTCGGGGATTTTAATAAAGATTTGCATAGGGACTATCTGTCAACATTAAACGAGTTATGGCGGAGGACTGATAAGTATATACAGGGCGAAGATTCTGACCGCCTCAAAAAGGAGGGTCAGATAGCCCCACCCCCAGGAGACAGACGTCGGGGTAAATCCGAACTCTCGTACTTCCTCCGCCTCCTCCGGCCAGAAGCAGAAGGGCGACCGAGCTAGTGTCTTTGACTAGATAAGCAAGGGCCGATCTGCTCTACCCGAGCAAAATTTCACTCCGCTTAATGCAGCACAATCACAGATCCTGGCCGTGATGGAACAGCAGAATATAGCCCGACCACTTTTGCCCATAGTCGGCAAGAGGGAGAGGAGGAACCCTAGTCTCTTCTGTGCTTACCACAAGGACATCGGCCATGACACTGAAGATTGCCACGAGTTGAAAAAGGAAATCGAAAAGTTAATCAAAAGGGGTTTCCTCCGTCGCTTCGTAAAAGACACTCGACAATAGGGTCTGCGGGAAGATCGTCGCGGTGATAGGTGACAGGACCGCCGTCGGGACGAGGGCCCTTCCCATGATGATTGTCTTCCCCCTCCTCCTCCTAACCATTGTGGATCGGGAGCCGGACCTCTAGCGGGTGTAATCAATACCATCGTCGGAGACCCACCGCTGGGGACAGCCAGAGGTCTCGGAAAAGGAGTTACCACCAAACTACGACCGGAGACCTCGACGTGGAGGCTCGACTCACCGAGACTATCTCGTACGGACCCTCGGACCCGGTCCCCTCGGCTTCTAATATCCATGAAGCCATCGTCCTTCAGGTAGTTACAAACAATTACCCAGTTAGGAAAGTTTATGTTGACCAAGGCAGCTCTATGGATATCCTTTACTATCGGACGTTTGAGCAGTTTGGTCTCACAGATAACCAGCTTACCCCTATCCGGACGCCCTTAGTTGGGTTCGGGTGTGACAGCCCCACTTCTCCCTAAGGTATCACCGCCAAGCTCTCGCCAGACTCACTCACATAAATATCGCTAAAACATTAAACTAACATTCAAATAAAAAATCTAAACTCAAAAATAACTTACAATCACATTACACCATCCTTACAATCTCCAAATTACATAAAATACTTATCAAACGCTCAAATTCTCATAATACAAAAGCTCTCTAATCACATTCCACATTTGTCACATCAATACAAAAGCAAACCCTAACTCTAAAGGTTGGCTCCTTCACTTGGGTTCCCCGTTAAAAAAAAATAATTTGGAAAGAGTGAGCTAAAAGCCCGTGAGTTCCAAAAATGATTACAATTCACGTAAAATAGTTCAAATCATACTTCAAGTATACAATTCAAATCAAGTAGATAGACACTTAAATAGATATCGCCAGTAAGAACTACTGAGGGACATTGCCCATCAAAGTAGACTAGTCGAGGACTTCGCCTAAGACATCACAACCGGTCGAGGGTACTGCCCCACTTTCCCCAAAGGCAAACCAGAGGGGTCACGGATCCGCCACTCTCGCCAGGACTCAAACGATATAACCATAAAACCATAGTAAAAGAAACCGACAAATTCTTATAAATTTACAGTCTCTAAAACACATCAAGGTTACGTTGGATCAACTTGAAATTACTACAAACCATCTAAGACATCCATTATCCTCCAACTTATACAAAGGAATAGAAATCCACAAAAACTAGAGTCCTCGATTTCCGCACCCCTTCCTGACCTAAGTTAAGGAAAACAAAGCTTATGGGGTGAGCAAAACTTAGTGAGGCCAAGAAATCATGCACAAGCGGTGGTAAGGCAATAACACACATTAACCGTAACAATATGTGAAAATAAAACGGAAAATACATACGCCGGTATAAAATATCACTAGAAAAGGATACAACTTGTCGCCCATCATTGGTCTTCAGTCCGACTTTATGGAAACGCTGACACCACAACCACTACCTCACGTAATCAAACAATCACTTTACTCTCACCCGCCTACTTACACCCCGCACGACCCGCCACAAAATAGTAATATCATTAAACCAAGTCGAGATGAGGCACCTCCCGCCTACAGAGCGCAGGTACATACTACCGCTATAAAGGAGTCGACGACTACGCTCCAATCGACTTAATCAACAACCGACCCAAACGGGAGAGGTACCTCCCACTCTCTTGAGTGTGGTACATACAACCGCTTGGTTCTAACATGTCAAGAACAAGCACACGCATACAAGCATTTTATGATTTCAATTCAAGTAAGTCCAAACAAGGTGAACGCGTAAAGTACACGCCACCAAGTCAAACAAGCATGCTTTCAATGAAATTCATCAAATCGACATCCAAGTATGAAAACAACATGCACTTGAACACTCACCGCTAGTTGAGCGTAAGCAAGATAATGTAGAAGTCAAACACGCCCAACGCCCACGGACTCACCTGGAACATGCAAATCAAACCATCAACCCTTTTGGTTTCTATTTAAAGCAATCTTGTCGTAAGATTGGAAGAAAACTATTTCAAAGGTGAACCGACGCGACATGCATATGCCCTATGAACTAAGCTCTCATAAATGCTTATAAACACTTAAAATAGCAAAAGAAGCACATACGTGGGCGTTGGGCGGAAAACGGACGATGACAACTCGAAAACGGAAAACACACATTGGAAGGTGGAAAAAGTTTTGACACCTTGTACGCCATTGCCCATATCTCAGGCTACAAGTGTCGGATTTCAGTGTACGAGGTGCCGTTTCGAAGCTAAGAGAACAACCTACAACTTTCGTGAAGACAACTTCAACCCAGATTTACTCTATCTAGGTCAAAAACGCAGAAACAGTTTCAGGAATTTCGCCGTCAGAATGTCCGACAGGCCAACTTCAAACGGGCATAACTCAGCGCTCACAAATCGAAATCAAGAAATTCCAGATGCGTTGGAAAGCTAGAACAAAGGGCTATAACTTTTGTGTTTTGGCCAAAAGCTAAATCACAAAGGAACAACACCAAAAACGACACCAAAGTCGCTGCCGACAAAATCCTGTTTTCCCGTTCAGCACCTCAAACGAACTTCATGCAACCAAAACGCATTCATGCAAATTCCATCGACTCGCTGATAACAAACATGCAAAACAGCTCCTCACACGCCTCACACCACTCCAAACCCGCGACATACACCCACTACACACACAACACACCAAGTGGGAATTCAAGAGCCCACACAACCGTTCAAATTTACGCGCGGGTGGGAATTCAAGAGCCCACCAAACAACTAAACGTACAATCCAACCTTAATTTCTACCATTAGCATTAAAGCAAAACCCTAACCCTAACTCATAATCATGGCAAAGCATACATACATCAAATTCAACCATTCCAATCCATAACATCATTCCATAAGCTAAAAATAGGCATGAATCGAGCCATGGAAACCACAAAATCCTACAATTCCTAATCTCCAACCAAATTCAAGCTTGTAGGGAACTAGGAGAAACCTTTCTTGATGTTGTTCTTGGTGAAACTTCAAGTGTTCAAGTCCAAGCTTCTCCTCCCAACTCCGAGCCAAAATCGTACGGTTGAAAGTTGCAAGAATCTCCAAGTTTTCTTCTTTTTTTTCCCTCTCTTTTTTTCCTTCTTTTTCTTTCTTCCCTCACGGTTTTCCTTTCCTCTTTTTCCCTTGGTTTGGCCGGCAACCACAAGGCTTAAATAAGCCAAGAGATAATCTCAAAAAGATATTTCTACTTGGTCAAATTTTGGTCAAAAATATCATGCCAAAAACCCTAGCAACTTAGGTTTATTTCCGCTCTTACCCACATAATTTCTTTTCCTATCAAATTAGTCCATAAGTAATTAATTTAACCTAGCCCATCAAAGCTTAATTACCCCTACTTAGGCTACTAATCACCTAGGAATTGTAATTCCCCCTCTTAATCATGCATTATCCCACATAAAATCAAAGAGTTAACAAACTCGTAATTAAACATAAAACTTAGACTCATTTTCAAAACTAGGGTTTTAAGAAATCAAATTGGGGTTTTCCATATTCAAATTAGGGTTTTATCAAAATTTAGGGTTTTTGAAACAGATTAGGGTTTTAAAACGTGTAAAACAGGATTATTAAAACAAAACACTTTTAAAAGTAAAACAAGCATATAAACACCTATGATAAACTTAACCAAAATATAAAAGTCGGTACGGGTCCTCACACTCGCCCTACGACGTCACTTTATTTCATTGAAACTAGTCGAGGGACATCGCCCAACGACGTCACTTTATCTCATTGGAACTAGTCGAAGGTATTCACCCTACGACGTCACATACTAGTCGAGGGACTTCGCCCAACGACGTCACAATCTTTCACTTAAACTAGTCGAGGGAATTCACCCTACGACATCACATCATTTCATTGAAACTAGTCGAGGGACATCGCCCATCGACGTCACATTAGTTCATTGAAACTAGTCGAGGGACTTCGCCCAACGATGTCACAATTTCTTCAATCACTATTTCACTTATAGAGCATTTAACTCGGAAATAATAGTCAATCACTTCAATAAATCATTCCTTTAGAAAGGGAGTCGAAACACTGACAGATCCTTCACAAGTTATTTCACTGGTAAAAGCATTTTATTTGAAAATAGTGGCAAATCATTTCTTTGTAAACACTAGCAAACCATTTCAACAAATCATTCATTTACAAACCATAGCGAGATTTTCATTTAAAAAAGAGTTAGAACTCTCACACATATAGGACACTGCCAAACACTTTCACAATACTTTTATTTCAAATAAAGGTAAGTGCGATGAAATACACCCTACCCCACTTATCGATTTAAAAATCCAAAATCACTTCAAATCACTTGACCAATACACTTCAAATCATATTCACAAATCACATAACATATATGGAAACTCACCGAAATAGTAGGGTTCGGCTTCCATGTAAGGATCAAATTCACTTCCTTGCACACTCCCTAACACAATTTTAAAAACAATAGTTAAGATTCACTTCTTTACTTATTAACTAAAACATTTCACTTTCACTTCATAGTTTCCAATCAATATTTTTCCCAAAATCCCTCAAGGAAAAACATTCATTTTACATGATATGCGTTTCAATAAATCTTTTGAAGATCTTTATATCATTTCAAATATGATATGTCACCGATGTACTCACCAAACACTATTTTCACATTTTCTTTAATAAAACACTTAGGTGAGATTTATCGCCTCAAAATCACTTTTATCACAAAGCTCAACACTCAATCTTCGACAATACTTTAATATAACTTTAAAACACTTCAAACCATATCTTTATTTTCAAAATTCATTAAATTTAGCCACAATACTTTAAAACCCTCAAATTCTCTCAAACGACATTTTTCACTCAAGAATTCATGAGAAATTTCACTTTTCATCTTTTAAAACTCATACATTCATAAATGAATATAACATATATTTTCTTAATCAGAAATTCATCACAGATAACCACAAAGTCTCGAAATCAAATGTAAAAGTTACCAAGCATGGGTTTGGCCATCTCATACATTTTTCTATCACCATTTCCAACAACAAAGCCCTATTTTCTAACCATATCATGATAAATTTCACAAATAACGACAAATCCCAATCAGTCCTCAAGTCCGCTACCTAAAGGCTACCTCAAGATCATACCTAGGTTGGGATTTCAAGAGCCCAACTTCATCACTTCAAATATAGCTATTTTTACCAAAGTAAACCACAGATCTACGATATTTAACACTAATAAAACTACATCTAATAGTTTCGAAACTTATACTTTCAGATCTATCAAGATCTAGCAAGATCCAACACGACCCCTCGAGCTCCTCTTCAAGCAAATTTCTTCCAAGCTTAGGAACACCCAAAAACTTCGATTTTAGCCCAAGATCTTCGAGCTTTGACAATGATTTCCAACCCAAGCTCACGACAACCTCAAGACAAACCACCCAAGCTTTCCTTCCTTTCTTTTCTCTCTAACTCGGTCCACCCTCTCACACTCCTCTCTATCTCGGCAGCCAAAGGAGGTAGATGAACCAAGATCAAGACCTTCAATGGAGATCAAAGCTTCAAGAAGAGATGGTGGAAGAAACCAAGCAAAAATCTCTTCCTTCTCTCTCTAAGCTCTGGACCAACTCTCCTCTCTCCTTTCTCTCGGCTGCAAGGGAGTGAAGAAGATGATGATCTTCAATAGACATCAAAGCTTCAAGAAGGATTGATGGAAGGGATGGAAGAAACCAAGAAATCTCACACACTCTCTCTTCCTTGCTCCAGCCTCTCTCCCCCCCTAAGGTGGCTGCTGAAAAGTGAAGGAGTTGATGGTCTTCAATGGTGCTTGAAGCTTCAAGGATTGAAGGAAGAAGAAAGGGAAAATGAAAACTCAAGTTTCTCTCTCTCTTATTTTTGGCCTCCCTCTCTCTCTATATTTCCCCAATTTTCAGCTGCAGAAAATGAAGCTCAAGGGAGGCCAAAAGTCAAGACAAAAGGTGATCTTTCCTTATTTAAGGAAAGTGCCTTTTTTGACACTTATGTCGCAGTGACAGTCTAACTTACACTGTTTTACTCCATTCCAACACTGTCCAACCTTAATAATATTTCCATAATATCATTACATATACTCGATTTCAACTTAAAGTCACTAATCACGCTCCGGTACAAAATTAAACACTTAATTCGGCCAAAACCACACACCGGCAAATAATTCGTTTAAAATTCTCTAAATTAGAAAGTATTCACTTTAAATATAAATTCACTTATATTTTGAGAATAAACACAATATAAATACTATTTTGTATTTTTTAAATAATTCTAAATTTTGAAACCCTCACATCGGGGGGCAGGTTACCTATCCGGAGGGTATGATAACCCTCCCCATCACCATAGGCACTCTATCACGCGCTCGTACTATTTCTATCAACTTCGCTGTGGTGAAGGCATCGCCCACTTATAATATGATACTAGGGCGGCCTACTCTGAATGCCCTCCGTGCCATCATCTCGCCATATCATCTAAGTTTCAAGTTTCAGACCCCATACGGGATAGCCGAGATCCTTGGCGATGTGGAGGCGGCTCGGGAATGCTACCTTGCCACTCTGCGTGGGGCCTCGGGTCCACGGACCTCGGCTCCAGTACTAGCCATAGAACCGTTTGACCCCGAGACTCTCCGGGAGCAGCTACGCCTGGAGACCGGAGACACTGTTACCCATGTGTCTGTCGACCCAGCCCGTCCGGAGGGAACTATAAGGGTCGGCAGTCAATTAGAGTCTCGGATTTTCGAGCAGTTGGTGGCTCTATTGTGGGAATATAGAGACCTTTTTGCTTGGTCAACCGACGATATGCCCGATATCCCCACTGACCTCGCTATTCATCAACTCAATGTCGACCCCAACGTTCATCCCATTCAACAGAAAAAATGACATTTCGGCCCTGATCGAGCCGAGGCCATCAGAGCCGAAGTAGAGGGGCTCCTAGCTGCCCGCATTATTAAGAAAATCTTCTATCTGACATGGTTGGCTAACCCTGTCATGGTTAAGAAAGACACGAGGGCATGGAGGATGTGGGTAGACTTCACCGACCTTAACAAGACGTGCCCCAAAGATTGCTATCCCTTGCCGAGAATTGACGCCTTAGTGGATTCTACGGCAGATAATGAAATATTTTGCTTCCTTGACGCATTCAAGAGTTACCACCAGATCGGTATGGACGGGGAAGATCAACAGAAGACTGCCTTCATTACTGACCAAGGGGTGTTTTGCTACGTCACAATGCCTTTCGAGTTGAAGAACGTGGGTGCGACATATCAAAGGCTCATCAATAGGATCTTTAAACAGCAAATCGGGAAAAATATGGAGGCTTATGTTGACGATCTTCTTGTTAAGAGCAAACAGCAGGACTACTTGGTGAAGAACGTTGCCGAGATTTTCGGGGTCCTCTAGACCAGTAAGATGCGGTTGAATCCCAGGAAATGCACCTTTGGGGTTTTTTCGGGAAAGTTTTTGGGTTTCATGATCTCGAAAAGGGGGATCCAAGCCAATCCAGATAAAGTTCAAGCTATTCGGGATATGGCCTCTCCAAAGACCCTTCAGGATGTGTAGAGGCTGACGGGACGCCTGGCAGCCCTACATCGTTTCCTGTCCAGGTCGGCGGATCGAGGTGTGCCCTTCTTCAAGGCCCTTAAAAAGGCCGATCAATTCTCCTGAACTGAGGAGTGCCAGAAGGCCTTCGAAGACCTGAAGGAGCACCTACTAACTCTGCCGTCCTTGGTTTCTCCCACTTCGGGGGAGACTCTCTTCCTTTACTTATCGGCTACGAAGGAAGCCGTGAGTGCAGTCTTGGTCAAAGACGAGTCGGGGACTCAGAGACTTGTGTACTATGTGAGCTAAGCTCTTCATGGCCCAGAACGAAGGTACACGTGCATGGAGAGGTTAGTTCTGAGCCTGGTGCACGCAGTTCGGAGACTGAAGGCCTATTTTTAGTCACATCCTATTTACGTGCTGATCGACCAACATCTGCGCCCGATCATGACTCGACCAGAGGCATCAGGAAGGTTGACAAAATGGGTTGTGGAGCTCGGGGAGTTTGACATAGAATACAGACTCCGATCGGCCATCAAGGGCCAGGCGTTGGCCGATTTTATTGCAGAACAGACTCCTGGGGAGGACCACTCCTCATGCTAGAGCACCTCGGCCCCATGGGATCTATACGTAGACGGGTCCTCCAACCAAGAAGGAAGTGGGGCTAGTCTTCTCCTCATTAGCCCCGAGGGTTTCGAATGCAGCTACTCCCTCAGGTTCAGTTTCTCGACTTCCAATAATGAAGCCGAATATGAGGTCCTGATCACAGGACTATCACTTGCCAAAAAATTTGAGGCATCGAGTGCTAGGGCGCACAGTGATTCCCAACTTGTGGTGAAGCAAATACTCGAAGAGTACGAAACTAAGAAGGAAAAAATGAAAAAGTACCTAGCCCGAGTGACGTTTCTCGCGAAAGGTTTTGATGCTTTCGAGATCCTATGTATCTCAAGGTCAAAAAACAAACGAGCCGATGCCCTCTCTAAACTGGCTTCCACCTCATACACCCCGGGCTCGGGAACTGTCACTGTCGAGATTCTCCATCGTCCAAGTCTAGATGGAGGAGAAGTTCTCCCCATATCCGCGCTCCCCAGATGGATGAGCCCGTACGAGGCTTACCTTTCCAGAGGAGAGTTATCTGCCGACAGGGGTATAGCTCGACGTATCCAACTAAGGGCAGCCTGGTATGCCCTCTTCCAAGGCAATCTGTACCGGCGGTCCTACTTAGGTCCGTGGTTGAAATGTATAACTCTTGAGGAGGGCCAAGCAGTCCTCCGAGAAATTCATGAAGGCCTCTGTGGGTTTCACGTGGGCCCTCGTACCATGTCTAAGAAAGCCCTCCATCTTGGGTATTATTGGCCGTCTATGCAACAAGATTCCCGCGCTCTAGTTCAGAGCTGCTTGGCCTGCCAAGTTCATGGGCCCGACAGGCACCTCCCTGCTGTGGATCTCGTCCCAATAAGCTCTCCTTGGCCTTTTGAACAATGGGGGACCGATCTTCTGGGCCTATTTCCGAGGGCCCCTGGAGGTTTTCAATGGCTTGTCGTGACCATTACTTTTCTAAATGAGTAGAAGCCGAATCCTTGACCAGTATCACTGGCCGTGCGGTGTAGAAATTCTTCTGGAAGCAGATCGGTTGCCGTTTCGGGATTTCCCGAATGATCATCTCTGACAATAGCAACCAATTTGTTGAGAATCCTTTCAAGGGATGGTGCCAGACCCTTGGAATCACACAGCACTTCACCTCGGTTGGCCATCCCCAAGCAAATGGTCAAGTTGAGAACTTGAATCGGATTCTACTCCATGGCCTGAAGACTCGCCTGGACCAGCTTCATACTTCCTGGGTCGAGGAGCTGCCAAGTGTGCTCTGGGCTTACCGAACCACTCCTCACATGGCGACTCAGGAGACCCCTTTCTCCCTCACGTATGGGTCTGAGGCTGCGGTGCCCGTCGAGATCCTAGTCTCGAGTCCCAGGATACAGTCTTTTTTTGAGCCCGTCAACTTGCGGGCTCGGCAGGTTGATTTGGATCTCCTGGAGGAGAGCAGAGAAATTGCGGCCATCCGCTCTGCAAATTACAAAAATGCCCTGTCCCGATATTACAACGTAAGAGTCCAACAAATCACGTTCCGACCTGGAGACCTAGTCCTCAAGAAGAACTCGGTTAGCCGAGTCCTTGGGCAGGGAAAGTTAGACGCTAAGTGGGAAGGACCGTACAGGGTAATGGAAGCAAATCCACATGGCTATTGCACCCTAACCTACCGAAATGGCTCTCTGCTCCCAAGCACTTGGTATTTTTCGAATCTTAAGAAATTTCACGTGGAAATGCATTTTGTTGTATTCGGCAATTGTTAGAGTATTCTACTCGGATTGCATTAACGAATTACTCGAAAATACAATTAACTTCGGTTCTATTTTTTATTCTTTTCTTACTTGCTCGATTTCTTTATTCTTAGGCGATTTACCCTTGGAGTTTTCTTCCCAAAACCATTGGTTTTGAAAATGAAAGCTCGAGGGCATGGAGGACTGCGGAAAAGAACTTCGGGAGTTATCTCGGAAATGGTCGAAGCAAATAAAAAATGAAGTGCAGAGCTCGGAAAAAAAGAACTGGAAAATTGCATTGCAAAATTAAAAAATCCAAGTTATTACAGAAACGAGGTCCTCGGAAAGACGAGTTCAGCTAAATTACAAATTTAAAATATTACAAGGTCGCAGGGCCGGGAGGTCCTAGCCGACTAAGATCAGTCTTTGATGGTCTACACCTCGGCCTCGTCTCCCTGCTCCCCTACTTGGGTGGTCTATTTGATGTTGTCGTGGTCTCTCGAACCACTAACCCTCAAGGCTGGCAGCTTCCTTCGCTTATTGCTTTCCTATTCCTATCCTCGGCCACGCCTCTTCTCGGCCTTCCTCTTCACATAGAAGGCCTCGGTGAGGGCGACCAAGTTCTCACCTATTTTGAATCCCTGGAAGCAGACCTCGTTCAGCTCTTCAATGTCTGAGTCGGACGTCTCGTCGCCTTCCAGTTTCAGCTCTTGTTCCAGCTCGAGATGAAGGGCCTTGGCCTTTTGGAGGCCCTTGGTGTACCTGAGCCTATAGTTCAGACGGGACAACTATATGATGTTGTCCACTAACCTCGTGGACACTCCTAGACTCAGCCTCAAAGACAATATTCTGGACAAAGTGCCACCTCATTCTGAGTCCCCCTGCTGACCACCTCTTCTACAAGGTCTGCCTCTAAAGACTCAACCTTAATGGCCAAGTCCTTGGCATCTTGTTCGACAACATTTCGAGCCTTCTTTGCCTTTGTCGCTCTGTCCTTGGCTTGTTTCTTCTCCCTTATCAACCCCTAGCCTTCTCGATAATAGGCCGTGTACCGGTCGATGAGGTCGGCCACAAAGGCGTCGGACTGCATTAAGCGAAAAGTTAGTTTAAATCAAACCATACAAGACAACTTGACGAGGAGTGATTGTTACTTACCGTGACCTTATTGGCTAAGTAGTTCTCAACCAACTTCTCGGGGGAGCCTCAAGAAATTCCCACTGGCGACGCCGCCATAGCAGGGTCGTGGTGATCCATGGTCGGTTCGATACACTTGCCACCCAAGGCAGAAGTGGTCGGGAGCATGGGTGGTAGTGTCCCGGGTGGACGCAAAGGGTGGCACACTGTAGCCCTCCCATACGGATGAGGCTACCTAGGAGGCGCCCTTGGGCGGCACCATCAATCCTTTCCCCCGTCCTTGAGGAGGAGCCCCAAACCCCGTTTAGGGAGGCCGAACCACCAAGGCTCCCCCGACACTGGATGTCGGGATGGTGGAACAGCTGACACCCCCGAAGTGACCATCACTGATCTTAGGCAGGGTAGTCTTTACGACCTTGGTCGCGCAGGTTGGATGTTCTTCCCTTCTTCTTCTTCTTCACGCCTCCTCCTCCTGCTGTGATGAGGTCGGACATGAAACTCACTACATGTACAAGCCATTATTAGTTAGTGAACGAAAAGAGAGGTAGAAACAAATAGGAAAGAAAATTACAATGCTTTTGTAGCCGACGACTGTAAAAAGGAGTTTCCTTCTCCTCCTCAGTCAGAACGGCCTGAGGCCGACATCCACTAATGGGTACTCAGGAATGTTGTAACTGTACACGACGAGCTCTGAGTCTTCTACAGCATTGAACTCATCTTCCAAGAAGTCGGTAGGGTTCAGATTGGTGTCTTGACTGGCTGTCCTCCACCAGAACCCCTGCGGGAAGTAAGTGTCCGGCACAAAGAAGAACATGTTCTTCCAATCGTGGATAGACGTCGGAGCGTCCACCACTAGTGCTCGGATACTATACCTCATCGCAAAATAGTACCATCCGGGCTCAGTGGCTCTCTTCAGGACGTAAAATTTCCTGAAGAGAGTTACCAAGGGCTCCACATCTAAATGTTGGCAGAGGATTTGAAACCCCACCAGGATCCGAATGGAGTTTGGCACCAGCTGCGTAATTTGGAGCCCCCAGAAGACCAGGACTCCCTTCATAAAGTCGGTCAAGAGAAGTCAGAGCCCCGCCTCAACCTGCTCAAAACATAGGGCTACTTGCCCAGCAGGAGGTCGACATGCCGTTTCCCTCTTCCTAGGCCTTCTTAGATGTATGTCTCGGGGCCAATAGAATTCGATCAGGGCCCGTTTCATTCCGGCATCGGATAGCATAGGCTGGAATTCCGGGACCGAGCTGAAATCATATTCATCCAGGTTTGCAGGTGTGGCAGGCCTTGGATTCTGATCCTCGGTCTGCTCTTGGGCACCAGATGTCCCGGCTTCATCTTGGGGTCCCTCGGGTTGGCATAAGACGTAGTCGTCCCCCTCGGACCCTTCGGACGAATCCGAGATAGCCACATTCTCGGACCCCTCAGGCTCTTCAGTTGGCCCTTCTGCAGGCTCGTCGATGATGATTACTTCGTCATCAACGGCCTCAGCTTTCGGGGCCTTGTTTTCGGTCGCTTCTTCCGTACTCTCTATTTCTGTTTCCTTCGAGCTTTCGAACGATGAACCCGAGCTGGAGTCACCTTCTTCCGTGGATTGCTCGGGTTCCGCCCTAGCTGCTCCTTTGGCCTCTTCAGTACTATTCAGGGGCTCACCGTGTACTTCGGTGATTCTCTCTATATCCATTTAGGAAGGAAAAAAGACTTACTTTTCACGAGCAGATGCAGGGATGCAGGTCGGTGGACTGCAGTTGTCGGCAGAAAAACATTCGGCTCAGCAGGAGATCAGGACAAGGTACTCTCAGGTTGTGGCAAAGGGGAAAATAAAGGGGGTTCCCCCTATTTATAGTTGAGTAAGGGGGCGCAAACTTCCCAAGAGACCAGCCGTTTCAAATTTCGAGGCGGGATTAATTCCCGCCCTTCCAGCTGCTGGCCACGTCAGCTAGACCCTTCAGTTGTCATGTCTGTCGCTTCGATTTTCGTATCTTGGCCAGCAACAATCATCATTACAGAAAGTGTTGGCTATTTTGATGATTAACAAACCACCATGATAATTTTTACTAATCCCCTTTTAAGTTTAAGTGTAGCAAAATGCAAGGTTGAGGTTCGGACGTCCGACGGGATGCAGTCAAAGAAGGATAGGCCACTGGTTCTGTCGGACAATACTTTCGGACTTCCGACAGTTTACGACAAAGTTTCGGACAATGCTTTTAGACGGTCATCCAAGTTTCGGACATCCGACAGGTTAAGAAGATGGAGAAATAAGCTTTTAGTTCTGTCGGACGGTGGAGTCCTTGGTTCGGATGTCCGACAGTCTACAACACAGGAATTCAACAAACTGTCGGAAGCAGAATTGAGTGTCAGACGTCCGACACACCCAACGGCTATATTTTTCTGCATTTAATTTAGGACCGTTGGAACAGTTTGGGTGATTAAATTTGCACCTTATGAATGCCATAAAGGCTAGAAATGAAAAAAACCTTTTGCAGCCATTACTCACAAGTCTTTAAGAGCAATTCTAGAGAGAATTTATGCCTTTCTTCTTTATTGTAGTGCAGTGTGTGTGCAAACAAGTATTGTTTTTCAATTGTGAAAGTAAGGCTCAAGTTTGTAGCATTGTGAGGGTTAGCAAGGCTGTTGTAAAACCTTTTGGCTTGATCAAGAAGAGATTGATGCAAGCAAGTGGTGATCTTTCCTTGTACAACTTGGTGTAACTTCTTCAAATTGAAGTAGCAATTGAAATTGAGGTATTGGACTTCAAGTTGGGTGCAACTTGGTAGTCCATTTGAATTCATCTCTCTTACTTGATTTTGTGATTTTACTTGTGATTATTTACTTGGTGTGATCCTCATATCTTGTCTTGAAAAGCTTGTATCACCAAGGAAACTTGATCATCTCTAATTATGTGTGTTTATCACTCATCAAGTTTTAATTTTCCATCAACCTAATTCACCCCCCTCTTCGGTTGCTTTCGGGACCTACAATTGGTATCAGAACTTGGTCTCCTAGAGATTAAGTTCAATCGGCTTTGGAGTGATCATGGCAACTAACAATGCATTATTCTTAGAGGGACAATCTATTACAAGGCCACTTATGTTTAATGGGGTAAATTATGTGAGTTGGAAAGATAGGATGGAAATCTTCTTGCAATCAATAGATATTGAGTTGTGGTACATTGTGAATGAAGGACCATTCGAAGCCACTGTTGTAGATGTGGTTACTCATCAACCGAGACCAAAAACAAGAATGGAATTAACTCCCCAAGAATGAATAAATCTCACCTTAAATGCAAAAGTTGTGAATGTGCTATACAATACTTTAGATGCAACTGAATCCACAAGGGTGAAAGGATGCAAGACAGCAAAAAAAATATGGGATAAGTTTAGAGAAATACACGAGGGCAGTGACAATGTGAGAGAGCAAAAGAAATCACTTCTTGTCACAAAATATGAATATTTTAAGATGGAACCTCATGAGAATATCGATAAGATGTATTGTAGATTCAATGACATCATAAAGGATCTAGAAGTGTTGGGAAAAGAGTATACATTGGGTGAGAAGAATAGAAAGATCCTAAATGCTTTATCTAAGGATTGGGAAAGCAAAGTGACAGCTATTGAAGAGGTTAAAGATTTAAATTCCATATCTATTGAAACTCTCATAAATTCTCTAACATCTTATGAATTAAAGCTCAAGTCTAAGGTACAAGAGGAAGAGGATGCAAAGATGAAGAAAAGTATAGCTCTCAAAACTTTACAAGAGGAGGATGATTCATTCTCCTTAGATGATGAAGATGTTGAAGTGGATGACAATGATTTGACACTTCTCTCCAAGAGTTTCAAAAGAATCTTCAATAAAAGAAGGTTTAGAAGAGGAGGTCCAAGCAACTTCAACCCTAATCAAAGAGGAAAAGGAAAGCAAGAGGTCAACAAGAAGTAAGGGGACAAACGTTTCGAATGTGGACAAATTGGACACTATGCCAATGAATGTCCAATGAAGAAGAAAAAGAAAGGTAGAGGAGAAAGAAGATAAAAATTCAACAACTTCCAAATAACTTGGAATGAGTGCAACTCCGATGGTGAAATAGAAGAAGAAGAGGAATCCGCACAAATGGCATTCATGGCCATAGGTGAAAATGAGGTATCTACTAGTAATTCTATTTATGATTGTGATGATGAGAATGATGATGATATTGAATCTTTGTTGAAAAATTGTATGATAGTTTGAAAGATTCTTATGCCAAAAATAAAGAATTAAAATGAAAATTAATTTCTTACTTCGTGAGAATGCAAAGCTCTTTCAAAAAAATAAGAGATTGAAAAATGAAAATGATGATTTGAGAAAACTTGAGGTAGATTTGGATTTGCAAAAGAAAAGTTTTGCAAAATGTTACAAGAGGAACAAACTACCTTGAGAAAAAGAATGGATGATTTGGATGAGTTTCTTCAAAATGAAAAACAAAATTTTTATCAAATGAATGTTAGAAGATCTATTTATGGTGAGAACAAATTTACCATTCTTAGAAAAATGGGTATTAAATATTTAAAACCCATTGGTGTCAAGGACACTAGCAAAATGTGTAGCTTTTGTTGTCAATTTGGTCACATGAAAAATAATTGTTATGTCAAGAAAAATATGAGAAATGGTTTGAGAACAACTTGGATAGTTAGAGATCATAACTAACACCTAAGGACCCAAAAATACAAAGGGTTCCAAAGGTTATCTTTCACTATTCCTTGTGTAGGTGCTTTTGAAGAAGGCAAGCAAAGCCTCAAAATGGTTTATTGATAGTGGATACTCGAGACATATGACCGGTGATCCATCTCATTTTATCAAGCTCAAGTCAAAAAATAGTGGAAAAGTCACATTTGGAATTGACACAAAAGCCAAGACAATTGGGATTGGAGATGTTGGTAAAAATGGTGAAACGTTTATTCATAATGTTTTTCTAGTTGATAATTTGGGTTATAATCTATTGAGTATTAGCCAGTTATGTGATAAGAATCTTTACGTGCTTTTTAAGAAGTATGAGTGTTTGATTCTTGATGCAAAATTCAATGTGGTTTTTTAAAGGAAAAAGATACAATGATATTTATGTTGTTTTTCTTGAGAAAATCGTTTCAAAAAGGTTTAAATGTCTCAAAATTACAAATGATGATCCTTGGTTGTGGCATAGGAGACTTTGCCACTTTAATATGAATTTGCTAAATGAGGTATCTAAAAGGGAGCTTGTTAGAGGCTTACCTAAGATCAAATTTGAAAAGGATCGTATTTGTGATGCATGTCAATTTGGAAAACAAACAAAAGTTTCTTTTAAGCCAAAAAATTGTGTTTCTACGTCAAAACCATTGGAGCTTTTACACATTGATTTATTTGGTCCTACTCAAATTGTTAGTTTGGGTGGAAAACGCTATTACTTTGTAATAGTTGATAATTTCTCTAGATATACTTGGGTTCTATTCTTAGCTCATAAAGATGATGCTTTCAAAAATTTTGTGTCCTTATTTGCAAAAGTTCAAAATTTGCTCAATTTGAATATTGTGAAAATTAGAAGTAATAATGAAACCGAATTAAATATTGTGGTTTTCCCGAATTTTGTGATCACAATGGTATTTCTCATGAATTTTCTATAGCTAGAGTTCCACAACAAAATGGAGTTGTTGAAAGAAAAAATAGAACTCTTCAAGAAGCCGCAAGAACAATGCTTTGTGAATGTGATATGCCAAAATATTTTTGGGCCGAGGAGGTCAACACGGCTTGTTATGTGATGAATAGAATTCTTTTACGACCTATTTTGAATAAAACATCATATGAACTTCTTTTTGGCAAAAAGCCTATTGTTGGCTATTTTAAAGTATTTGGTTGTAAATGTTTCATTTTGAATATTAAAGAGCATTTTAGAAAGTTTGACAAGAAAACAGATGAAGGCATTTTCTTAGGATATTGTAAAAATAAACGTGGTTATAGAGTCTATAATAGAAGGACTCTTGTTATTGAAGAGGTAATACATGTTACTTTTGATGAAACTAATGTTGTTTCCCAAGATGTTTGTGAAGATGATGATGTAGGTGTACATGAAGCACTCAAGGAACTTACCATTCAAGAAAAGCAAAATGAAGAGTTGAAGGAAGATATCAAAGATGATTCACCTCAAAATGAAGATGCACAAAAAAAGGAAGAGAAAATTGAAGAAAGTCCAAGAGATCTTCCAAAAGTTTGGAAATTCACTCAACACCATCCAAAGAAACTCATAATAGGTGATCCATCCGAGAGGGTAAAAACTTGTTCTTATAAAAATGCTTTAGTAAATAATTTCGCATTACTTTCTCATTTTGAGCCGAAAAATGTCATTGATGCAATCAAAGATGATAGTTGGATTATGGCCATGCAAGAGAAACTAAACCAATTTGAAAGGAACAAAGTATGGACGTTAATGGAAAAACCATTAGATCATCCCGTGATAGGTACAAAATGGGTGTTTAGAAATAAGTTAAATGAGAAAGGAGAAATTGTTAGAAACAAAGCTAGACTAGTAGCAAAGGGTTATGCTCAAGAGGAATGAATAGATTTTGACGAAACCTTTGCCCCCGTAGCTAGATTAAAGTCCATTCGGATGTTCCTTGTATTTGCATGCTTTAAAGGTTTTAAACTTTTTCAAATGGATGTTAAAAGTGCGTTTTTAAATGGTTTCGTTGATCAAGATGTGTATGTTGATCAACCTCCCGGTTTTGAAGATGAAAAATATTCAAATTATGTTTTCAAACTTTCAAAAGTTTTGTATAGATTGAAACAAGCACCAAGAGTATGGTATGATCATTTAAGTAGATTCTTGGTGGAAAATGGTTTTAAAAGAGGTGATATTGACACCACACTTTTTACCAAAAATAACTTGCATGACTTATTAATTGTGCAAATTTATGTGGATGACATTATTTTTGGTGCTACTAATGAACACTTGTGCAAAGATTTTTCCGAAGTTATGCAAAAGGAATTTGAGATGAGCATGATGGAAGAAATGAACTTCTTCCTTGGACTTCAAGTACATCAATGTAAAGATGGAACTTTCATCAATCAAACCAAGTATACAAAGGAGCTTCTTAAAAAATTTGGTGTGGAAGACTCAAAACAAGTTGGTACTCCAATGTACACATCCACCAAACTTGACAAGGATGAAGATGGAACCAAAGTTGATGAAAGCATTATAGAGGTATAATTGGAAGTTTATTCTATTTGACCGCTAGTAGACCTGATATCATGTTTGCTGTTTGCTTATGTGCTAGATTTCAATCATGTTCTAAAGAATCTCATTTACTAGCTGTAAAATGAATCTTTAGATATTTAAAAGGAACTATCAACTATGGCCTATGGTATCCTAGATGTTCTAATCTTACCTTAGTTGGTATCTTAGATGCTGATTTTGCCGGTTGTAGAATAGACAGAAAAAGTACAAGTGGTTCTTGTCACTTTCTTGGTGAATGCTTAGTTTCTTGGTTTAGCAAAAAGCAAAATGCCATTTCATTATCTACTGCGTTTTAGGTATATAGCAGCTAGTGCATGTTGTGCTCAATTGATTTGGATGAAACATACGTTATATGACTTTCATTTGAGATATGAATGTGTACCTATGTTTTGTGATAACACTAGTGCTATAAATTTGACTAAAAACCCCATCTAACATTCTAGAACAAACATATAGACATCAAACATCATTTCATTCGTGATCTCGTTCAAAGAGGAGAAATTTGTATTAATTTCGTTTATTCCAAAGATCAAATAGTTGATATTTTTACAAAAGCATTGCCCTTAGAGTAATTTGTGTACTTGAGGAACAAACTGAAAATTTCAGAAAAATCTCTTTGAAAATAGATCGGACGTCCCCACACATTTCTGGACGCTCGATAGCATTTATGAGTTTCATGTTCGGACGCCCCATAATGAGGATCTGACGTCCACGGCAAATGTAAAAGTTTTGTTTTAGAAAACAGGGGATCGACGCAGGTGTCGGACGATCACTGGACGCTCGGACGTCCGACACTCTCAAATTTTTTTTAAAAGGGTTTCTGACGGTCATTCTTCATTTCATCTCTCTCTTCAAGAAGTCCTTCATCTCCTTAGCAAAAGGATCTCATTTTCATGTTTTCAAAAGCTAATCGCTTAAAAATTTCTCTCAAAATTAGTTGTTCAACTTCATTTTTAGTATCTGATCTTTCACATTCTCTCTCCTCATCCAATTCTGAAAATTTCCAAATCTTATCTGAAACCCTAGATTCAAAAATTTCCAAAATTTCTCATTTTTGAACCATATCACGCTTCATGTAGTGTGTAGGATAGCTATTTAATTCTACCAAATCATCCCTACAACCCACATTTAGCTGCATTCATTCATCATGGTACGGACAAGAGCTCTTCATCCTTAAATGACATCTAGAAGAATTGGCTCAGGACGCACCTATCAAAGAAGAAAAAGAGGTGCTACTGGACGACCAACGCCGAAAACTGAGGAACCCCAGGCAAGGGAGGTTCACCAACCTTCATTGACGCCGATGTCGAGGTCTATGTAGACACCAAATTTTGACTATTTTATTCTGCTTTCCCATGTTTTATCTATAATGTTTAGTTATTTATTTTAAATTTTCTAACGATTTTTCTCATTTTTGTAAGTTTTTCTTAAAAAAAAAAAGTCAAAAACGCTGACCAAGATGAGTCCTAGAATCTAGTCCGCTGTGAACCCGACGTAAAAAAAAATGATGCGTGGATTTTTTCCGTAAGCTTGATCATCCTTTTCCAACTGTAATTTCCATGCTTGAACGATAAGAAACCTATTTAAACATTCCCCAACTCACCTCTAAACCCTAACAACTCATCTAACGTTCAAAATTAGCTCACCTCATCCCAACATCAAAACCCTTAGTTCTAGGTTTGGTGGCTATAAATAGCCTAGATTAGGGTTTAGCAAGGAGGTTGGAAACTGGGAGAAAAAGAGGCAAGAGAGAGCTTTGAGAGAAAAAAGCAGAAAAAACTACTGGGAATTAGAGAGGAAAAGGAAAAGAAAAGAAGAAAAGAAAAGTTAGGGTTTTACACTTGAGGAGATTATTCTTGGAATTTCTGTCCTCTCTTGTTTAGATTCAAAGCTCCGATTCAGTAACATCCTCCTACTCTATTTACTATTTTGATCGTAAAATTATCCGAGATTTGGGCCTTTGGTGGAACCAAGGTCTTGAATAGTTTTCTTTAGTTTGGGATATATGATGATGATTATCAGCTGTTATATGAGCATGTTGGTTTGTAAAGCCTTGGTAAGGCTAGTAGATTTGTTTTACGTTTAAAATCGACGCTTGATGCTTCGTGATGTCGCGTGATTCCCCGAAATTTGAAAATGTTCTTCGCTTTGAAGATGTGAAGAAACGCTGGACTACTTGCTGATGACTTCGCTGTAACGGTCCGTTCTCTTGAATGTTTGAAGTCGTGAAGAAACGCGACTCCTGTTACAGAATTCGCAGCTCGCTTGAATACTTGAAGATGTGATGAAATCGTGGTTGTTACGCAGCCACAGTAATAACCTCGCTTCTACCCCACGCTTCTTCCCTTTTTTTTTGCTTATTTGATGATGTTGATGCTTAAGATTTGGCTTTCCTCGATTTTAGCTTGTTTTGACATGATCTGAATGCTGGTGTTTGATGTTCAAATAGATCCCCTTGCCTCGGTGGATTTTGTCCGTGATATTGTTCAAAAAACTGGAAGCAATCTTCGATGTTTTGAAGATGGGAAGAAACGCAGTCCGCTTCCCAAGGCTTCCTCAACTTTGATTTTTTAACGCTGACCGTGTCATGCTCTATCCGCTTCTGATCCGAACCTCTCGCTTTTGTATTCTCGTGATATTTCTTTTTTGTTCCGTAATCTTACTCTATTTCCTAGTCTTGTCTATGTTGCTTGCGTAATCTGTTTAGATGACTTTTCTTTGAATTTTGATTGATTTTTCCTTTAAATTGGTACCTTGATCCCTTTGTTGACATTGAGTCTTAGATAATCATTCTCATCATTTAAGGATTCACTAAGGCCTCACATCAAGGGATGGTAACTTCTTTCCCCTATTATGTGCTTATTATGTGTTTTTGCATGATCTTGTATGTTTTTAAATTAAATTTTCCTTTGCTTTTATTCATGTCTAGTCTTTATTTATGTCATTTAATTTTGAGTAAATCATTTGGAGGCCTTGGATGCCAAATTGTAATAGATAGGTTTAATTTGGCAAAAAAGTGTATTTATTCTAGAAAATGTAATAGTTAGATTATTATTCAATTTTTTCCCTTAGAATGTATTTAGGTTTCCAATGTAATAATTAGTTTTATATGCTTATTTTGCATGCTTGCATGATTATGTGTTTATTTGCTTTCCTAGGGTCTTGCATTTAGATATTATGCCTATGTGTTATGTGTTAATGTGTTTTATGTGTTTATTTGTTTTATTATCATGTCTACATAATTATTGTGTAAATATATTGACGCACCACACTAGTCCAACGCTAGTTGTGGCTCTCCTTCGATTTCTCACTAATCCAATGTTAGTGAGAACCTTTGACGAGGGCTAGTCCAATGCTAGACCCTTAAACCCATTCATGCATTAGATACAAATTTCACACACTTTTCACTTTTTAGAGTTTTCTTCCCATTTTGCATGTCACTATTATCCCATCCTGCATGTGAAACATCTCATTTAGTTTTCTTTTATTAGATTAGTGCATTTAAGGCATTACCCTTGAATAGGGAAAAGAAGCGTATGGCTTTCTAGCCTTAGACGCTTTATTTCCTTCTATGAAAAGAAAAGATTCAAAGTCACGAATTTAGTCCCCGTGACCCATTATGTTGCATTATTCTCTTTAGGACATACATGTGCATTATTTTAAATGCTATCAAAACCATTCTTTAAAAATCAACTTTCCTCTTCATGTTTTAGCAATTCAAAGTGAAAAAACCATTTTTGTCAAAAATTACATCTTTTTGGAAATTCAAGTTCCTCTTCGCACTTAAAATTGATCCTTTCAAAACCCAACTTCTTTCTCTTGATACTTTATAAAGATTGCATTTTGAAAACCCTACTTTCCGCTTGTTCAGTCTCATCATTTGCATTTTTCGTGACCTCCTCGAGATCAAAATGGATGACACAACTAATGTGATCAATTCCAATCACACCTCACAGGAGACATTTTGCCCTCTTCGATTCCAACATTAGGTCTAGGTTTTGCATCCATATAGACAACATCCAAATGTGATAAATTTTAAAGTTAGAAATTGAAAATTTTCAACTAAATCTTGCAACTAGCTAGGTTAGAAGTGCCTTAGAGACGAGTTAACATCGAATCTTTGCCTTCCCTTCTTTCAACCGTGACCTCCCCAGGAACTTTTCTCTAGTTTTCAAAGACCTGAGTCGCCTAAAAAGGGTTTTCTTTGTTTATTTTCATTAATTAAAATCTTTTGGGTGACTTGGTACACCTAAACTCCATACCAAGTGGCGACTCCAAACTTTTCTAAAAACCCTTCTAGACTTTTGCCTTTGGGTCCAAACCGTGCATTTTGTAGTCCCATGACCCCTTTCCCTTTCTTTTTCAAAATCAAATCTTTCCCTCTTTCTTTTCCATTCAATCAAAATGGCTGGAGAATACTTTACCATCTGGGAGTTTCCTCAAGAGGGTCCGAGCACTTGATTTAGTTGACTTATTTCGCTTTTTCCAACTTTCTTATATATCACATTTGATGTTTTAGGTTGCATTCCTTTTTTCTCTTTAGGGTTTTTCCGTGCAAATCACCTTACACATCGCTGCACATGATGAATGAATTATTGTTTATTTATTTACCTGCACTTTGCATTTTAAAGGGTGGTATGCATCTACCCTAGAGCCCTCAAAATGCTTTGATGTTTGAATCCCTCCTCTCAAAGGGAATCACTTTCATACGATGCGTATATGTATTTTACTTTGACCCTCCTTTTTTTACTTTTTAGTGGCTTTGTCACGCACTCTTCCCTATTAGATTAGGATCGATCCACTTGGACATGTGGTCGTGGCTTACCCACGCACGTAGTAAATGTCTGGGGATCACCAACCACCAATTGGGGCATTTGGATTGATGACCTTGCCTTTGGTCCAAGGTTTGGTTCTGTGAGCCCCAACCTTTATCGAGTCTAGATGCATTAGTGAGCCCAACCTCATGCATCCATTTAGAATTGCCCAGGGAGAGTAGCCCACCCACCCTATTAAGGATCACTAGACACCTAGAGGAGGGATTTCCACCCCTCTATTTTTGTACAATTTGTTGCTTCCAACGTGTTATGTGATATCTGCTGATTAAACTAACTTTTGTTGTCTTCCCTTTTCTTGCATTTCACAAACTATAGAAAATAAGAGTCTTTACGCCTTTTTAAGACGAAGCCATCCTTCTAGATAGGCTATTGCACGCTTGAATTTATGTTCATTGCATTCAAGTTGTAATTGCATATCACTTTAGGCTTTACCCCGCATTCAAATGGGGTCCTATAGACCATGTTTCATTTGCATCTTTACTTGCTTTTAATAAACCGGCATCATGCATAAACCATGTAGGAATGCCGTGATGGGAATCCCATGTTAGAATAAACCATCCTTGTGTCTCTGATATATAATCCAATGAGACTTGCATGTTTATGTTTTAGTAACATCCAAAGGGGTAGTGCACAAGGTAAGGTAGGGTCTCATCCTTCCATGATGGCACCAAAGATATGGAGTGACCTTCACATGCTAGAATATAAACCTCTAGTAATCATTTTTGGCCATTTTATCAAAGTTGGTAAAATCCCATGCATAAGGACACTAAATCAAAAAAAATTCACAAATAATTGTTGAGATAATGATTTTATCAATGCCAAATTTTGATTTTAGAAGGCTTATGAGCTAGTGTGTGCAAATAAAATGGAGATGTGGAGTTACAGTAAGCAATAAACCCGCCGACTTTTGAGTAAACCATCAATCCCGGCCCAAGCTATTTGAGCTAGATCCATATTTCCCTCAAGAATAACCTTTTTCATGCTAAATTAACCTTTAACCTCTCTTACATATCAATTAAAGTAATGAATCCATTCAATTTCGTCCTCATAAGGTGCCCAAACAAGGCATATTCTTTTGGTCAACCCTGGACCACTACTAATCGCGATATCAACAGAGTGATCGGACCCATCGTATTGTATATGTATGGTCTGGATTGCATTTTTCATGCTAGGCCTACCCTTGGCATAAAAGGGCTCCCCTCTAGGACATGCATCCGAATTATATAAGCAATCACTAACTTCGTTTTTCTTTTTTTTAAAAAAATGATAATAAATCTTGTAGCTCCCTTGGAAATAAGTTTCTAAAGTGTGTATTTCTTCCCATTCAGTACTTTTAAAATAGCTTCACTAGAAGCCCCATCGCACTTGCTCTAAAAGCAAAATCTCAAAGCAGCCTGTAGCATGAGTTCTCCGCACTAAGACTCTGATAGGAATGCTTTGGTCACTTCACCGATTTTGCTGCCTGGGAGTTCGGGAAGTACTGGGAAGGTTTAATGAGATGAGCGCCGAGATGGCTGCGCAAAGGCGTATAATTGATCAGTTGGTGGCCAACAGTAGTGGAGGTGGTACCTCGAATGATCATGAACACTTTGTTAGCATTCTGACAAGTAATCCACCCCTTTTCTCGACCAATATTCAAACCACTCTTGTTCCACCTATTCCTAACCTTCATGAGATTGCTTTCTCTCACCACAACACCGGTTTTCCATACACTCACCCCGACTATGTCTCTGTTTGAGCCCAATCAAAAGGCAAACCCTCATACTCAACCCCGCATCACCTTAAACATACCTCCCGGCCATACCAAGCTCTCATCTTCATACCACTAACCCTTTAGGGGACATTGCCTCCCAAGGAAAGCTGAGATGGATGAGCCTGCCATGCCACAAAGATCTGAAGAGAAGTTCAGGAGTTTATAAAGAAGAACCAAGGTCTCGAACCGACATGGTGGATTGGATTACAATGATCTGTATTTCCTCGACATCCAGCTACCTATGGGTTTCAAGACCCCAAGTTCAGTACAAGTATGATGGTACCGGAATCCTAAGACGCACCTTAAAATGTTTGCCAACAAGCTTGGTAAACCAAGTTGATGATGAGAACTTGCCTATGCCTCTGCTCCCGAGAGCCTAGAAGGAGATGCTTTGATTGGTACTCAACCTGAAATCTCAAGAGATCAAAACTTGTTGATTTGTCAACCGCTTTTGTGAAACAAGAATTCAATTGTGAGTTGGCAACCACACGAACAACATTGGAAGGAATCAAAAGGAGACCCTCGAAGATCACAAGTCATATGCCGTTTATGGAGAAAGTTGGTCGCTAAAGTTGAGCCTCCCATGACGTAAGAAGAGATTGTTGGTACTTTCATCAAAGCACATGACCCACCTTATTTTGAAGAGATTTTTCAATGACCGGGAGTTCTTTTGCTACAATTGTCAATAAGCTGGAAGAATATGATGAGTTTGTTAAAGTTGGAAAATTGTCAATGTGACCGCCTCAAACAGAATTGGAAACATTGTGTAAGGGCAAATGGCAAGGGATAAGCTCCCGCTTAGAAAGAATGAAGGAGAGCTCTTTTGTGGGATCGAACCCACCTTTAGGCCCGTAACTCTGAGCCACCCCACCAATCCAAACTCATACTTACCATACCCCTACCATCATTATCACACTGCCGCCCAAACGCTCTCAGACTACCTATTCATTTGGACCCCAACCTTGTTTTCAACTTCCCAACCTATCTCCTACCCCCAAAATTATGCTCCTAAACCTGCTCCACAAAATCCTCAAAATTTTTACTAATGAAATGCAAAATCAGAAACCTTTCAAACTTTCACCATCCTGGATAGCTCCATTGACCAACTGTATGAGCAATTGAAGGCCACTGGAAAATTGGCACTGCCCCTCCCAAACAGATCCCCGAGGACTTCCCTACCGGATATGATCCCCATGCTATCTCATGGCTACCATTCGGAAGTCCCTGGTCATCCGACGATAATTGTTGGGCCTTGAAGCATAAAATTCAAGACATGGTGGATGCCGGGATATAGTTCTGAAAAGAAAGAATGAGCAAGGGCCAACGCCAATAGAAACCCCTCCAGCATAAAGAACGCCGTTGGAATGATCAAATGTGGAGGAGGAAATTGTTGAATGCTCGCCTATTAAAGAAGAAGACGAGGATGATGGTGGATCATTTTAAGGAAAGGTCCGATGATATAGAGACAAGGTTATCTCAACCGCTTGTCTGGATCACCCTTGACACCGATCCCACCTGAGAATGTGGAGTTTTCTTCATTCCTTAAGAGGCCACAAAATTGGCTACCATTGTTCCTCCGCCGCCGTAGAAGGTTTTGGTAAATCTGAGAGGGTTGTCCTTGAAAAATGAATCATGTTTTAATGTCAATCATTTCTTCAAAAACAATGCACTTGTTATCTCACTTTTTGCTTGTTTAAAATCATGCCTTTAATTATGCTTCCATGATATTATCTGTTATCTTTGCCAAATGAAATGAAATTTCTCCTTTTGTCCTTCAATTATGGTCCACCACCATTTTATTTTGCACATTTATTTATTTTGCTCTTGGATGATCATGAATAAAAACCTTGACCCTTGGACATCATCCTTGGAATTTGATGGACTAAAAATTCTAATATCTCATGAACTTGATATCATCATTTGCAAGATGATCAAACACACCGAGATTGATGAGAAACTACCCTTTGGCATGGAGAATTGCAATCGGATTTCTACCGGGCAACACCTTACCTCTCATGTATGGGATGGAAGCGTTTACCGCTGAAGTTGAAATCCCATCTTTCGCTAACGGAAGCTCGCTTGGAAGAAACTGAATGGACCAAGCAACGCCACAAAGCAACCGGTTTTGATCGATGAAAGAAGGTTGAATGCCATTTGTCGTGGGCAATGTTACCAGCCAGAGATGGTTCGGCTTGTAACAAGAAAGTTAGACTCGTGTTCAAATGGGGACAAGGTTTTGAAACCAATCCTTCCGATACAAGAAGAGGCTAAGGGGAAATTCATTCAATTGGCCCGCTCATTATTCAAAAGGTGTTACCCTGAGGAGCATTGGTTCTGATGGATGGATCGCAGATCTTTCCTCAACCAATCATTTCAGATGTAAAAAATTTTCATATGATTGAGCAAGGTTTCAAATTTTTTGCAAAAGGTGGTCCTGAAAAGTCGATCTCTTCCTTTCGCTTAAACACTTCAACCCCCACTCCTCCGGGTTGAGCCTATAAAAGAATGATTAATTATTTAGCAAACCCTCTTGAAAATCACAAACCCCACATCAAGTAATTTTGTATTTTAAAAAACAAACAACATAAGTTTTAAAAAAAAAAAGGGACCAACCTGGGCAATTTTTTCTATAAAAAAATTCAAGTTTAAACCCCTCTACACCACTCTCAAACCCCTTGCAAAGCCTAGTAGTTATAGACCTCCAACTTTTGCAAAAAATTTCTGAAAGAACTTTTCAATCAAAAGGCAAATGATGCAAATACATTCTATCCAATCTTTGTCGAAAGGATTGTCTCATCGATGCCACAATTTTAACAAACATGTTTAAATTGACAAATTGGTTTAAGTCCTCGTTCATTTCACTATACTACTTTATCACCAACTTCAGCTGCAAATCCAAATGGGTAATAACGCAAGTTTTGAAAAGAACAAACAGAAGCGTAAAAGGAAAGTTCATGGACAAGGAGGCCGGTGATTACGCTTATCATGGTTTACCTTATATCAAGCACTCCCTGTCAGTCAAGAACCCAAGGAGATGATATCCAGGGGCTGGTCAAGGCGACGCTTTTGTTTTAAATAGTTTTTCGATCGCTTATTATTATTGATTTAAAATGCCATGTTTAGCATTCATTCTATGATCACTGCATGTCATTTTAAAATAAAATTGTTTCTTTGCACAAACTTTTGCACATATTTTCATAAAAGGGCACTTTCATCAAAGGACAATCCTCTTAGATTACCCTCAAGGTATGGGTATATGGATTCGTAAAGCAAGCAATACGGAACTGAACGACGTATTTTATGTGACTCGTGACCGGTCAAACAAAGGAATTCAGTTGACACCGCTTCATCGACGCCCAAGAACTCATGTTTACGGGTTGCTTGAGATAAAAGGGTCAAACGGTGGCGGCATTATTATTTTTCACCATTTCTTTCGCGTAGGTGGACAAGTGATCGATCGGTCAAGTCGGAGACCAACTTCATTTTGAGTCATGTCTAGATCATGATTAAATCATTTTGAAGATTGATTAATTGCAAAATTGAGGAAGGACAAGTGCCTCGAAAATTTGGGAACGGTTTTCATAATGCGACACTACTAGGTGTTATAACCCACGCTTCTTTCAAATTCTCTTCTGCATGCATCGACATTCCACATTCTGAAAGCAGCTCTGTCCAAGAGGCCACCGGAGGTGATAGTTGAGTTGAGGATGTCCTAACCCCCCCGATTTGCGCTTATTCCATTCTTGCTTTATTTTCTCTTTTGTGTTTGATCTTAGTAATATGTAAATTGAACGTAGCGTTTTTTTAGACATAGGTTTAACCTAGAAATACTTTGATTCATTTGTTTGCATCGAATGTATATTTGTTTAAATTGGCTCTTATGTGCTTATTTATGTTTTAAAAAAAAAAAAAACTTTTCAATTGCACATTTTTCTCACAAATTGATTTGTTTTTCAAAATTTGATTCAAAAGTGGTAAATGTCCAATTTTGTTGCAATTGCTCATCCTTCTGAAATAAAAAAGTCTGCAGATAAAAATCCTTTTTCCATCTTACTGAAATAATGTTATGTGATTAAGACATTGGCATTTTAGAAAGTATGTTTTGTAAAATAGGGAAAATTATGCCTCATTTTTTTCCTATTAAATGAGATTTCTTCTTTATTGATTTTACAAGAAAATGATTGATATTGTTGGTAAATGATCCTTTTCAATTGATTGAAAAAAAAAAAAAGAAAAGAAAAAAGAAAGAAAGAAAAGCAAGAAAAGTAAAGTGAGAACCAAAGTTCTACCCAATGATTCTAGTACTAAGTAACCTGAGGTTTAGCATCTACAAATGTTAACTCACAAACGGTGTTTGAATTATGAGTATGCAAAGCAGTTTGAACAAGTAAAATGTTGAGTAACCGAATCTTCACCTAAAATGTTGATTTTCGCCAAAAGACATCTTTACTATTTGAGCAAGAAGGCATATGTCGTAACCGAGTCTTCACCTAAAAGTGTTGATTTTCACAAAAGACATTATTGCAATTTGAATAAGAGGATGTGTTTTAGAATCCTTTTATCAGAAACTGAGAAAATATGGAAAAGGCAAGTTTGAATTGACTATATGAGTCGCTTGATTGCAAAATTTGTGAAAGTGAGAAATCAAGTTTGAATTGTTAAAATTGAGGTATAATTGTCTCTCTTTACTTGACATTATGAGTATTTGATGCAAATTGAATAATTGCATAATAATGTTTTGCCTGGTTTATGAGGATTTGATTTCCAAACATGGTTTATTTCAATCCCATAACTTGTTTTGATGAATATTCCTATCACTTGAGAACAAGCAATGCTTCATAAGCATAAGTATCTCATGAATGTGTTTTATTGCATGATTCTCTACATTTTAGTCATTCTAATGGTCACTATGATCACAAGAGTTTTACACTTTATGAAAAAAAAAAAAAAGAAGAGAGGAATTGAATTTCCATGGACTAATTGGTTAATATTTCATGACTTCGCAGGGTTAACCATTCAATTGACATCGGGCAATTTTGTTTTGAGAGAAGTGTTTCCAATTTTGATAATGCATTCAAAATTAATTTCAAAAGAAAAGTTTGCATCAAGACGATGGCAACATATGGATTTGTTCCAACCCCGCAGGAAAGGGTTCATTAATTCTTCAATTTTTCAAAATTTATCAATTTTGAAAAAAAAAAAAAGAAAAAAGAAAAAGAAAAAAGAAAAAAAGAAGAAAAAAAAAAGAGAAGAAAAAAAGAAAAAAGAGAAGAAAAAGTCATTGTTCCTATCAATCACTTGTTTTCAAGTCAAAAAATCAAAATCAATTGCACCATTTCATCGAAAGTGCATCATTACTTGCATTTTACATTTATCATGTTTGAACAACTTGTGTTTTATTTTTCAAAGTCTGCAATCCAAAGATTTATAGTATATCTAGTCATTCGTGCTCGGTCCAATCCCATCAATCAGATTGTTAGTCATTCGTGTTCTGGGTCCAATCCCATCAATCAGATTTTAGTCATTCGTTCGGGTCCAATCCCAGTTTATTTTAGTCATTCGTGCTCTGGTCCAATCCCATCAATAGTTTATTTTAGTCATTCGTGCTCTGTCCAATCCCACTCAATAGTTTATTTTAGTTCAGTTCTGGGTCCAACTCAATCTAACAGATGTTTAGTCATTCGTGCTCGGGTCCAATCCCATCAATAGTTTATTTTAGTCATTCGTGCTCGGGTCCAATCCCACCAATCAGATGTTTAGTCATCATTCGTGTTCTGTCCAATCCCATCTAATAGTATTGTTTAATCTTCAAAGCTTGGGTCCAATCCCACCAATAGATATTTGTATTTCTTTTCTCATCTAGTTCTCCAGGGTTTCCTGGGTCCAATCCTAATCATTCAATTTAGGCACGACCATTTGCCTCACTCCCCGCTGTGTGCACCCTTCTATCCCCGCTTCAATTAAATTATGTAGGCCTCTACCTCCACGGGTGCACCCTTCTATCCTCTCTCCTTCTTCACCTACCTCATGAGTCTCACCTCGCCAGCACCCTTCTATCCCTCTCGCTTCACTTAAATTTTCAGCTGAGTCTCTCAGCCTGCACCCCTTCTATCCCCTTCTCCAATTTACCTCATATGAAGTCTCAGCTCCTCACTGGTAATCTCTATCTCCTTTTCATATTTAAATTCCTTGTCATGTAGGTCTCAGCTCTCTCCACTGCACCCTTCTATCCCTATTCTTCTTCACTCCTAGCTTTTGCTGTCAGTTTCACTCCTCGCCTGCACCCTTCTATCTCCCTGCTCTTAAAATTCTAATCTCGCTTGTCTCAACCTCCTCACTGGCACCCTTCTATCTCCGCTCTTCAAATTTAAATTGCTTGAGTCTCAGCCTCTCCCGCACCCCTATCTCCGCTCTATTTTACAAGTCAGATCATTTCATTATATTCATTTGTTTGAATCATTGACCTGATTCTCATGTCGAGATAGGCAACTCCTACACGAAGTTCGTCACATTATGCATTTTAGTTTGAAAATTGGCAATCTAACATTTTTTGTTTCAATGGTTCAGATACAACCAGCGAAACTTGTAGAATTTATGTTTACGTTTGTTTCAATTCTTCAAACTCGCACAAAGAGGCAAGTCAGAGACACCAAATTTTGACTATTTTATTTGTTTCCCATGTTTTTATCTATTAATGTTTAGTTATTTATTTTGAATTTTCTAACACATTTTTCTCATTTTTGTAGGTTTTTCTTAAAAAAAAAGAAAAAACCTGACTCAAGCATGCTGGATGAGTCCAAGTAATCCCATCGTAGTTTAAAAAATGACGAGCTGATTTTTCCGTAAGTTTGATCATCCTTTTCCAGCAATGTTTTGAACGAACGATAAGAAACCTATTTAAACATTCCCCAACTCACCCCTAAACCCTAACAACTCATCTAACGCTCAAATTAGCTCACCTCATCCCAAGAACATCAAAACCCTAGTTCTAGGTTTGTGGCTATAAATAGCCTAGATTAGGTTTAACAAAGAGGTTGGAAATCTGAGAAAAAGAGGCAATTAGAGAGCTTTGAGAGAGAAAAGCAGTAGAAAAAACGCTGGGAATTAGAGAGGAAAAAGGAAAGAAAGAAGAAAAGAAAAGCTAGGGTTTCACACTTGAGGAGATTATTCTTGGAATTTCTGTCCTCTCTTTGTTTAGATTCAAAGCTTCCCATCTGTGTAACATCCCTACTCTATTTACGCTTTTGATCGTAAAATTATCCGAGATTTGGCCTTTGGTGGAACCAAGGTCTTGAATAGTTTTTCTTTAGTTTGGGATATTTGATGATGATTATCGCTTGTTATATGAGCATGTTAGGTTTATAAAGCCTTGTAAGGCTAGTAGATTTGTTTTACGCTTAAAATCGACGCTTGATGCTTCGTGATGATGTCGTAGATTCCCGAGAAATTTCTGGAAAATGTTCTTCACGCTTTGAAGATGTGAAGAAACGCTGACTACTTGCGCTGATGACTTCGCTGAACGGTCCGCTTCCTCTTGAATGTTTGAAGTTGTGAAGAAACGCTGATCTCTTGCGGTTACTAAGCAGAACGCCCGCTTCGTGAATTTTGAATATTAAACGCTGGTTGTTACGCAGAGCCCGCTGTGAATAATCCTCGCTTCTACCCTCGACGCTTCTTCCTTCCCCTTTTTTTTTTTCTATTTGATGATGTTGATGCTTAAGATTTGGTTCTTTCTCATTTTAGCTTGTTTTGACATGATCTCAATGTGTGTTTGATGTTTAAATAGACTTGCCTCGGGATTTTGTCTGTGATATTGTCCAAAACTGAAGCAATCTTCGATGTTTGAAGATGAAGAACGCCGGGTTGAGTCCAGCGTCAAAGCTCTCAACTTTGATTTGCTTCCCTGTAACGCTGGATTATGCTGCTCTCTATCCGCTTTGATCCGCTGAACTCCTCTCTCGTTTGTATTCGCTGATATTTCCTCTTTTGTTCCGTAATCTTACTCTATTTCCTAGTATTATCTATGTTGCTTGCACTGCTTAGACTTTTCTTTGAATTGATTTTTCCTTAAATTGGTACCTTGATCCTTTTGTTGACATTGAGTCTTAGATAATCATTCCCATCATCTAAGGATTCACTAAGGCCTCACATCAAGGGATGGTAACTTTTCCCCATTATGTGCTTATTATGTGTTTTTGCATGATTTTGCATGTTTTAAATTAAGTTTTCCTTGTTTTATTCATGTCTAGTCTTTATTTATGTCATTTAATTTTGAGTAAATCATTTGAGGCCTTGGATGCCAAGTTGTAATAGATAGGTTTAATTTGGCAAAAGTGTATTTATTCTAGAAAATGTAATAGTTAGATTATTATTCTAATTTTTCCCTTAGAATGTATTTAGGTTCCAATGTAATAATTAGTTTTATATGCTTATTTTGCATGCTTGCATGATTATGTTTTATTTGCCTAGGGTCTTGCTTTAGATATTATGCCTATGTGTTATGTGTTTATGTGTTTTATTTTATTTGCTTTATTATGTCTCTACATTATTGTGTAAATATATTGACGCCACCACACTAGTCCAACGCTAGTTGTGGCCTCCTTCGATTTCTCATAATCCAATGTTAGTGAGAACCTTTGACGAGGGCTAGTCCAATGCTAGACCCTTAAACGCCATTCATGCATTAGATACAAATTTCACACACTTTTCACTTTTAGAGTTTCTTTCCCATTTTGCATGTCACTATTATCCCATCCCAGTATGTGAAACATCTCATTTAGTTTTCTTTTATTAGATTAGTGCATTTAAGGCATTACCTTTGAAATAAAAGAAGCAGTATGGCTTCCTAGCCTTAGCACGCTTTTATTTCCTTCTATGAAAAGGAAGATTCAAAGTCACTAATTTAGTCCCCCCGACCCATTATGTTGCATTATTCCTCTTTAGGACATACATGTGCATTATTTTAAATGCTATCAAACCATTCTTAAAAAATCAACTTTCTTCTTCATGTTTTAGCAATTCAAAGTCAAAACCATTTTTTTAAAATTGCATCTTTTGAAATTCAAGTTCCTTTTGCACTTAAAATTGATCCTTTCAAAACCCAACTTCTTTTCTCTTGATACTTTATAAAATTGCATTTTGAAAACCCTACTTTCCGCTTATTCAGTCTCATCATTTGTTTTTCGACCTCCTCGAGGGATCAAAAAATTGATGACACAACTAATGTGATCAATTCCAATCACACCTCAAGGAGACATTTTGCCCTCTCGATCCAACATTAGGTCTAGGTTTTGCATCCATATAGACAACATCCAAATGTGATAAATTTTAAAGTTAGAAATTAGGAAATTTTCAACTAAATCTTGCAACTAGCTTTTATTAGGTTAGGGTGCCTTAGACGAGTAACATCGATTTTGCCTCTCTTCTTCAACCGCGGACTGAACCTTTTCTCTAGTTTTCAAAGACTGAGTCGCCTAAAAGGGTTTTCTTTGTTTATTTTCATTAATTAAAATCTTTTGGTGACTTGGTACACCTAAACTCCATACCAAGTGGAACTCCAAACTTTTCTAAAACCTTTTCTAGACTTTTATTTTGGGTCCAAACCGTCGATTTTGTAGTCCCATGACCCCTCTTCTTTCAAAAAATCAAATCTTTCC